>VZRI01007551.1:12962-78353 GCA_013397515.1 Upupa epops
CCCTCTCTGCCAGGCTGCTCTCCAGCCACTCCTCCCCCAGTCTATATCTGCAGGGGGTTCTTGTGGCCAGAGTGCCCTGCCCTTGGCCCTGTTAAACCTCATCCTGTTGGCCTCTGCCCATTGACCCAGCCTGTTCAGATCTCTCTGTAGCATCCTCCCCACCTCCAGCAGATCGACACTGCCTCCCAACTTGGTGTCATCAGTGAATTTACTAAGGAGGGATTCCATCCCCTCATCCAGGTCATCAGTAAAGATGTTGAATAGAACTGGGCCCAGCACTGATCCCTGCGGGACATCACTGCTCACTGGGCACCAGCCGGGTGGCTTAGCTAAGCTTTTGTTTGAAGCAAACAAAATAGCATTGACTGCTGGTGTTGCTGCTACGAGATGGAATAGATCTGAGGAGCACAGCGCGTTGGGACTAAATGGTCACTGAGTGGGACAAAGTCACCATAAGCTGGCAGATTGCTCCTGCAGCCCAGAAAGCCAACAGTATCCTGGGATGCATCAAGAAAAGTGTGGCACACAGAGCTCTTGTGAGACCTCACCTTGAATCCTGTGTCCAATTCTGGTGTCCCCAACATCAAAAGAACATGGAATTGTTGGACCAAGTCCAGAGGAGGCCACAGAGATGATCCAGGGGCTGGAGCACCTTTGCTATGAGGACAGGCTTATGGAACTGGGATTGTTCAGCCTAGGGAAGAGAAGACTCTGGGGGGATCTTAAAGCTTTCTTCCAGTACCTGAAGAGAACCCACAGGAAGGCTGGAGAGGAACTTTTCCCAAGAGATTCTAGTGATAGGACAACGGGAAGTGGTTTTCAACTGAGGTAGAGCAGGTTTAGACTAGATAGTTCTTAGAAAGACTTAGAAAGTTCTTCAGTGCAAAGCTGGAGAGACTCTGGAAGAGAGAGATTGCCTAGAGAGGCTGTGGCTGCCCCATCCCTGGAGCTGTTCAAGGTCAGGTTGGATGAGGCCCTGAGCAACCATGTCTGCTTGAGAGGTGCTGCTGCCTATGGCAGAGGGTTGGAGTAGATGATCTCTGCCATCCTTTCTAACCCAAGCCAGTCTGGGATTCTGTGATTCAGCAGACTCCTGGAGTATTTGCTCAAAGGTTGGTGGACAGTGTGTGTTATCAGTACACCTCCTTTAAGTGTGTTGGGGTTTTGTTCTGTTCAAACACCACTCTGATGGTAACGTGTGAGCTGAAACACGCCAAGCACTGCAGTGAATGCTCTGGTGTAAATGGATATTTAAATCACTCTTAATTTAATGTACAGAAGAATATACTCATTTTTTAAATGCATATTTGGGCATATTTGTAATCACAGAATCATTAGGGATGGGAAAGGACCTCGAAAGATCATCAGTCCAATCCCCCTGCCACAGCAGGATCACTTAGACCAAGTCGCACAGGAACAGATCCAGGCAGGTCTGGAATGTCTCCAGAGGAGACAGTATTCATTTAAGAAGCATGAGTTTCTTTCTGAAACTGAGAGGGTTGTGATTTCTGTCAAACCAAAACTGTCAACGATGCCATCGGAAGATGCAAGTCTGCACAGGCACTTTCACTCACGTGAAAGGTTTTGTTTCACTCCAGAGTAAAAGTGAAGGGCTCATTTATGATGCTATTTTTGTCCTAAGGATTTGGTACTCTCAAAAATAACAGCCTTAGTTATACTACAGGGTCAGTTCAACTAGTAAGCACTGTGGATCGTGGTCGTAACAGAGGCATGCCAGTTTCTTGGGCAATCTGGATTTTCCTTTTAGGGAAGAGGTAACCGCAGTATTGGCCCCACTGAAGTCACTGGGAATTTTGCCAAAGATTTCCATAGAGCCAAGAATTCACTCATCTTTAGCAAAGCTATTAAATAGAGCTCATTGCATGAATTGAAGGGAAAAAGAAAACTGCAAATAAAGAGACTGCACTGGGCACTGGTGAGGTCTCACCTCAAGTACCGGCTTCAGTTTTGGGCACCTCGAAACAAGAGAGGTTGTGGAGTTGGAGCAGGTCTGAAGAAGGGCAGCAAGGGTGTGAGAAGAGTGTGGAGAATAAGGAGGAGAAGCTGAGGGAGCTTGGGGTATAGAGTCTGAAGAAAAAGAGGTTGCAGGAAGACCTTATTGCTGTCTACAACTATCTACCCGAAAGGAGATTGTAGAGAGGTGAGAATTGGTCTCTTCTCACAAGTAATGAGTGATAGGACAAGAGGTTGTGTCAGGGAAAGTTTAGGTTGGATATTAAGAAAACCTTTGTTGAAAAGGTCGGTGGGCATTGGAACAGGCTGCCCAGAGAGTTGACTGAATCAACACCCCTGTATGTGTTCAAAAGTTGTGCAGATATGGAAGTTAGGGACAGGGTGTAGAGGTGGCCTTGGTCCAGTTTAGGTTCCTGGATGGATTTGATAATCTTAAAGGTCTTTTCCAATCTAAACGACTCTAAGGTTCTGTTATATTGTGGAATCATGCTAATTATTCTGCAAGTGCCTTTCTTACTAGCTGTTTGTTCCAAGGAAGTTAAGACAGGATTTCTGTTACTCTTAAATACGCAGACAATACAGCTCATTAATGGGCAATCTCAAATCTGGAAAGGATCTAGTTTCCTGCCTTGCAGTGAAGTCAGTCCTTACGTGCACAAGTTAGTGATTGGCCTGGATGCTTGTGGAACATTTCAGAATGGATAGGTATCTGATATTTCTCTGGAAATGTGGCTCTCTCTACAGTTACAAGTTTACAGAGAAGCACACGAGAGCTACTTTGAACACTAACATTACACGTGATGATATAGAATGCACAGGGGAAATGGAAATGAAGCTAAAATGTGACTAGTTACTTCATACCATGTTCATGGATAATCAATGGCTTGAAGTTGCTTGTTCATAACAACTTCAGAAGCTTGTTCGACTTTACAGAGCAAAAAACATTACACAAACCAGGTTATTCTTACAGAGAAAAGGAGGCACAGAGAGGTGAGTGTCTCACCACAAGACACTGCATAAGCTGGAGGGTCATTTTGAGAGGTGTTTTTTCTACCTCTCTTTGGTGCAAGTTGCTGCTGTCTGTCACATCCTCTTTTTCACACGTTGCTGCCCTTCCATCTCCTAGATCTCACTGACCTAGCACAAAGCCCACAATGAGATCTAAGAGCAGTTGTGAGATCAGGATTAAAATAAAGTTGAGTGTGTGGAAAATGTGCTCTGCAGAAAAATGGGCTGTATGAGACTGGTTGGTTGGAGGTTTTTTAGCTGGAACCTAAATTCTGTTGCTTGCTCTGCTTCCAGAGATCAACCTGGAGCTAAGAAAGGAGTAGTCTCTCACAGGCAGAAAACTCAATTATGAAAATTTGAAGTACACTAGACCAAAGTCAGACTCCTTCTCTACATAGGCTGTGGCCTATGTAGCAGTGAAAATGACCTGGGACCTGGATGCCACAGGGTACCTGCAGCACGGAACAGTGTAACCCATTCCCATTATGGGTGCCAGCTGGAACAGAGGAGTTTCCATGTAAATATCAGAAGGAACTTCTTCACAGTGAGGGTACCAGCGGCTGCCCAGGGGGGTTGTGGAGTCTCCTTCTCTGTGCCATTCAAGACCCGCCTGGCTGTGTTCCTGTGTGACTTGGTCTGCATGATCCTGCTGTGGCAGGGGAATTGGACTGGATGATCTTTCGAGGTCCCTTCTGATCCCTAATGATTCTGTGATTCCATTTATTCAGTGGGGATAATCTGTTTGTTTCTCCCTTGCATCTGTCCAACAATGTTCTGATCCGTCTGCCCTTCCAGTTAAGAGCCTGCATCCACCAGCTTCACACCTGCCAGGTGTCAGCCCGCTCCTGTAGAAAACACAATTTTTTATCAGAGTTTTCTTCCAAACAGTTTACTAGCCTAACTTTCTGATTAATCTGTGTTAAGGTACCCTCCCGTAGCCTCCACACAGGACTGTGTAAGCATCATGTAAATGTAAGCCTCAGCTCCCATGCCTTGTATTACTAACATGTGTTTGTGGAGTCAGGCCACCAAGGATGATGCTGGCTTCCTGGGACAAAGATATTACAGCCCAAGGCTATAAAGTCTAAAAGATATGGTACATGAGTAAATAACGTTTGGGAACTGTTAGACGCACTGGGGGAGGAAAACAGAGGCTAGCTATCAGGCTGAGGGAAAGGAAGAGACCCAGTACACATGGATTTATGGTAGAGCTTTATCAGTGTTCATACTCCTTCTGCTCCCTGCTTACAGTGCACCGAGTTAAAATGCAATTTCTACTGGTAAGATGAAAGCTGTCTGGCAGACTGGGACTGCTGAAATGGTTAGTATGGTTTCTTTCTTTAATAAACTCATACACAAACATTTTAAATATAGTCAATTTATAAAACAATTACAAAATAGCACTGAATGAGGAGATTTGAAATGATCGTGGTGGAACGCTAGAAAACTCTGTGCTTCTGATTTTAATCTATTAGATACAACAGAGTCCGGCATTTTATTTGTGCAAACCTCTAATGTCATATTCAAAAAAGATGCAGACAGGCTGGAGACGGTCCAGTGAAGGGTGACCAGGATGATCAGGGCACTGGAAGACTTCCTGTATGAACAAAAAATGAGAGAACTGCATGTGTTCAGCTTTGAGAAGAGAAAGCTCAGGGGGGACCTTATTACGATGTTCCAGTCCATCAAGGGTGGCTGCCAGGAGGATGGAGACTCCCTTTGCACAAGGAGTCCTGTAGAAAGGCCAAGGGGGAATGGCTACCAGTTGCTCCAGGACAGATTCCGACTGGATTCGAGAGGAAAGTTGTTCACATTGAGAGCTGTTAGACAGTGGAAAGGTCTTCCAAGGGAAGCAGTGGATTGCTCAGCCTTAGACAGGGTTAAGACTCAGCTTGACAGGGTTCTGGGCCAGCTCATTTCCACTGTCTGCTGCTTTAATAGGTTGGACTAGATGATCCCTGAAGTCCTTTCCAACCTGCAAACCTGTGAACGTGTGTGAACCTATTCTATTGTTTCTGTTCTGCTTTAGAAAGGCATTTTGTCACATACATATGATTTTTGTTTGACAGGATGGAGCTCAGATTTATCAGAGCTGTCATGAAGAGAAAAGGCTTTTTGCTAGAACATCCATTTACTTTACCGATGCCTTTTCTCCACCCTTTATATGAGATTTCATTTTTGCTTGAAAAGTGAAAATACCCATTGGTTCAGATGCTGATCGACAAATTTCAGTCACCCTCTGAAATACTGCAGCCAAAATAAGGACTGATACCTTCTGTTGTTAGATTAGTAGAGGCCTCACAACAGAGTTTAAAGCAGTTGCCTTTGTCCTCTCCATCCCATGTGTTCATTTCTCATACTGCTGACTAGCTTATCCAAAGGGAGCCCAGGCCTCCTAGGTTCTGGAAAATGCTTTGCCAGTTCACACATCAGACTAACTCTGCCTGCAGTGACAAGAGGGTCTAAGAGGGGAAATTTCTGGGAAGGCAAAGATCTGAAAGAGTGGGAGGATGCATCTCTAGAAGAAGAGGCAGGAAATGCCCCATGAATGTCAGATTGAATTATTCCTGAATTCTACAAGTAATGCCACAAAGGAAATGACATGGATCATCAAAGCATTCCTTTGTGCCCCAATAAACTCCTTCTTGTCTTAGAAGCAGACCCTATACAGATTAATAGAGCACCAGTGTGTGTTTTTGGTGTCCCATATGCATTTGTCTTAATCAAACAGGAAAGAAGAGGCACTGTAGGCACCACTTACACAATGGATACAAACACAGGTTCCGTTTTCTCCAGGGAAGACATGGAGTGCCAGTTGTACTTTGCACATACCAGCATCTGGAGCTAAGCTGAGCGGGTGATCTGGACTCCAATAGCCAGGGCTTTGACAATTCCCTATTATGACAGAAAAAGAATCCCTTCAGGCATCCTTAGTGTGGCAAAGCTCCGCAGCAAGAGCAAATCCGTAGCTTCATTTTTTCAATAAAATACCAAGGACCTTCCCTTCAGTAACTGCAGTCAGATTTCATTTCTAGTTGAATCTGTTTTCTTCCTTGCAACAAGGAAAAACAAGAAAAGAAAACAAGGAAGACACAGCCATTTGCTTTCCTTCTCTTTTGCTCAGTTTATGGGACAGATGGGTGGAGGAAAAACAATTCGGATTTAGGATCTGCAATAAACCAGAGGAGCTGGGAGGCACAACAGCTGGATCTTTGGGGAAGATCTGCTTGTTTATCGGGAGTTGGTGTCCTTACAGAGACTTATTCAAGCCATCTCAAGAATTCCTGTTCCCATGAAACTAAGAAGCTGAATGACAACTGTGAACTTGCTGCCAGAGGTGGTAATGGATTTGTTGAGTAACTCTGAATCCTTCGTCATTCTACTTGCGTGTATCTACTCTCAACAAGCCCCATGGCAAGTGGTTGTGCCATGATTTGTTATGCTGTCATTACTCATTAATCTGAGCTTCTGCAAATGATTTCTATTCTTCTGAAGTCAAATGCAAATCTCCATTAAGGAATGTGTTTGTTTTAAAGGCTACACAAAGGATTACAGGGCTTTTGCAAACAGATGCAAGAAAAAATGTGGTTACACAAAATATTTCCTCTCATAAGTCCTTACTTTCCATTGACTTCCAGGAGCTTTGAATGGAGCCCCCAGTGCCTGGCTTAGCTCACTACAAAGCTTGGGGTCAGTAATTAGAGTCATGTGTGCTCAAGGGCACTGGACGACTGGAGGTGAGAGTGTCAATTTCTAGTGGAAATGTGTATTAGTACCGTGCAGACAGCCCATTCCCAAAGCAGGGAATAACCTAGTATCACATCTGTAAATAAACACAGCTACCATGGCTTCTGGAAAGGTTTCTTGAACTCTTACATGAACTTGCCTCATTTCTGGTAAACAGCGTGTGGTGGCAAACTGGACGGGAGCAAGGAATTCTTACTCTGGAGGAAGAATGTCCATGCATGGTCTTAATCAGGAGAAATCAGTGTATGGACAGGCTGTTACGTGAGACTACACTGCTTTACTCAAACTACCCTCCTCTAATCAGTTAGAAGAGGATGTAAAGTAAAACAAAATAAGTCAGTCATGACTGAACACAGTTTCTACAAAGGACATCCCACCAGATCAGTTAGGTTGGTACAAATGTCAGACTAGGTGTGATCTTTGCTAGTTGTCCCCTGAAGCTGTCTGATGTGTGAAAAATAGTACTTGGGAGACTGTCATGATGCAGTTAGAAGATCTCTCTACAACTGATGCAGACTGAGTTAGGGCAGAACCAGACACACGTGTAGCAAAAGGAAGCAAAAACCACCAAAGGAAGGAAGGCAGCCACCCATCCTTCTTCACCTTTTGCAGCTGCTCCTTCACAATAAAATAGGGGGTTGGGGGTGATGTGGGGGGTGGTGTGGGGTGGAGTTGTGAGGAAACTGAAACCCAAACGAAAAAGGATCAGCAGTTCCAAAAGCTGACATAGGCATCAAGACAGGGGACAGTGCTTTGACCTATTTTCCTGCAGTAAAGTGAGGGAGGCCCATGAGAAAATTTGGAGGAGCCATGTTCAAAAGGAATAAGATTTTGGAATCAGAAAAGGAATCAGATTTTGGAACAAGCTGCCCACGGAGGTGGTTGGGTCATCCTCTCCGGAGGTGTTCGAGGTTAGTCTGGATGAAGTGCTGAGTGGCATGAACTAGATGTCAGATGTTTAGGTTTACTTGGTTGGTTTTAGGTTGGACTGGATGATCTTTAAGGTCTTTTCCAGCCTCATCCGTACTGTGAGACTGTGAAACGGGCCTTTACACAGTCACTGGTGGATCTGAGAAACCTGCTGCCAAAGAGCATTGTGGATTATAAAGGTGTACAAGAACTCACGGGGACGCAGAATAAACACCTAGTACTGAAATTCACTGGGTGTCACCAAGCTCACTGAATCCTCATTCTACTGAGAAAGCAGGTGGAGGCTGGAGGGTAGCTGGGAGAATTATCACATGCAGTTTCCTTGATGATACGTAAGCAAGCACTTAGTATCTTTGCTGAAGACAGGCTAGTTGGACCCTTAGCCATATGGCAATCTTTATGCTCTTGTGTCAGAAAAGAGAAGATCGAGCAACCTGGTGCAGAAGAAAACACGCACACTGGCAACTCTTACTGCCTTCAGTAATTGTCCAGTTGGACCTTTGGAAGAGAGCTGTTAAAAAGTTGCATTAGTGAGTAGTTGCAAGAGGAATAGTCTCATCAGTCTATGTAACACAGCTACCAAGTAAACACACTCTGAATTCCAACCTCTTGTCTGAGTAAAACCAAGGGCAAAGTGTAGAGGGGTGATGAACTCGCCGTTTGTTTCCATGCACGTTTGTCTACAAATATTATCCCCCACATTATCTTAAAGATCTTGGCAACAGCCTAGCCAACTGGGTGCCTTCAACTCTAGCTCTTCCTTTGCCCACTATCAGTGTTTGTGTTCCTGTTTAAATAAGATAAAAGGATGTTTTAAAAAAAAAAAAAGAAGGGAGAGAGGGAGGGAGGGAGGAGATAGAGCAGAGCTGAATGCTGCGGTTGAAATTCTTATCCTGACTTTTTAAGAGGAGGGGGAGGGAAGATGGGAATTTGCTCTTTTTTCAGTGAATGTCTCTGAAAGGCTCTAAAATCTCTCTCCTTTTGAAAATCCTTGGCTTTTTTTTCCTTTGGTTTTTTTTTGTTGTTTTATTTTTTGTTGGTTTTTTTTTGACCAAGGTTGTTTTGGAAAAAAAATCACGGAAAGACCAAGGACTGGGGTTGAAAATTCTCCCCTCTAGAGGTTAAACCTCTTCTTCCCTGCTAGGTGGTTTGTTTTGCCTTGCTTTGCCTTTGTTTGTGGCTTTCTGCTACTTGGCACCGAGAGAAGTCGCTGCATTTCTCCTCCGCATCAGTCACGCCGGCCTTAGGTTCACGCTGGATATCTGTAAAGTTTTCCGAGCTGCAGAGAGTCACTTTCACAGCGTCTGTGGGGGTGCCGGGAGGAGTAGAAGGTAGGGGCATCAACAGCAACTGGATCCCAGCCTCCGACCCCCGTGTTCTGCGAAGCACTTGCGGGCGGTATCGTTAACAAGGGCAGCACCGAATCAATCTCTGTAAAGCCCACCGAGTGGGGGGTTCCTGCGAGCTCGTTCCCAACCGGTCTCAGGCGGCTGGATAACATCAGCAACAGCAGCGACGGCCGATGGACAACCTCTGCGGGCCCCGGCCGCTGCGGCCCCTCCTGCTCCTGGCGCTGGTGTCTTCGCTCCTGGGACAAGGTAAGAGCGGCGAGCAGCACCCAGACCAGCAACGGGAATGAAGGCAGGGGTGATAGTGAGGGGCGAGCTGCCGTCCTCTGCCCTCTCCGCAGCCCCGGCTCCCGCGGGCCCGGCTCCGCTGCGGGGCGGGGGGTCCCGAGTACCCCAGAGGGTTGGGGGACAGAGGCGCCAGCACTGACTGGCAGGGAGGCTGCAGTCGGTGGGGTCCCGGCAGTACCCCTTCGCCATCCCGGGGCCGGAGGAGCCGTCCCGGGGCGGTGGGAGGTAAGGCAGCAGGGCTTGCCCCGGCGTTGCCCCGTACCCCCGGACACCCCGAGGCAGCTTCTAAGCGCCGCTGCCACGTCCAAGTGAGCAGAAAGGCGTGGCGTGCACCGGCTCTGCCGCTCTCTCGCCGGCTTCCGCTACCCTCGGGCCTCCTGCCGCCGCCGTGCGAGGCTCCGCCGGGACGGGCTTTGTCGCTGGGAGCTGGTGAGTCTGTCGTTCGTGGTGCTGATCGACCGCCGGTGTTTCCCTGCCAGCTCCCGGCTGCGGGACCGGCCTCGGGGAGCGGGCGCGGGGCTTTCGCATCGCGGGCACCTCCTGGGAGCGCGGTCACGCCAGAGCGCCGCGGCCGCACGGTGCCTTCGCAGTGAGAGGTGCTTGCTGCAGGCGTCGGGCTCCGCTCCCGGGGTGAAGCTCATATGCAGGGACCACTTCACACCCCGGAAAAACGGGAGACGGAATCAAGAGTTACTTGAGATCTTAGTGGAACGGGAGAAATAGTGAAGACAAGAGCAAGGGCTTTTGAAGACGAAGTGTGGAGAGCTCATCACCGATAGTGTGTGAGAGTTCCTTTTGCAAGCAGGGAGCTCCATCTGGGCCATGACTCCCATCCCATCCCATCCCATCCCATCCCATCCCATCCCATCCCATCCCATGCCATGGCCTTTTGTCTTATAATACTGTATAAATGTAAGAAGTATTAGCGTGATTCCACCCAATGCATGTGTCTCTGGTAGGATCTACTTGAAAACAAACTTTTTCATATGGCAGTAATGAATTGATCCTAGCTAACGGGTAAGTGACTTTTTCTATTGGAGTAATCCCAAGGGGACCATTCAGAGTTGAGGCTGGATTATGTTGTACTCCAGGCAAGCGTGGAGGAACATATGGCTTCTGGCACAGGCCCGCCAAAAGCTAGTGAAGTAAATGATCTCTTGCTATCCCAGTATTTTGGCTCTTTATGTTTTCATATAGCAGAACGTTTGTCACAGGTCCCCTTCAAAATACTAGCTTTTGATCGATATTGGCCATTCCTTCTAAGGAAGGAGGAGCAAAAAATCAGCCTTTAGGGTCAGAATGCCAAGACAGCTTCTATTTTTATTGTTCTAAGAGTATCAGCACAACTGGCTGTAGTGCATCGCAGGGAACAGTCATTTTTAAGCATCTTGCATTTTTGTGAAAGAATTGCATTTTGTAAAGGCCGCACACTTGCCTAGTAGACTACTCTTTAGAAAAACAATACCTCAATAGATACATAAGCTTGGGTTTTCAAAGTTTATTTTTTAATGCAAGTACAGCCAAATTTGGCAGTAACAGGTTTATCCAGGTTCTATTCTCTAAGAAAAATCCATATTCTAATTTCACTGCGAGTTTCTGTATCCTTAGAGCTCTGAAAACAATACAGTGGCTAAAATGAAATGTCTAAAAGCAGGTGAGGATCCTTGCTTAGGGCTCTGCCTTGTGAAGAACAGGCTTTCTTCAGGTGTAGTAATTGAGAGTAATTTTAATTGGTTATCTGTGCTTTGCAGGCCTTGTGAGATAGTGTTGTTTAAGCACAGGCTCTTGGGGGCTCCTTTAGTGCTGTGTGACTAGATAGATGTGTGGGGAAAAGACTAGCTCCCACAAACTTTAGTGTTACAACTGCCAAGTTACTAAGACAACATACTTCAGAAGTACGGCTTCCTCCTAAGCTGGTTACCACTGGTTTTCTTAATTGCTTTTCCTTACTAATGAATTAGTGTCTATTCATTAAGTCCTCACTCGGAAAAAAACAGAAGGTTCTGCTTTCACAGGAACTGCCATTGCATGTGAATGCACATCATTCTTTGCAAGAGTAAAGGTCTACAAAACCCTCTAAAGCTTCTAATGCAATTTTGTTTAATTTGAAACTTCTTTTAAAAAGCTTTGGGTTTTTCCCCCCTTACAATAAAAACTTCCATCTGCTGAAGAAGATGAATTACATCATGGTGTCAAGCCAGTGTATGCGTAGTTCATCTTCTGGCTTGTCTTTGGCATGTGGTGGTACTGGAGGCTCAGGCAGTTTAACTCACTAAACATCTGGAAACACGTCTGCTCAGGGCGTGCTTATAGTTTATAATAAAAGAAGTGTTCCACTGACTTTGTGGGACGGGTTTGATGTGAAGGTGCTTTTATAACGGTAAATGTATAAGATACCTGTGCAGAGGTAGAACTTACAAAAGGCTAAATCTCTGCTTTACTGCCTGCTATCACACAATAACTCAAACCACCCCCACTACCAAAAAAATAGAGTTCAGGAGATTGAGTGCTCTCTCTAAATTAGTTTTCAGTTGAGTTTTGTTTCAATAGTCTATTTTCAGACATGACATTTTATTGCAGTCAGGGGAAGAGCAAGATGTTAAACTCATGTTTTTCATCCATGTAATTGAAAGCAGACGTGTTAGTGAAATCCAAGATGGAAATCCATAAGCCGGCTTATCAAGTTACAGAGCTGTATTTATCCTGCTGTGCCCGAGCGCAGGCTGATAGCAGGTTAATGTCTCTTCATAAGTGACTCTATTTATTTGTGCACTTCAGCCAGTTCTGCAAGTTTCATATCAGCTTCACATGTGTTTTTAATAAATAGTTGCATTAAGACCAACTTACTCTGCAGTGCTTTTAGTAGTATTTGCTGAAATGAAAGAGATGTCTTAGTCCTCCAGGACTTGACAGAACTATTGGTACCTGGGACCTTTAAAGATTTTCATTGTGGTTTTGTTAAGTTATGGATAGACCTAGGGAACTAGGTGGCACAATCAATTAAATAAACAGAGCACGTGTTTATTAGGTGGTGTAAAATATCTGTAGAGAATAAAAGGCAATGAGACAGAGAAGGCCAAGAAAGAAAGAGCTGAAATCCAAATACAAAGCAAACAGGGCATAGACAGGAATGTTAATAGCAGCACAAGGTAGTTTGGTATGAAACAGACACTTGGATAAAAGCTTTTGTGACAAAGGTGGCAGAAAGGGATTGCTGACAGTGACAGGGAGTAAGCAAAATGAGGGAAGTTAGGAGAGAACTCAACAAGCTGCTCATTGTAGGCAAAACGGCCAACAGGTTTCTGTAAAGCACACAGACAGTGCCAGGCACAGGTAGCTATGTGCATGTGAGTGGCTGAAGTGGAGGCAGAAGATTGAGAAGACTACAGGGTGAAAAACAGTCCACAAAGAAGTGTCATGGTTTAAAAACTGAGTAGAATCTGTAAGTTTGTGTGTTTGCCACAGAAGAGTTTGGGTTTGCTCTGCTAGAGCAAAAGAGAAAACAGATAAAGGGCACAAGAAGTGAAAATAATACAAAGGAGAGAAAGGGTCAGTAGAGATCACTGAAGGGCCCTAGAAGAATGTAGAGAATTACCAGCCATAATTTTGTGAGTAAAAATGAGTTCAGAAATGCTCAGAGTAAGTGGAGAAAACCAGTCCAAGTGGTACCTACAGACATCGTGCTCGGGTGGTTTACAGTGACAGGGAGAGCGCATAGAGTAAGGGAAAAACTGTGACAGTTACTGATAGCAGGCGATGTATTGCTGTTCTGCTGACATCCTCTCTGACAAGACATTGTGACAGTCCAGTGAAAGTTGTGTTGGAAGCTTTCTCTGATCAATAGGATGCAGTAGTTCTAAAGCCAGATGTCCAGTGGTGATGCTTTCTCGAATACCCTGGCACATCCTTGGCTAAAGCACTTAATAAAGCTTCCTGATTTCCTGCTTTCAAGCAGTAACCACTTTATCTGTCCTTTTCCCAGCACCAATGAGTACCTTGCTTTGAACTTTGTATGATCTACTTCAGAGTTTTGAGAAAGTGCCCTTAGGATTTCACGCGTGTGTTCTTAGATATTCATGTTCACCAAATGGTTCAGATTGAAAGTGACCTCAAAGATCACCTAGTTCCAACCCCATGCCCTAAGCAGCAACAACCCCCACTAGATCAGGCTGCTCAAGGCTCCAATCAGTTTGGCCTTGAACACTTCCAGGGAGGGGGCAGTCACAACCTCCCTGGGCAACCTGGTCCAGTGTCTCAGCACCCTCCTGGTGAAGAATTTCTTCGAAATTTCCGGTCTGAACCATCCCTCTTCCAGCTGGAAACCATTCCCCCTGCTCCTACAACTCCAAGCCCATGGAAACAGCTCCTCCCCAGCTTTCCTGGTGCCCCCTTCAGGTACTGGAAGGCCACTCTAAGATCTCAGCAGTCTCCCCTGCTCCAGGCTGTACAGCCCCAAATCTCTCAGCCTGTCCCTGTAGCAGAGGTGCTCCAGCCTCCCAAAGAGGAAGCTGGGATTCTCGGGAATTCTCATGGGAATTCTTTTCTGTCGAAGCAATTGCACATTTCCATTAAAACTCAAAAAGAGCCGAACGCCATCTCTGGAGCTGTGAGTACTGCACGAGCATAGCAAGTCCAGCATTGTCTGGATCGTGGTGGCACCCACGACAACCCGTGCCACACAAGGCACTACGTTCCCCGTTGCAGGATTCACTTTTGAGTCTAGCAGAAGCCTGGATGGAGACCTTAACCTGAGCATCCAGGGTTAAAGCCCAGCGACAAAACTAAAGAACTGATGTGGTTAATGTGCTAATGAGCCGAAATCAAACCCCCATATGGAGGGTTTGGGCAAACCCCCACTTACGAACTGCAGGCAAAACCCCTCCAAAACTAACCTGCTTTGGGGAAAAAAGCAACAAGACCTTGAATTCCCCCCACATAAACACCCCCACGGAGATCATCACAACCTTCTCACGGAACTGAGGCAGAACTTGGATGTTGAAACCCTGAGAGGGGAGAAACGTCCAGCTGTTCCTGCTTCTGTGGAAATGTGACTCCCATCAAGTTGAGGCGCTCATCCCTCAGCATCAGTGGGGGTTTTAAAGTCCAGGTCTCTGTTCCGTGTGCTTTCACACCAGTCTTCCACTTCCAAGTGCCGAATCACACTGCCACAAACAAGGGGAGAACTCTCTCCACTCCAGCAAACATGGGATCCAGGCAAAACCTTCTTTCTGCTGATCCCCGTGTGCCACGCTGTCTCTCCACTCACCACATCTCCAGGGCAAGCTGGCTGCTGCATCTCGCTCAGGGGCAGGCACTGTCCCTCTAAACACAGGTGGGAGAGGAAGATGTAGTTGAAGGAGAAGAGGGAACCTGGAAACCCAAACCCAAGACTCCATTCCCCTTCTGTCCACCCAAACCCCCTCTGTTCACAGAGACACATAAATTGAGCTTGGAACTTTTGCTTGCAGCTCCCAAGACAAAGCACCACCAAGGTTTCAAAGCACCAGTTAGTAAAACAGAAAGCAACACCTAAACCTCATTTTTTATCCGCTCTGAAGAAAGTGTACGGATACAGAAACACTTGGTTATAGACCATGTTTTTAGAGCATTACTTAAGATTTACTAGAGCACTGGGAGGATAAACTGTACAGATGCTACCAACACAAACAACATCTGCTCAAAATATTGTGTCTAGAGGAGAGCAATGAGGCTGGGGAAGGGACTGGAGAGCAAGTGTGATGAGGAGAGGCTGAGGCTGGGGGTGTTTAGCCTGGAGAAGATGAGACTCAAGGAGGACCTTATCACTCTCTGTAACTGCCTGAAGGGAGACTGTAGACATGTGGGGGTCATGCTCTTCTCCCAGGCAACTAGCAACATGATGAGAGAGCAGGGTCTGAAGCTGCTAGGGCAGGGTTAGGTTGGATGTTAGGAAGCCCTTCCTAACAGAAAGGGTGAGCAGACCCTGAGATGGACTGCCCAGGGCAGTGGTGGAGTCTCCATCCCTGGAAGTATTGAAGGGCAGCCTGGCTGTTTCCCTTAGTGCCTTGATCTGGTCACGGGCGGGGCTGGATGATGTTAGATGTCTTTTCCAGCCTTAATAATTCCATGATTCTGTGATTAATCTTCCAGCTTTGATGCTGTTACGCATGACTAAATTTCAAGACTGTGTACCTCCAATATCAATACTTCAGCAGAAGATCTGGAAGAGCGAGACAGCAATTGGCAGTGTGTGTGTGTGTTCAGTATATGGTGTTCAATGTGTGTATTTTATTCAGTATATGTAATTTCAAAAATGAAGAGAATCTCCTTGTAGAAAGAGTTCCAGTAATGTTTTCTGGGAAAGAAAATCTTCCCTAAATCACTGCTATAGAATTCCATGCAAAAAAAAAAAAGGATCTTTCTTTTATTCCTGCTCTTTCACATCTGTGGTTCCTTCCACACTTGATCCTCCTCCAGTTGTGCTGTAAGTTTTATCCCATCTACTGAGACTAGCTAGAGTATTCTTTAGATGCAGCAGTAGTGCAATAGCGGAGTCTGTCATCGTTGTCTTTTATTTCCCATTCAGCAGTAAACAGAGCAGATAGGTTTCACTCAGGTATATGTGAAAGCATAGTTTTTCTTGGTGATTTCCTAGTCAGATGAAAATAGAGAAATCCTAGTGTGAAAGTGTTTTTCCTGTAACAATTTTAAATGAGGAAATCTAGGAACGCTTGAGTGTGTGTGTGTGGTTGATGCTCTGAGGCATGCTGCTCTCTCTACTCTCATATCCTTCCTTTCCTGCTTGCTTTAATTTGGATAGATGCCTACCCTTGGGCTCAGCCCACAGCTCTTTGAGGTCTACCTGAAGACTGTCATTTGCTGTGGTACCTTTGGTATCACTGCCCACGGAGGTGGTTGGGTCACCATCTCTGGAGGTGTTCAGGGTTAGACTGGATGAAGTGCTGAGTGGCATGAGCTAGATATCAGATGTTTAGGGTTACTTGGTTGGTTTTAGGTTGGACTGGATGATCTTTAAGTTCTTTTTTAGCCTCATCAGTACTATGAGACTGTGATACTGCTTTTATACAGATGAAGGAGACTAGCAAGAGATTCATCTCAACACCTTGCGTGACGCTTTCTAATCACACCTTATTTTAAGATTTGAAGTGAGAAATCAACAGATGACAAACATTTGCTCTGAAATGAAAGGGTGCCACTTCAGCCAGTCCATTGCCCGGGAAGCAGTGTCATTATTGGCAGCTGTTTTCATATAGGGAGGAGCGAAGGCCAGAAGTTAGCATGTGCTTGTCAGGAAGAGCACTTCACATTCTGCTGATGAGAAGTGGCTCTTGCAGATCTGTCTGTGCTATCTGGGTGAGGTTGCATTTGTTTGGCCTCCTGTGGCCTAAAGACCTGTGACCTGAAGGTCTGTGAATGAGCCCTGGTTCATGTTCTTGTATGCAATGTCTAGGACTGTCATTGCTTTTGTTAGGCTCTTTACATGATGTGCGCTTAGTGGACTCCAGTATTACCTTGCTCTTGATATCATCTATTCTAGAAATCTTCATAACAGCCTTCACTCTTCTAGTCTTGGTGTCTTTGAAACTCTCCAGCCTCTTCACAGGATTCCAACAGATAACCTGTCCAGAATACATCCCACATGAAGTAGCAGTGTTCTGACAGGTAGAAGGTTGGAACATGCAGAAGGCAGTGTGTAAGAGGTAGCGGCAAGAGAGAACATTTGGAGAAGACAGTGATGGCATGTATTAGCAATTCCTTATCGTTTGGAGAGGACAGTGCTGGAATTTATTAACAGTTCCCTGTCACTAGGGACACAGGAGCACAAGAGCACCTTGTGTAGAAAGGTTGTGGGATCAGCCTCACTCGATGCTGCTTCAAACAGCTAAACAGACGTCTGCCTAGCACGGACTGGAATTTTCCAGTTTTGCCTGACAGTAGTGCTTAGGACACGGCCGCCTCTTGAGGGCTCCTGTATCCCCTGTCCTTTCTGGTGTTTTGATACGTGTGTAGGATGCCTTTTACTCTTCATGCAATAGATGGAGTCACCTTTTCTAGCTTTTTCTGTAGCCAGTTGCCTAATTTTTAAAAGCTTTTTCTTAACTATTCCTGAGACAAAATAAAAACCCACAGAAATGCTCTGACTTTCCCCACCGGAGAAGTCAAGGGCTGTTGCAACATAGCAATTTCTCCTGTCATAGACTGATCCTTATCACCAAACATAGCAGCTACCCCATCACCAGCTACTGCTATGGATGATTTTAAGACATTCTTTTATAAAGTGGAAACACACGTCTCAGAAAATGCTTGGCCATATCTGAAAAATATCCTTCCCTGTGTGGTGGCCACTTGTGGTGCTACCGGAGCCACATTCCCTGTAAATGAGTGTTCTCCAGAGCTGAGAAGATTTCCAGTAAAATGTGTCTGGTTTAGAACCAACCACAGAACACACTGACATTCTAAGCATTTCCTTTAGACTGCTCCTCCTCTCTCTACTGTGCTAACTGGATTTTGTCAGTGATTTCAGCGTTCCTGAATTCATCACACTCTGCTAAGAATTTATCTGAAGGTTCAAATGCAAAAGGCTGTTTCGAGAGATTACTGTGTTTCCTGGCAGCGTATGAACTGAGTGATTGTCTACCAGTCCATAATGATGCAATACGACCTCCACACTTGGAAGAGAGAGACACTAATGTCATAGCCCTCTTTGAGGGCAGACAGCAGTCTAGAGCAGTACTGAAACACAGCTGATGATGAATACAGCCTTGCGTGGTGCAGTAGATCTGTTTGAGACTGCCTCCTGGCTTGTGCTGCTGTGGGGATTACAAAAGAGGGCATCCTGGCTCCGAGTTTCATGCTTTTGTTGGGAAATTCAAGCTGGTTTATTCTTCAGGAGAACCTGTAAGAAAAAACCTCACAGGAGGACTAAGAGTAGTTTCCCATCCAGAGATCACTAGTTACACAGCTTAGCTGTATCTGTTCAGCTTACCCTGTGGGTGCATTGGCTTATTTGATGTATGGCTTCGAGGCAAGCAAGAACGTTTCTACAGAAGAAGAAAAGCTAGTATTTCCTTAAACTCTCTCTCTGAATAGAAAACAGAGGAGGGGTGTCTTCATTCCAATTCCAGTCTGAAGACATCCGGCAAATACATTAGCTCGGATGGAGATGGCAGTGCTTTTCCTCCATCACTCCGTTACTCCCAATGCAGAGCATTAGTTTCATGGAATCATGAAGCCAGATTTTGTGCTTTTTCTGTCCTAGATTCAAGTCTCCTTCACCCTTTCTTCTAACCTCTCAGCTTCACCTCTAGACTAACATATGAGATTGAGATGCAACAAGGCTGTATTTACCACGCTAGTCTATCCCCAGTTGGACCTTTGAAGTCAGCTGGCTTCTCTCTTGGCTAAGCACATCTCTGGATCTGTTTGGTGCCTTAGTTGTCCAGCTAGAGTGTGTTTGCACCTCCAGAAACAGCACTTCTGCAGACTGCTGTAGGGACAAATAAAAATGGAAGACTCTACATTCCAGCTGCCACCATTTGACTGTCTCTTTGCTACAAAGGGTTTTTCCACCTAATATGAGTGAGGTGTCATGGCTTCAAGAACAGTCGGTATGGAGGTCAAGCACACCTTGTATGCCCTGAGTCTCCAGCATAGTTGAGCCTTGGCCAAAGGGTTAAGCAGTTGCTCTGCCTTTTGTTGGGTGAGTACAGACATGAAGGGAAATAGGAACACAAAGTATGTAACTGAATAACATGGATGGGCAGTATGTAATTTTGAGGATCGAATACTGTGTGGCCTGGGGCTTTTTTTTAGCTGACAGTTAGATGGATGAGCATCACTAGTAAGAGAATTTTCGTGACAGGACAAAAACAAGTATCATTAAAAAAGTAATCTGTGAAAATTGAAGGTATTTTTCTGACTAGAAATCTAACCCAATGTCTATTGGACTAATGAGCTCCAAACATTCTGGATGACATACTCTTCTCTTACTGAAATGTGTTGGACTGGTGCTGAGTCCATCTGCTGCCTCTATCTGCATATGCTGAAAAATTACACTCCTGTTCTGTTTTCTCACATTCCATAGCAGTGAGTCTTGTACAGAATAGATTGTGTGAAAGGCAAGACCTCCACCACATTTTGCAAACTTAATCAATTAGCATGCTTAACATACTGAAAACACCTCAACATGGAGGTGTGACTTGACCCTTGGACATGGACTTACTTTCAGATCCCTTCCAGATACCCTGGTTATGTGTGCTGCAAGGCCACATCAATTTGACAGTCACATCACGTACTCTACTGAAGAACTGGAAAGCTTTGCTAGCACTAGCTTGGTAAGCCCAGCAGGGTTGAGGTGTAGATATGGATTGATTCGTGATTAGGTTTATAACTGTCACACAGATCAGCACTGAGTCATGAACAGCTATCTAATCCTTTTCTATTGTCGGCGTCTGCACAGAACAGCTGCTACTGTAGATCACTACTTAAAAAATCTCTCCCTTTCTGATCTAGCTGGAATACGAGTGCCATGAGCATTGTCCAGTCCCTTTCACTTCGTTTCTTTTTTGCATAATTCCCAGAAACAATTCAGGGTTCCTCATTCCATGAAAGCATAGATTTGGGGGACATTCTTCAGCCTATCTTTCTTTTGCAGAAAATACTGTAGCAAATGAATGAGCAACTATTACATCACAGAAGTCTTCATCTGTATAGATTTTCATGTCATTTCCTGCTTTAAACCCAAACTGACGATCCTGTTAAGATTAGCAAGTGACTTTTTTAAAAACAGCCATGTGCTTGTACACGTCTTGTCTGTCTAAGCATAGTTCATAGCTAGCCCACGAGCACATCATGTGCTCCATGTGTTTGAATTTGGTGACCTTTAATAATGTGTGTTATGATAGGTCTTCTTCATGACAGCACTTGTAAAATGAGAGATGAGTTGCAGCTGTGTTTCTACTGTACTTTTCCCAAGAGCCCTGAGATCTCTCTCAGATTACTACATATTCTACTTTAACATCCTCTCTATTACCATACCAACCCGACTCAGGTTCTTTTGGAAGTCCAAATCCATAGACCTTTTTTACAGGCAGAAAGTAGCCATAAAGATGTATTTGATATGAGCCAGTCCGTTGGACCAAACAAAGTATTCCTGCATGCTATGACTTTCCTTTAGGGTTTGTCCCTTCAAACAAAAGGGCACAGTTCAGCTGAACACAGACAGTGTCATCAGCTTTTCCCAGAAGTGCTTTGTCTCTCGGATGCTCAAGATGCCTCTGGCTGACTTGCATGGCAGAACAGCTGGAGGGTCATTAGGTTCAGAAGAGAGCAGTACTTTCATACTTGATCACCTCTGGCAGTCCAGCTGAGGCGGGTGCCAACTGCAGTGAAATAAATGTTGTCAGAAGCAGTAAGATCCATCTCTTTCTGCACAGTAGAGTTGTTGCAGTCAGAGTACTTTCTTACCATCTGCTTTCCACTAACCCTTCCTTTCAGATGCACTGCTCTTGGGCCCCTGCCTGAGCAGGGTGTAAGAGAGCACAAATGGCCTTGGGATGAACTGCTTCCCCAACGATTTCCAAGTTGGAGCTGCATGCATATGCACATGCATGGTTAGATCCAGAACAACAGAAAAATACAGTCCTGGGATGATAAATCTGCTCAGTTTCTAAAGACTCGTTAACAACTTTTAAAGCCAAACGAGTCAGAATTTATTCTCATGCAATCAAGAGTTGACGTTCAAAGTGGGAGCCACACACTTAGTGGAGATTAATCCATGAATGACTACACAAGCGAACTGCAAAACCAAGCTAGAGGGAATGTTTTCCACTGGTTTATTGTTACGGCTCAGAAGAATGGCCTTCAGGGTGGAGGCTTTGTTTTTTTACTCCTTGTTTTTCACTTCTCTCTATTCTCCGGAGATTTGGGGCAGGATCTTTGGAGGATATGAGTCGTGATGTCACCAAAACAAGAAGCACAGGCAGCAGTTCTCCCTCAACAAACTCTCCAACCTCCTTTGTGCACTCCTACAGACAGGGTTGCTTTGCTTGGCCTGCCTTGAATTCTTGGGTTATTTGGTTGCAGCAGAGGTGTGTTGCCAGAGCCGGGAAGGAAAGAGCTGGTGTTCAGAGCCAGGGATTGTCCTTCTGGGGAGGAACTTGGCTAAAGACCCATCTGTACAAAGCCCTGTAAAAACCCGCAGCCAGCTCTGCGCTTCACTTGAATGTGTTTCATTTTTCAACACGGTAAAGATTGATTACAGAAAACAGTGCTAAAAATACGCTTATTTTGAGCATGCTGCAGGAAATCTGAGGCGTGAGATGTTTGTTAGCAATGCGCTGGCTAGCAGAGAGTACCACACACGGTCCCTATTCCCAAAGAAGACATCAGACACAAATTCGTGTCTTTCACCACTGTCAGACATTTATTTGCGAGGCTGATTTTCACTGTAGCGTTCTAAACTGCAGTCAGCTTTCAGAGCCTGGCGTGGATTCTGGACACACGGAGGAATTCAAGAGAAATACTGCCTTGGCTTCATAATGGCAAAGCAGTGACCGTTATTTTGGATCTGTAAGACTAGAAGGGTGACCTGGGGCACAGAGTACAGAGCTCTGTTATGAACTAACATTTCACGGATTTTTCTTTGTAAGTATAATTATTTTTATATTTAGAAGAGTTTGGTTTCTGTGATCCAGTGATTCTGCTCATCAGTTACTAGTGCAATACTTGCTGGCAGTAACCATAGCCGTTCACAAGCTTTACTTCTCTAGGCTTAAAACGGGCTGTTTCTTCCAGTTTCTCCTCAGATAACAGGACTTTGATTCCCTTGGCCATCCCTCTAGCCTTTCTTTAAACATTTTCCATTTGCCTGTCATCCCTGCTGAGGAGGGACGGCCAAAACTGTGCTGAGTACTTGAGAGCTTTCAACTGTGGGATTGATAGCTGCCTTAGCAACACCTAAGTTAATATCACAGACTCGTTCTAAAATCTCATTAAATAGTTTCCTTGTTGCTTTGAATTGTTGGGTTATAATCACTAGTTATGAGTACAGGTTGTGTGAGTGATAAGAAGGCCGAGTGCTGGGTCCTGCATTTCAGTCACAACAGCCCCAGGAACTGCTACAGGCTGGGAGATGAGTGGCTCCAAAGTTGCCCAGCAGAACAGGACGTGGGGGTGCTGGCAGCCAGCCGGCTTCATAGGAGCCAGCAGGGTGCCCAGGTGGCCAAGAAGGCCAACAGCATCCTGGCCTGGATCAGGAATAGTGTGGGCAGCAGAAGGGAAGTTCTGGTGCCCTTGGACTCAGGCCTTGTGAGGCCTCATCTCAAGTCCTGTGTTCAGTTCTGGGCCCCTCATGATAGGAAAGACAGGGAGGTGCTGGAATGGGTCCAGAGCAGAGCTACTGAGCTTGTGAGGGGTTTAGAGAACGCGTCGTGTGAGGAGAGGCTGAGGGAGCTGGGCAGATTTCGTTTGGAGAAGAGGAGGCTGAAGGGGGACCTCAGTGCCCTCTACAGCTCCCTGAAGGGAGGTTGTGGAGGGGTGGTTGTTGGCCTCTTCTCCTTGGTGCCTGCTTCTGTCAGCAGGGGCAGTGATCTGCAGTTGAGGCAGGGGAGGGTTAGAGTGGATCTGAGGAGGAAATTCTTTCCAGAAAGAGTGGTTGGGCCTTCCCAGGGAGGTGGTGGAGTCGCCCTGCCTGGAGGTGTTGAAGAACCATGTAGCTATGGTGCTTCATGCCCTGCTCTGGTGGCAGAGACTGTAGGGGGTTTATTTTGTGTTTCGTCTGGCTGAGTGTGCTTGGTGCTGATGTCTGATCAGGGTTTGGGTTTTGGTGTGGTGTGTTGGTGTGAGGTCCTTTCCAACCAGGCATGTTTTGTGATTCTGTGAATTACTGGAGGGGGTTGTCTTTACTTGCTGTCAGCTGCTCTTTACTTTCCCACATAAGAAGATCTGCCCGTTGGGGTCTTGGTGTAACATCTGTCTAATGGCTGATGTCTGTCACAGTAAGTGTGATCCTGAACAGGTTAAGTCATAGTTCTGCTTACTTCAGTTACAGCAACAGGTTAAGAGGTAGATACATGACAGACAGGAGGAGGATGGAGCCACCATACATCAGGAGGACCTGGGGAATGATGGCTTTGTGACTGGTGTAGGGAGAGCCGAAGGAGACAGACGCTTGTCCTTACCAGGCTCTGCAGGTAATTTGTGAAGATGGGGAGCCTTGAATATCAGGCATTATTTCCAGGAGGATTTTCTCCATCACCTTCCCAGACAGCAAGAAGCAGTTACCTGCTTGTAGTTTCCCAGGTCTTTTCTTCTTGATGAAGGAGGCCTTTTTTCTCTCACATTCTTCAGCAACTTGTTTCATTCACCATGACCAACAAGAAGGTAGTAGTGAGTAGCCTGGTAATGACACCAGTCAGCTCCCTCAGCTCTCATGGGTGCAGCCTGGCAGGGCCATCAGCCAAACAACACAGGAAACAAAGAGAAAACACTAGAAAGATGTCCCTTTTGATGATCAAATGGGGTTTTCTTCCACAGATTGTGTGTTTGTTACGCAAGGAGCTATTCAGTGACTGGACTACTAGACAATTAATAGGAAAATGTGACTCGTGTTTTGTTCCAAGTTCTAATACACCTGCTGTGTAGTGAACTTTTGCACTTGGAATGTGAAGCAAACCTGTAGTGCTTGTCAGCTCATTAACTGTATTCAGTTCTATTCAGCTGGAGACTTCTGCAAAAACATGTTCTGCACACTCTTCAGTGAGCTCTCCCCTTAGCTTCAGGGTTGGTGTAAGGTGGAATCTGTTCATGTCTCTTTTGCACGCCGGCAATACGAATGCCATAGACCTTTCTGTACAGTAGTTTTGCATTTACAGACATAGAATCATTGTACTGTACAATTGTTAGGTTTGGAAAGAACCATAAAGATCATCAAGTTCCAGTGCCCCTGCTATGGTTGGAACTAGAGCAGGTTGTTCAGGGCTCTATCCAGCCTGGCCTTGAACACTTCAAGTGAAGAAGCATCCACAACCTCCCTGGGCAACCTTTTCCAGTGCCTCAGCCCCCTCACTGTAAAGAATTTCCTCCTAGTATCTAATCTCAATCTCCCATTTTTCAGTTTAAAGCCATTTCCCTTCATCACTAAGTCGTTTTAAAAAGCCCTTCCTCATCTTTCTTACAGGCCCCCTTCAGGTACTGGAAGGCAGTCTAAGATTTCCCCGGAGTCTTCTCTTCTCCAAGCTGAGAAGAGAAGAACTCTCAACTCTTGCAGCCTGGCCCAACAGTTGAGGTGCTTCATCCATCTGATCATCTTCATGTCCCTCCTCTGGACCTGCTCCAACAGTTTGAGGTCATTCTTGTGTTGGAGGCTCCAGAACTGTGCACAGTACTCCAGATGGGGTCTCACAAGAGCAGAGAGTGGACCTACTGGTCACACTTATTTTGATGCAGCCCAGGATACGGTTGGCCTTGTGGGCTGGAAGCGCACGTTGCTGGCTCACATTGAGTTTTTCATCAACCAGCACCGCCAAGTCCTTCTCCTCAAGACTGCTCTCAAGCAGTTCCTCACCCAGCCTCTCTTATGTGCAGGACCTTGCTCTTGGCCTTGTTCAACTTCATGAGGCTGATGTTAAACAACAGTGGTCCCACCTTGGACCCCTGAGGGGACTCCATTGTCACTGGTCTCCAGTGGGACATTGAGCCATTGACTGCCAGTTCCTTCTCCAGCCAGTGATCCGTCCACCAAATCCATGTTTTAACAAGTTAGCATCCAGGATGTCATGCGGGACAGTATCAGACCCTTCCTACGATGCTTACCTGCTTACAGGTGGATATCCCCACACTTACTAGTAAATCAGATTAGTCTGATTTACTAAGATCATCTCAGGGAAAAGCAGCTCTGCCAGTTCATTTGTGATGAGATGAATCTGTCATTTGTATCAGCAGTTACTGACTTGCCCTGTGTTCTTGCGGTGTTGCAAGGTACCCTGTTCCAGCAGATTCTCTTGTTGTGCAAAGCTTTCTGTCTGAACTGGTTTCTACTGGAGCATCAGACCTTAGACTGTGAGTCTTTATGTTGAAGGTTCAGGGAAGCAGCAGTTGCTCCACTGAGGAAGCAATACTCCCAGTGCTTGAGCTTAGTGCAAGGTGCTAATGAATCCTTTATTGACCGTGGCTGCCTTTTGAATGGGTAAACTCTTCTTTGTGCGGATTAGAGAGAGGGGAAGCAAACTGCCTCTGGTGTGGTTTTGTTTTCTAACAGGCAGACACAAATGGTTTACTGCAGTTCTGCTAAACAGATTGTTGTGTTTTTCTTTCTTTCCTCATTTCTGCAGAGCTTTCGGTGGAAGAATGCTGTGACAAGGGTGTCGAGTGGGCGAGTCAAAACAGAATATGTTCCTCTCTACCGCTGATATCCGAGTCCAGAGAATGCAGGTATATCGCTATGTATTACGTATCAAACTATAGTTTAATAGTTTATATTTTCATGTACAACCATGGCAAGGGCAGGTATGAGAGCTGATTTAGAAGACGAAGCACCTAGCTCTTAAATCCAAGATTTTCAAATCCATGTCCAGCCTTGAGGAGTCCCCGTTGAGTACCTGCTTCTCTTCCATTAGTCTGTAAATTGTGACTGCTGGACTAGTGTGGGGTTACTCTGCTCTAATCTCTTTGACTTGTACTGTCTCTTGGAAGTTTTTCCCCTGTGCTTTCTTCACGGGGCTTGGACTCTGCTTCCAGTTGATGCATCTCATAGTGGCAGCACTAATGTCAGCAAAGCTGCTTCGGTTTATCCCGAGTGTGAATGTAGCCCAGCTTTGGGCCAGTTTTGGGGCAAAGAAACACACAGACACTGTGCCTAAGAGATCTCTGGGTTACTGTGTACATGTGTATTCACATACAACAGCCTTTTAAAACTGCTTCTCCTGTGGGGTGCCACAGGCGTAATTGTCCTGCGGGTCTTCACAGAATTGTGAAGAGTGTGTCCTGCGGGTCTTCACAGAATTGTGTGTGGGAACTTAAAGCTTAAGTCAAGGAGATTATGTGAAGTGTTTGACTTCTGTTAAATGTATTTGACTGCAGTCCATTTCTTAATTCTACTGACAGAGTAAGTCGATACTAATTTAAGTGACATAATCCAGCACAGGAAATAAAATGCCTTGCACGTAAATGTTTTGGTTATTCTGAATCTCTTAGGTGGTTGGGGCAGCTGTATTTTTGTGCCAGTGGCAGTCTGTGTGGTTTTTACTGTGATGTGTGCTTTGTGTGTCTAATGTACGGAGCTAAGCGTTGTCATTGGCAGTTTGCAGGACTAGTTTCACTTTGCATTGTTAACCAAACTGTGTTGCTCCTCTCTCTCTTTCCAAATGGATAGTAAGGTGATGTAACCTTGGCTGTTGTAGAAGTGGACAGGTTCCAACAGCTCAACAGTGTTGGGGACTCCAGAGCTGGATGCAGTACTCTCTTATGAGAAGGATGTTTCCTGTAGGCAAGTCTGCTTGTGTTTTCTGACTTTGCTATTGATACTGCTATGTAAAGCAGTCTCTTACATGGAAGAATGGACAGGACTCACATTGCAGTTTAGAAAATACTTGAAGAGCCATAAAAGTTAGAGACAACACAGAGGCAGGAAGAGCAGGATGCCTAGTTTATCCAAATCCTGATGTTTTAATGGTTGTCTGATTCATGCAAGCAGCAACACTGATGTACCTGCCATTTATTCTTCAAACAAGTTCCATTTTGGAGACTCTAGTACTTTTCAGGAACTGGAGGAAAGCTTCCTGATTCTTCCTCTACCTTTGTACACAATTGATGTGTAGTTAAGAAAACGATGGTGATGTAACAGTGAATCAGACCTGGCTAGAGGCTCCGTGAGCGGTGTACGCACTTACTGACAAAAAACGAAGAGGGCAAATGCAGTTCAGTTGCATCTATTCAAGACTCTAAGATAGAGCTCCCCCTGAAGTTTGGCTTCACTCTACAAATGACTGCATAAAATTGGTGTCTGTGATTGTGTAACTCAAACTGCGATTGCGAACCGACGTATATGTTGAGAGGCACAGAAAAAGCATTGTATATGCATTTCAGACACGGAAGCAAAGGCACACTGCCCTCCTCGTTAATTGCTGGTGTAACTGGAGCCAGAACGACCAGTGGGGCAGCATGATTCCTTGGGCAAGCACAAGAGGGTAGTGTTTTGTACATTTATTCCTATAGCAGAGAGACAGTCGTGAGTAAAGCTATGCTCATTGCTCTTGATGAAGTCTAGGCGGGTGAGGACATGGCAGAGGATGCCTTCCTGCTTGCAGACTTTCAGAAAGCTTGCTTCCTATTTAGAGACCTACATGCAATAGAAGCTGCTGTGGGACTGATACTTGTTCTTTGTGTGGTGGTTTAAACTCCACTGGGGATCTTCGGACCGCCTAGTGCAGCGCAATATTGGACAGCATAGATGATCTTGCTTTGAGAGTTCTAAGCCCACAGTAGTCTTTTTGGTGCACAAACCTGTGTTACTTCATGCCGGATGGGTTGCTTGCCCTGCCTTGGTTTGCAAGGTGAGCAGTTGAATGCAAAGCAAAAATGTGCTGCAGAGTGAGCAGAGATGATGAAGTTAGTGAAGTAAAGAAAATTGTGTGCAGTTACCTAGTGAAGGCGATGCCACACAGAACAGCTTGGCTCTGAGCTCTTTCCCCAAAATGCTTTACACTACTTGCTGCACTGCTTCTGCACCTTTACTCAGAGAAATAATTACCAGCATCACAGCCCTTTCCCCAAACCAAGCCCACAGATAGAGTTGCTGTTGGTTTCGTGCTGTTTGTGAGAGGGACAGGACAAGCTGCGTTACTGAATTCAAATTGCGCTCACTTGGACTTCTACCATCTTTTTATACCAATGTCATTTATAGTAAACCAGAAGGGTTTCCACACAAGGACTGCCGCTCTCCCAGCTGCCCTGCAGCCTAGAAAAAGCTGACAGTTCTGGGTTTTAACAACTTTTTAGGATTCTGCCCCCAGAATCTCCTGTGGCTCTTGAGGGGCTTGCCATCTGTGTGAGAGTTGCTCGCTGAGTGTGGTAAGGTCAAACTGCAGATGTACACACACTCTTGTCCTACAGTGCAGCTGTTTCAGCTCTCTGTTTGAAGTTCACATGAATTTCAGTTGGAACAACACTCCAGGCTCAATGTCCAGTCCTGTCTGCATTCATAGATTCATAGGATGGTTGAGGTTGGAAGGGACTTCAGAGATCATCCAGTTCCAACCCCGTGCCCTGAGCAGCAACACCCCAACTAGACCAGGGTGATCAAGGCCCCAGCCAATCTGGCCTTGAACACTTCCAGGGAGGGGGCAGCCACAACTTCTCTGGNCTCTCTAGGCTAACAGCTCCAACTCTCTCAGCCTGTCCCCATAGAAGAGCTGCTCCAGCTCTCCACTCACTCTTGTAGCCCTCCTCTGGACATGTTCGAGCAGCTCAATCTCCTTCCTGTGTTGGGGGCTCCAGAACTGGACGCAGTACTGCAGATGGGGTTTCACGAGAGCAGAATAGAGAGGGAGGATCCCCACTGTCACCCTACTGGTCATGCTTCTGTTGATGCAGCCCAGGATGCGGCTGGCTTTCTGGGCTGCAAGCGAACATTGCCAGTTCATGTTGAGTTTTTCATTGCCCAACCCCCCCACGCCCTTCTCCTCAAGACTGCGTTCAATCTGTTCCCCACCCAGCCTGTCTTTGTGCCTGGGATTGCGTCAATCCAGGTGCAGCACCTTGCCCTTGGCCTTTTTGAATCTCATGAGGTTGGCACTGGCCCAGCTCTCCATCCTGTCCAGATTTGTCTGGACAGCCTCTGTTTCCTTCAGCGAGTCCACCACACCACACAGCTCAGTGTCATTCACAAACTTGCTGAGGGGGCACTCAATGCCACTGCCCATATCGCTGACAAAGATGTTAACCAGCACTGGTGCCAGTACTGGCCCCTGGGCTACACCACTCGTTGTGTGAGCAAATCAGATTTTCCATTGCCGAGGCACTGTATTTTTCACCTGTCATGTTGTGTCATTCATTATCCCTCCTCCTAAGTTACTTTCTGTTGGATGGAAAGACTGAGGATGGAAGACCCAGCTTATACTTGCAAAAAAAGCATTCCTGTGTGGAATTGAGCCCTCTTTGATTTGAAGGTACATTCTTTCCAGGACCTTCCACAGAGCACAGGAGTAACACTGACATACTTGATGTATTTGGCCAGTAAGTAGAAGGAGGGCAATTAAATTAGGCTGACAAGAAAGAGAGTGTTCAGAACAAAGTTAAGCTGTAATGCTTTTATGGAAAGAAATGAAAGAAGTGGTTATGAAATCCGAGCTGGCTGAGGAAGCATCCTTTGGGAAGGAACATAATGCATGTGGAAGCATTGTGGAGGTAAATGAGCAAGTAGATTTGCAACTGAACATTTATTTCATGAAAGTCAGTCACATTGATTCAATCTGAACAAAGTGCAAGTGAGAATGCAAGACACGCTTTCTCAGCTGGATTTATAAGCAAATTAACTCGAAATGAAATGACCTGCATTTTATATGAGCACCTGCAATAAGGAGTGAAGAGTTTTTTAACTATCAGAGTGATTTCTGTTCACAAGGAGCCATGAACAAAACTAATCTTTGATATGCATGATTTTACCTGAAGCAGCCTGAGTGAGCGTGAGGTATGAGAGGTTCCGTGTGTTTCAGATTTCAGCTGGTTGGTAAATACCTGTTGATGGCCACACAGTTCTGTTACACTGCTTTCCCCGAGAATCAGAGCAGGGCAGGTAAGGAAGAACTTGTCTTTGGACATCTTCTGTAATTAGAAAATCCCACTAGTCCTCTGACTCTTTGAGGACCGATGGTGTAAGCGGTACATAAAGTTCACAGGAAGCTGCAGACAGGTCTGGATGTCCTAGTAGCTAGCAGAGATGGCCTCTGTATTTTATGGTGAGGTAGAGAGGGAGTATGTGTGATATTGGGGTCTAAGCTAGGGAGACACACGTAACTTGGGGTTACGTTCCCACAAAGAGAAAAGGGTGGTTGGTTGGACACTCTCTATCACAGACCAGTTCTGCTCAGAGTTTCAGGCTTCTTCTAAAGTCATGTTTCAAGAATTGCTACCTGTCTGTCAGCCACTCGGGTGTTTGCAGTCTTAAACAGTGTTTGCTCCCAGTACAACTGCACTGCAGGATTTGGACAATGAAGTGTTGTTCTTCTGAGAATGAACAAATGATCCTTTAATCTGGTATCAACTGATGCTGAATTCATGATTACACTTGGGATTGGCCACATGGCTTGTGAATGCAGCTGTGGGAAAGCTTGTTTAAAACTTGTTTTGATTGAAATGGCCAATGTTTCAGAGGTTTCAGAGCAATGACTTGTTTTTAAAAGAAAAGAAAAGGCCACTCTGGAAATCAAAACAGACCTACTGCAAGACTGCTGTTTGTTTGTGGCTAAAATATCTAGGTCCTCAACAGTGCTTGAAGGGCTAAAGAAGCTGGAGAGTCTTAGCTCCCACACTCCTGGGCTTGAAGTTCGGGTTTCACAGGCTTCTAAAATCCTGACAGTCAGACCACCCCAGAATTGGGCAGGGAGTGGAAATTCTGCTTCAGACGGGATTTCAGCAACAAAAGAAGCTCTGTATTCTTCCCAAGTGGAACTAAATCAATGTCCTGACTTTGCTTGTTTCGTGCCCATCAGATTCTCTTAGTTCTGTCTACAACAATCAGGTGTCAAAAGGTTCATATATTCTGCCAGGGGAAGTTGCTGTCCTGGGCAGAACTTCCTGCTTTTCATTGATTTGTTAATGAATTTATCCTGAGGTCCCTCCTGTGCATTGAAATGTCACAGCTGCGTTTGTCCAAGACAGAACTGCACAGTCAGACCATTACAAGCCAGCTAAATGTGAATTGGATGTCTTCAGAAATGTAGCTTGGCAGCCTCACCTCGCAAACACCACAGAGATGCAGAATCTGAGCCTGGTACCCATGTGTCCCCTGCTTTAGGTGGGCTGGACTGGATGGCCTGGCCTTTGAGCTGAGCGAGTCCCTCATGCTGCCTGTGAAATGAAAACCCATCCTATTATCAAGAGCAGGGAAGGTTATCCAGACGTGATGCATGGGAATCCATTTACTTTAGATGACAGTAGGAGAAGGCAGTAGTTCAGTGAGGCAGCTAGCCAACCTCCCCCCTTCTCCTTCTCCTTTCAAAATTTCTACAAATATAAGGGATTTTTAAGAGTAAAGAGTATTGTTTTACTGAATAATTTTACATGAGTGTATGTATTTCTGAGAAACTCTTTAGAAGATTTTGGTCATTGAGCTGAGTAACTAGAGTTGAAGGAAAACAATGGTGATTACTCTGAGCATCAGAGAGAATCACAGAATCACAAAGGATCAGAAGGGACCTTGAAAGCTCATCCAGTCCAATCCCCCTGCCACAGCAGGATCAGCTAGACCAAGTCACACAGGAACACATCCAGGTCGGTCTGGAACACCTCCAGAGAAGGAGACTCCACATCCCCCCCGAGCAACCTGTTCCAGTGCACTCAGTGTTGTTGGTCTGTAAGATGTCTAAGTTTTCCTGTACCAATGGGAATAGAAGTGCATTTATAGGGCTTTTCTGTGCACTTCTGATAGACATCTGACATAGCAGAGCATGCCTTGTAGCTGTCCCTGTTCTTATGAATAGAAGTTATTGGCTTGGGTTGCCTTTGGGATCGTTTTCTTTCCTCCCAAGAACTCAGGTAATGTCATTCAATGGGATGAGTACATATTTGTATCCTCTATGAGTAGTCTGATGTGTTGCTTCACTGTTTTTTCTCTGTTTCCTTGTATAGCAGGTAGCAGTGGAAGAACTTTAAACAGCAAGCTTCAGCTAAGCAGAGTTAGAAATGTCTGAAAACAGAGTGGAGAGGGGACATACCTCCTTCAGTGGTCTTTGCGTTCAAGTGGCAGGAGCAAAGAGTGGAGGCTTTGAAAATGTCTTTATACAGATGTTTTTGCCACAGCCGTGTGTTTGTTTATTCATTCAAACTGAGATAAAATAGAATGATTTTATGAGCAGTGGGACTAACAAAGCTGAGTCTCCTGCAGATTTTTTATCCAGTCTGCTCTTCACATCTGCCTGCTCTGCAGTGCTCTTCTGTCCTTTGTCTTTCATTGTGTCTTGTTGCAATACCCTTGTTTCTCTCTATGAATTTCCTTGCTGTCTTTGCTTCTTCCAATGTCTTAGTTGTCCCACAGAAGAAAACCCTAAACTTCTTTTGGCATGCTGTACCAGTTTGTTTGAGCAAGGGCAGCAGGTGTGAAGGTAGCCTGGCCATAGGACTGTGGATACTCACGATGTTCAGCACCTGATTTAATGACTTCTTATTCCTGGCTTCCATCAGCTGGAGCAGCGATTTGGTTCTTGCCATCGTCTCTTCAACCATCAGCTGCCCACAGAAGCTTTTTTCCATTAGATCAGTACAAGTGTGAATTGTCAAAGCTTACATTGTCTGTTCTTGACCTTCTTTTCCCATTGCTTCCACCCCTTTGTCAGTATGACTCAGGAACAGTGCTGCCACAGCCAGCTGGAGAAGCAGTACTGCTCAGATGGGACTGAATTTGCCAACACGCATGAGGAGTGTGACTCACATGAAGGTGACAATTCCACCTGTGAAGCTGAATACTTCAAGGTGAGACATAAGTGCTACTCCTGTTCATCTTTAACAATGCTGTTGACTGTCTAGACTGGCATTAAGAACCTATCCTGCAGGTCACCATACTCAATTTGATGCACATAATTTTTTCCCCCCTACCCCTTGTATCTCTGTTAAGGCTGTCCACTTGAACTCCTTGCTGAGTGAAGTGGACTTCTAGCAGAGGCAGAGGGTAGAATGCAAAAGGATGGAAAGTCTTGGTTGGATAGTTGGCTAGGAAACTGCTTTTGTGTGAAGAGAAGACATCCACGCTGTAGGAAAGGGTGGTTGGGAAACTCCTCTTTCAGGCTTTAGCTTTCATGGGAGCTTCTTGGCCTAAGGTCAAACTCAGTGGTTTTCAGTCCTGGTGGTCCAAAGGGGTGGGACTGAACTTAATCCTTTCAGTGTACTTGTGGTTACAGCTTGTGTCTGCACTCTTAGTTAATGTGACTTCAGTTTCAAATGAATGGAGACATCTGTAAGCTTGTGATAACAGCATCTGATGTTAGGATACAAATGCCTGTTGTAAGCATCTTTAGTTAAGCTGTGCCCTGCCCTCCACCCATATTATGGTCTTTGTTTGCAGTTTTTTGTGAGGGAGCATACTCCTGGCACTAGGTACAGTGACCTTGACAATAAACAGCTCTGGTCCTATTAGAGATTTTTTTCAGTGGTGATAGAAACAGATCACTTTTAATTCTTTCCACTGCTCAAAGATGCTGGATGTTGGAGTTCATACAATTAAAACCCAAAATCTTCTGTACAGAAGGTAGCAGGCAATGTCTGACTCAGGAGTTTCTTCTCTCCAATATTCTTGTTTGATCCTCTTCCTGGTAATAAGGTGCCAGTGATGCCAGGGCTGTGAAATAATCCACATTCTTGCTGTGAGCAGAAAGGCAATACATGCTGATGAGGATGGATTTGTTGGGGTGTCACATGTGCATCATGATTTTGTCCCATAGTGGAGTGTGTCCCCCAGAGGGGACACGTGTTCATCTGTTGAACACCTCCTGGCATGGAGATTCCAATGTGTAGCCTTAAGGTTAGGAAGCTTGACCGCCCCTGTCTAAGTGAGGGATAAATGAATGCTGAGTCTTCCATGCCAGTATCTGAAGGGCTATGAACAGATGAGCAGGAAAGGTGATGGCAAGTACACTGTAGATTCAAGTGCCTGCTACCAGAGCAAGGTTTGCAACAGGAGCACTGTTTGAAATGCATGCCACCAGACAGAGCAAGGGAAGAGTTCAAGGGAGCCCATTTTCCCATCAATTGCTTTGGTACAATTAGGTTAATGGTTGATCATCTTGAAGGTCTTTTCCAAACTAAATGATTCTATGATTCTCTATTTCCCTGCCTCTCAGCATGAGAAATAGGAGTTAATGAAGCTGTTTTTTAGAATGGTCAGACTTCTTTAAAGACATCAGGTGTTCATGGTGACAGCTGTATTCTAAACAAGATGGGCGGAACCTTGATCACTGGCCCTGAGAACAAAGGGCTCAGCAAAGCTTATGTCACATAACTGATTCTGTTCTGCAGCACACAGTGCATGAGGGCTGTTGGGAGCACTTGCTGGCCTGTGCTAACCCCAGAATACACCTCAGTATTGTGTGAGATGATGCCAATTGCCCTTAGAGCTTTCTGAGATTTATGTACTGCAGATAATAATGGGATGGTGCCTGAGCCTGTCCCTGTTTGATTTGCTGGTTTGAAAGTAGTCAGTGTTGTTTCCAGTTTGTGAACTCTGCTCTGCTCCCCCTTCCACTCCCTAATAGGAATGTCTGTACTGAGATAGCTTTGGGTGTATAATCCTAGGAGTAGGTAAATTTTTTGGTCCATGAAAGACGGAGATGATTTATGATTTATCAGTGAACAATGCAAATTTGGTAGGATAGTTTAAATCTGATGACCACGAGCCACACGGTGGGAGTACCTGGCTGTTGTGCTCACTGTTGTGAACAAACGCACCAAGCTCAGCTCACACGGGTTTCACTCTTATTTTGCCTCTGCTGAGCTGGTTTTGTTTAGCTTAGCACAGGAACTCTTTTGCTGTGTTCTAGGAAGCAGAAGAGGTAAGTTAGTATTCCAATTAGTAGGATTAATTGCAGTACTTCTCAAGAAATGAGGCAACTCCATCTTTATTTGGATCCTAAACTTGCAACTGGAAAGTAGATGAGAGACCACATTTTGAAAACACTGGTCTCAGCTCTCACACAGAAGGAAAGCAGCTGTAATGGTGGGCATGGTTTCGCTGCTCTGGGTTTTTTTGAGGCATAATCTTTCTTGTCTTGAATAAAAGGATGCAGAATCAATCGTTAATCTTTAAAGTCATCATCAAAAGGTGCAGAAATGGTTTTATGAAAGCTCTGCAGAATGGAGCAAAGCTCGTACAAATGTGTCCTTCTTTACAGGGCTTGGCCACAAATAATGGTGAAGGAAGTAGAGCAGCTCCCTGATGAGGAAAGGCTGAGGGAGCTGGGTCTCTTGAGCTTGGAGAAGAGGAGGCTGAGGGGGGACCTCATTCATGTCTAAAAATATGTGAGGGGTGGGTGTCAGGAGGATGGAGCCAGGCTCTTCTCAAGGTTATCTGGTGATAGGACAAGGGGCACTGGGTGCCAGCTGGAACAGAGGAGGTTCCTTATCAATGTCAGCAGGAACTTCTTCCCAGGGAGGGTACTGGAGCACTGGAACAGGCTGCCCAGGGGTTTTGTGGAGTCTCCTTCTCTGGAGACGTTCCAGACCCGCCTGCCTGTGTTCCTGTGTGATTTGGTCTGGGTGATCCTGCTGTAGCAGGAGGATTGGACTAGAGGAGCTTTCAAGGTCCCTTCCAATCTCTAATGATTCTATGATTCTATGATTTCTCCCAAATCCACACCAGCTACTTTCTTGTCTCAGTTTGATCAAAACAGCTTCATGTGCATCGGGTGAGCACAGATGTTCTACAGCTGTGCACTGGAAAGCTTTTTTCAAATTATTTTTCCTCAGATTTTTCAGAGTTCTGAAAAATCCCATGGAGTTGTTGAAATGTCCCTCAGTCCTTTTTTCTAACCTCTTGTAGTTAATCTGGATTTCAGGAAATGAGAGACCCCTCGTGGACAGATCCGCGAGAGCAGCGTTAATGCGTGTCTCCCCTTACAGATGTGGTGACTTCAGTGGTGCCATAGAGAGCAACGAACTAATCAAAAGAGCTTATTAATGAAAACAAATCCCAGTGATTCCTAAGCAGACAAAGAACCCCAAACCTCTTCATTCATCTCAGTTTATCAATGTATTCCATTACTCTTTCTATTTTTATTCCTTTCTGTGGGAAAGCAGGGTGTAAGAGCAGCCAGTGAATTCACAGATTCATAGATTCATAGGATGGTTGAGGTTGGAAGGGACCTCAAAGATCATCTAGTTCCAACCCCCCTGCCATGAGCAGGGACACCCCCCACTAGACCAGGTTGCTCAAGGCCCCAGCCAATCTGGCCTTGAACTCTTCCAGGGAGGGGGCAGCCACAACCTCCCTGGGACACCTGGTCCAGTGTCTCAGCACCCTCAGTGTGAAGAACTTCCTGACTTCCAGTCTAAACCTCCCCTCTTCCAGCCTTGGAACCATTCCCCCTGCTCTGACCACTCCAAGCCCTTAGAAACAGCCTCTCCCCAGCTCTCCTGTAGCCCCCTTCAGGGACTGGAAGGCTGCTCTAAGATCTCCCCAGAGTCTTCTCTTTCCCAGGCTGAGCAGCCCCAACTCTCTCAGCCTGTTCCTGTAGGAGAGATGCTCCAGNTGCAGTTGGCTTTCTGGGCCATAAGTGAACATTGCCAGCTAATGTTGAGTTTTTCATCAACCAACACCCCTGCGTCCTTCTCCTCAAGACTGCTTTCAGTCTGTCCCCCACCCAGCCTGTCTTTGTGCCTGGGATTGCGTCAACCTCTGCCCCACCTGGCCTACCTCTCCAGCCTGTCCAGGTTTGTCTGGACAGCCTCTGTTCCCTCCAGTGTCTCCACCACACCACACAGATCGGTGTCATCAGCAAACTTGCTGAGGGGGCACTCAATGCCACTGCCCATATCAGCAACAAAGCTGTTAAACAGCACTAGTGCCACTACTGACCCTTGAGAGATGCCACTCACCACGGCTCTCCATTTGGCCTTTGAGCCATTGACCACTCTCTGATTGTGACCATCCGGCCAGTTCATCATCCAGTGAGTGGTCTGTGATCATAGGAGTTCAAGTAGGACACAGAGCTCAATCCAAGCCTGAAGGGTCAGGCATGAATTTGATGCTGCTTTGGCTTTTTCTGGTAACAGGGGACATGGAAAAGGGGTTTGAGATTATTGTTAAGATGACATAAGGAGTAAAACCTTGCAGGTAGTGGAACTGTGTAATAACATCTGGATGCTGAGGTTGTACCATCCATGAAGGCAGCTCACAACTGTTAGAAACCGCTGTAAAGGCTAACAGGGACTCTGGGCTGTACTCTGGACTAAAGGATCCAAGTCCCTCACAATAGGTTTAACAATCCTCAAAAACACTGAGTGTGAAAAAGAAACTGTTGAGCTTAGGCTAACCAGGATGATGGTTTTGATCATGTACTCCTCTGAGTCCCAGAATACCAGTGCTCCATGAGCTAAACCAGCCTTATGGAGACAAGGTGACTTCTCAAGTTCACAGGTGGAACACATGGAGACCTGTGTGGGTACACAGAGTCCTGGGTGTGCTCTGGACACATGAATCAGCTGCTTCATCTTTTTCTTGAGTTGAACAGGAAGAGTTGGCCTTTAGGACTGCCAGTGCAATGTCATCTAGGGTCAATATTAAAAGCCATCTGACATAAACCTTTTACTCTGTTTTCTGGAATAAACAAGGAACACAAGATTATTCAGCTGGTCAAGAATGGTAGAATTAATGAACACAGCACTTCAAAAAACCAATTCAGAGAAATTCTTACTTGCAATTTGGGCATTGGTTACCAGACAAAGAAGCCGATTGAGTTAATTTATCTACCTCAGTTAAAAGCCGTTGAGGGGATCAGGAAGCATGCAATGCCAACATTAGGCAAGGCAACAGCTGAATTCAGTGGCGTAAATAAGATTTGGCTCTCCAAAACCTGCAAGCTTAAGTCAAGCAATGACTTTTCAGCTTGGTTTTTATTTCTATCCCATAATTCGTGGTTGTGACAACAGGAAATCTAAGGGAATTATAGACAGACATTAGTGACTTTGGAAAAGATGCCTCAGGAAAACGTTAGATAGAATGAGCATGAACAGAGACGTTGCAGTTATTGGAAGAGATCCTCATCAAGTATTTAACTCAAGTCATCTAGAAATGCCAAACACCCATAAAATATTCCAGAGGTGAAACTAGAGAATCTGCCAAGGGATGGAAGTAGGTAGGGAGCCAAGGAAACAAAGTAGGTAGTGAGGAACCATCTCAACAAACAGTTCATGAGGGAAAGGGTTTATCGTAGTTTTATGGTGGGAGTGAAAACAGCGCTGCAGGACCTGCCAGGAGGGAAGAGGTCCTGCCATGCACCGCTGCAGATGAAGCAGTGAAGGCATTCAGTTGCGCATCTGAAGACAAACTAGGAATCGCAAGTGAGCATACTTCACAGTGTTGTAAAGTAAAGGATTGAAGAAGCAAAGAAACAGGATTTTATTGCTTTTCTGTCACACTGCTCTAGGTTTCAAAGTGCAGAGTGGGAAATATAACTAACTCCTTGTGTATGGTATGCAAGTCTTATGAGGAATGGCTGGGGGAACTGGGATTCTTTATTCTGGAGACGAAGAGGCTTAGGGGAGACCTTACTGCTCTCTACAACTATCTGAAAGGAGATTGTAGCGAGGCGGGTGTTGGTTACTTGGCTTTCTCCCATGTCACTAGTGACAGGATGAGAGGAAATGGCCTCATGCGAAACTCAGATCTTCCTGGATATTAGGAAAAATGTGTTTACTGAAAGAGTGTTCAGGAATTTGAATGGGCTGCCCAAGGCAGTGGTGGACTCACCATCCCTGTAGGGGTTAAAAATCCGTATAGGAATGGCACTTCAGGACATGGTTTAGTGGGCATGGTGGTGTTGGGTTAGCAGTTGGATTGGCAATAAAAGCTTGAATCTGCTTTTCCATGACAGTCGCTACTGGCAGATGCTAGTTCCAGAGAACCAAACATCTTTCCTAGAAACATTGAATGGTTTGGCTTGGAAGAGATCTTAAAGAGCACAGACTTTAACCCCCCTGCCATGGCCAGAGACCCACTAGACCAGATCGCTCAAAGCCCCATCCAACGCATCTGGAGAATGTGCTTCCACAATCTTCCTGGGCAACCTGTGTCAGTGTCTCCCCACTCTCACAGTGAAACTCACCTCTAGCACTGGGGGAAGAGACTTATTAAATCAGCAGTGTCCTCTCAATTTAAAATCAAATGAAACCTCTGTAGGATTTGCCTCTGTGCTGCATTCTGGGGCAGTAGGTCGGCAGGGCTACAAGATGCAGATGATATTTTATTGCTGGAAGCCACTTCAGGATTGTGATTCTTTTAAATAATGTTTGACCACGTAGTCTGTATTTTGGGGTAAATAGCTTCCCTTTGTGATCTGTTAACACTAATGGGGGACAGGGGTGTTAAGAGTTCCTGCTGTTTGCTGGTGTTTGAAACTGGGCAGTGCAGGCAGGCAGCATTGAGCTTTCTCCATACATGTGTGGCCCGTTCTGGTCTGCCGCATCACCTTGCACACGCATTCACACATACACAACCCATGTGAGATCTGGATGCAGGTTCTGTGCTTGGCTCTATGTAGGTCAAAGAAAAGCTCCCTGAACTCAACTCCAGGTTAAAACACCTGAGTCCAAGTGTACCAGGAGCTCTTAACAAGTTTGCAGAAGATTTTCAATCAATTTGCCAGGATGAGACAACAGTTGTTGATGCTATCAACAAAATCGAGATTGATCTGTTTGAGGTTAGGGCTTGACTTTTTGTCTTCCTTTTTCTTCCCCACAGGTGTGTTGTCACTGCTGTTTGCTGGGAAAGGCTGCCCAAATTCAAGAACAGAGTTGTGAACCCAACCCAAAGATAGGATACCAGTGCGGAATTGTCTTCAAAGCCTGCTGTGCCAAGGGTCAAGAAGGCCTTGATGTGTCCATCAGGGATGATGCTCCTAAAAAGGAGCAAGGTATCTCACATTGCAAAATTTATTGGAGAGTGAGACACAGAAGAACGTGGGGTACAATGAGTGCTGGTACTTTAGATGATTTCTGTTGAGTTTCTCTGACCTGAGATCTCTTCTGAGTGATCTAATGGTGCGCATTTTGGAGCTCATATTTCTGGCTAGTGATACCTGAAACACATTCCTGAGGGGGCTAAGTCACTAAATGGCCACTGAATTAGTTCTGGGTGTTAGAGCCTAGCTATAAACCAGATTATTTCAGTCACTGTTGATCTTGAAAACTGTAGACACTATTAATTTTAATAGTATTTCCCCCCCACTAAATTCTTAGTTAAAAAGAAATCTGATAACAGATTCTGTTAGTTTGATTTAACATGGCCTTTGCCAATTGGGGCTGAATTCACGTTAACAGGTTTGCAGGTTGGATGTTGGCTTTTGCATGAGAGTTCACAGAGTCGGGGGTGTTTGACATGGCTGCACTGTCTGGGAGGACTGAACCTTTCTGGGAAACATGACTGCTGCAGTTTTTTCAACATACCAAAAGAGAGAGGCATCTAGATGGCAGCAGCTCCTGACCCCCATAAGCGTCTGGTGCAAAGAGCTAAAGAGAATGAGCAAGCACACACTGACTCTTGCAAACCAGGCCTGGGTTTGTTTGGGTTTTACCTTGTTAACTTAGCAGACAGACCTGAAGCTGCAGAAAAGTCACGCTGTATAGTGTTGCCTCCTTCATGGGCAATTGAGCAATGAAAGCATATGGTCTGGCTTGCAGATCACCAGGGAGCTATCATCCTAATCAATCGCTTAAACCTAAACCCCACCACAGAAGCTTGCATTGTTCTGCCTGAGCCAGCATATCGTCACACTGGTTTCAGATCTTTCAAGCCTGGCGTTTGTCAGTGCACACCCTCATCGAGTAACATTTAGAAATGCCCTGGCAGTTTCTTTGTGTCTTGGCAGGGGAATTTTGCCTTGTCCTTCAGCGCTGGATGAAATGACCGGACTAGTGGAGACATGGTACTTAGTCCACTCTGCTAATAACGATTTGCAGGCTCAGTTACCTGCATGACATGAAAAATATTTCAATCCTTGAAAATTCAGAGTTGTGAGCACAGTATTTCCCATCTTACTCTTGTGGGCAAGTGGCATGCAGGATGCCCATGATGCGTATGGTTTGTATAGTTATTACAGGCACATAACACCCGTTGTCATTGCAAAGATGGGTCTCTGTCAGCAAGTGGGGCAGGGCAATGTTAAAGTAAGCAACAAGCAGGTAGTTGAAAGTATGCCAGGTGTCCCTATTGAGCATAGAAGTTGCCTGTAGAAGCGGTAGAGCAAGCATCATGAATAGACACCTTTGTTAGCAGTGAAGAGAAAATCATTCTCTGTTCTGTAAGGCAACCTCCCTGTGTTTGTGTTAGGCAACAGCAAGGCATGCAAGGCATTCTGCTGCAGAGGGTAGGGCACGCTGACTCCCTCTATAACACTTCCTTAAAGGAAGAAAACTGTTACGGTGTCACCAGGGACCTCCATGAAAATCTGAGCAGACTTAGGCAACCTGATTTCATTAGCTTCTGTGTGATCACAGTGCACCCCTGTTGTTCAAGGACTCGTGGTACCAAGCCAGCCTCGTGCCGCTGCACAGAAGCTTGCTTTCACTTCTGTGATGTATTATTGTCTGCTTCTCAGTGTCTGCTGGTTGAATAGCTGTATGCACGGTCACTGAAATGAGATTAAGTTTTCTGTTCAATCACGGGTGGATTTTGAGCTTGTTTTTTCACATCTCTCTGCCAGCCTGCCTCTGTAGGCTGTTTTCCAAGTGGCAGCATTTGAGGAAGCTCATGAGCTAGTCCTTTGGGCAAGCAGTGGGTTCAGGTAGTGAATGTATTTATGTTTATATCTCTGTGTGGAGAGAAAGAGCTCTCTAAACACATGCAGGTGGCAGAAGTACCACTGATCAGAACTCTCTGAGTTAAGCTATATGAAGTACATTTGAAGGGATGCCCTAAGTAGGTGCCCACTTGTCAGGTGTGGAGTTCTTTCTGGAATGAGGACTGAATAAATAACTGATGTTAATCTAATTTTCATTAAAACTGTGAGTACTCCAAACTACTATAAAGTCAGTGGAAGCCAAGCCTGCTGTAAGGTGTCTTATGAAAATTAGACTCTGTTTAGAAGCTTCATGTTAGGAGCTTGCATTTGGAAATCCCAGCCCCTGTGTGATCTGTGATCACAGCGTGACTTCCATACTGCATCAGTCAGACGAAAATGCCCATGGCTCTGTGCATTTCCCTGCCAAGCTGACGTACGGAATGGCTGTGGAACATGTGGACAGTGTTCTTTCTTGTTGTCCTGGTCTTTTTACCAACCCCCTGATCAGAGTCCCATGCCAAGCAGGCACCTTTTCACTCTGAGAAGAATAGTGCTTTCTCCTCTAATGCCTCTCTTCTCTTTTCAGTTGAAATTTCAAAGGAAGAACTAGACCAAGAAGATCCTTATCTGCATGATGGCTGCAGAGGTGAGTGGGGTGACTAGTCCTGTTAGCCAGCAATTCTGTGATTGCCTCCAATAAAACTGGAGAAAATGTAGATCTAGAGATTAGCCAAAACCTTTTGCCTAGGCAGGTTGTGGATAAAAATAACAGAGTGAAGACACTTTCTAAGAAATCGTAGGCTGTTACCTGATGCTTCAGTAGTTCTTAAATACAAGAGACCCTTTGTGGCCCCAGAGCAGATTTCATCTTAACCAGCTGAAGCCAAGACTATGAATTTAACTAACTCCTGGTGGGCAGTACCGTAAGTGCCTGCCCGTTGAGCCTGTGGAGCTATCTTGAGAACATGGGGATCCTGTCTGAAATGTATGCATTCCGTTATTCTCCTCTTGGCATGCTTAGGGTGATTGAAAATGCAACCAGTTTCCTTTAATGATGCCTCACCTGAAGGAAAGGAAACAAAACAGCCAGTGTCTTCATTAGTCAGGCTGTTCTGCCTCCGGGGGAGAATGTGTTAGTGGGATATTGTTCCGCTAAGTATTCTGAGGAGCTGATTGTCAGGTGTCATTTATGTGTCTATAAGCTTAAACAGCAGTGCATTCTCATCATCTACAAGCCTTCAGAACAAAGCACTGTATTTAGGATAAAATCAATGGACTTATTTCAGTTGAAAAATCGCTTATTGTACTGCAAGTGGGACAGCTCTGGAGGGGATGGAAATGTCTACTAGGTCATGAGCTAGTGAAAGCCAACACTGGCTCTCCTCTTTGTCCCCAGCTGCTGATTGCAAGCGATGATAGAGGAGAATGTTGTGTTTTTTCCTAGCGATATTTCTCTGTGTAATGAGTTGCTGAGTTTGACAGTTAATCAGCTGCCTGCTGGAGATGGATGGGAGTGACGAATTACACATTTCTGGCCACAGCAATTTCTTGGCATGCCAAAATTACTTGTGATCCACCAGACTTTATCGGAGGAAGCATAAATTTCCTAGGCAGCAGCTGGTTTTGGAGCATGTGAGAAGTTTCTAGCAAGCAACTTCACAGGATAGAAGGAAATGAATTCTGTTCTTCCAACACCTTATCGATAGTTTTTGTTGTGATGGGCAGGAGCTCATGCTGTGAGCAGAGATTCAGGAAGCAGCAGGTGTCCCATCTCAGCCACAGGGTTATGGTTGCAAGAAACAAGCCAATTTTAAGCATTTTACCGGGGACAGACAGTGGATCAAAGGAAATACAGCGTGGCTGGGTACATACAGCTGGGGCGGCGTGTGTGTCCAGACAGAAGAGCTTTTCCCACAGATTTTGCAGTGTTCATATTCACACACACACAAGCTCCAACATTATTTATGTAGAGGCTTTTCTGTGGAACCAGCTTCAAAGACCTCCTGTTGGAAATTTACAACCTTTATGGTTCATATCCTTTTCTGGCCATATGGAAGCTTTATCTCTAAATTATACTATCCTCTGATTGGGACAATTAATCTTCCTCCTGTCTCATCCGTATCTACACATTTAATTTGTGACAAAGCGGATTATTTAACTACTTAAAATCCCAGCTTTAGAATCACAGAATCATAGAATCCTTAGGGATTGGAAGGGACTTCGAAAGATCATCCAGTCCAATCCCCCTCCCACAGCAGGATCATCCAGACCAAGGAACACATCCAGGCAGGTCTGGAATGTCTCCAGACAAGGAGACTTCGCAACACCCCTGGGCAGCCTGTGCCAGTGCTCCGGGACCCTCCCTGGGAAGAAGTTCCTGCTGATATTGATATGGAATCTCCTCTGCTGGCATGCACTGCCCCTTGACCTATCACTAGATGACCTTGAGAAGAGTTTGGCAAAGATATCTGTATAATCATGTCTAATTTCTTTTTAGAAAAAGAAACAAAACAGTTGAAAGCAAAATCCATTTAGCACAGGGTTCCCTCTGAGGCTGCATACAGAACGGGTTCTGTGTGGTGTGTTAGTGGCCCTGTCTTCATTAGAAATTGCTGCACGTCACAAAACTGTTTGAATTCACTAGGAAGCTCCAAGTGTTACAGCCACGTGGCCTGCATGGGCTGTGCTTATCTCAAACCTTCTGTTCAGTGCCTGTCCATCTATGCTGCAAAATGGAACAGGACAGGTTCTTGTTGTACTAAAAATACCCATACTCTTACAGCAAAGAGGAGTACATAAACTTTTCTCTGCAGTTAGAATGGGAAATGTTTTTCAAATATATAATTTTTATATTAAAAAAAGAATATTTTGAACCAGCCCAGAAAACCTGAGTTTTCTTAGTGGTGAATGACTGTAGATTTCCTGTAGTATTCTCTCCTTCAGTCTGCCAGGGTATCCCCAGCAGTCTTTCATGTCCTTTGTTACTCCTGTCCATACCGCACTAGGTCCTCAGCACCCCAGTAGTTAAGTCCTGGTTCCTTTATGTTCTCTGAAGCCTTTGTCACCTTCAGTACCCTCTTGTCCCTTTCACACTTCCTAGAGCATGTGCTACAACTAAGGCAGGAGCATGGTCTTAATAATGGGCTAGAAATACAGCCTAAGGTCACTAACAGTGAATGTTTCAGGCACTCACAGTGATGTGTGCTGTCCTAATTTTACAGTGGTCATCAGACAAACTTTTAACTGCCCAGACAAAACTTCAGGTGTCTCAGCTCGTCAGCATTTTCCCTTCAGCTTCTAGCAGTGATGCAGTCCTTCATTTACTTCCTTCTTGTACTCTTTATTTTAGAGCTGAAAGAATCCAGGGATTAGAAGCCCTTCTGTCAGCATTTAACCCTCTCCTTCTTTCACGTGTGTGTGTGATATTTAGTTACCTGCTTTTTAAAATATATCAGCCAGCATCCTGTAAGTCAGCAGTTTGTTTCAGTCCCTGTGAAAAGCCTCTTAATTAAGTGAGACTTCTTACAATATCCAATTAGGTGGTGGCCCCTGCTCTCAGCAGTGCAGAGACACAGGATCCAGTTACGTCTGCTCCTGCTTTGTCGGGTATCAGCTTCAACCAGATGGTGTCAACTGTGAAGGTAAAAGTCCAAACACTGTTGCCTTGGTTATCAACACCTTCGTTTTAAAAAAGAAAGAAAAGGTAAAAAACCCCATGCAGATGAGATTGGGCTGCGCTCATGGCAGAGGTGAGGTCATAAGAAGGTGATTTAAATGGAGGGTTGGAAGGAGAGTTGTGGGAATCATAGAATCACAGAATCATTAGGGATCTGGAAAGATCATCCAGTCCAATCCCCCTGCCACAGCAGGATCACCCAGACCAAGTCACACAGGAACACAGCCAGGTGGGTTTTGAATATCTCCAGAGAAGGAGAGTCCAGAACCTCCCTGGGCAGCCAGTTCGGAAGGTGGAGTTAAGAAAGAACCAGTAGAATAGATAGGAAATTTATAGTGAAGAAACCTTGAATTTATCATTACAAATAAAACCAAAATAAAATGCCCCCTTTCTAGTAGAAAATTCCTGCTGTCTAATAGACAGCAATTGATCAGGCAGATGAAATAGAGTAGGATTCTTCAGCTTCTAAAGAGCAACACTGACAGAAAGGATGAAAGCTTTGGGTATCAAGAGTAGCAAGGGAACAGTCAAGGGGGAAGAATTATGTTTCTCCCAGAAACTGAAAAGGGACATGAAATGAAATGGAATAGAGCTCTGTAGACATTCACTTCTGAGCTAATTAACATGGGTTCCTCTTGTTGCTGAGAGAAACGAGGACTTGCAGGGCACAGTTGGTCTGTGAGGGGTCTTTGCAGCTATTGCAGGCTGAAAAGTGTTACTCAGCAGCGGTGCCTTTCTCTGGCATTGACTGAGGAGTGAGTCTACGTAAGTATTTCAGATTCCAACCTCCTCATATAAAATAGCTGTTATTATCATTTACTAACCTATGTATTTTGGTATGGCTTATATTTTATATGGATATATTTTTAATGCAGTGGAGAGATAAAATGGTAATGTTCACAGAAGTGTTTGTGGGAGGCAGAGCAAGACAAGGATTTATGGAGCTTGCCTCATTCAAATAATAATATATATAATATAAATAATATAATCATCCACTACTGGACTCAGATGATGCTGGCCCTCTGCTCTGTCTCAGTACCACTTCCTCCAGTTTCTTAAGTAGAGTGGATCAGCAGTTAGCAGTCATGCTGACATGTTACTTGTTAGCAGCCTTTGGACTCATCTCTTCCTTTTATTTACCATCTTCTTTTTAATAACTCTGCCCGTTGCAGATATTAATGAGTGTATCACTGGGACACACAGCTGTGGGATAGGACAAACCTGTGTCAACACACTGGGATCTTTTCGCTGCCAGCGGGACACGAGCTGTGGAACTGGTTATGAACTAACGGATGACAGTCGCTGCAAAGGTATGTTCTGTGCAGACAAACAGCAAGCTTCCAGGCTTAAGTAAAACAATCAACACATCAGCATGCTCTTGTGCTTTGTTAAATACTTGTGTAAGCCGTGGGTACGCAGGGACATGCAGACAGTGCTAGTTCTTCTGGAACAGTAGCTTTCCACTTGTCACCTTGCAGATACTAGCTCAGGCTGTCTGTGGGCTACTACAAACATTTCCAGGACAGAAAACTACTGTTTTCCACGGTGTTGCACCATAGGTGCTGGTCTGGGGACTGAAACAGCATTCACACTATATCCATTTTTATGCTATCTACTTCTGGCTGGCTTTAGTCTGTTGCTCCTTAGTGAGTGGAGTGCCTGTGCCCAGCTCCAAGAGCCTATCTAATGATGTAGTTTCACCTGAAGGAGACATGTTTGCATGCTTCAGAGTGTAAAATGCAGTGTGGCAAGTGGAGGGACTGGGTGATTCCATTTGGAAATGCCAAGAAAAGAAACCTTTATCTTCAGTAGGTTTAAACTGGTTAAAAAAGGATGATTTTCTGAATCACAGCATTCTTAAGTATTTTCAAGTGAAAAAAGGAGTTACAGGCAGTGTTCTTGGCTACCTGTGTTGGAACACAAGAGTAATAGTTATTTCTTTTATTAAAGAGATAACTGATGTCAAGTTGCATTTAGCTCAAAGGATGCTGTATGGTGCATCCATGTAACTTCACCTGACAGTGTTTCTGAAGATCTATATATTAGCAGCAAATGTCATTTGATGTGGAAGCTGTTTCTCACTATGAGAAAGCTTTCTGCCAGAGCCTGAGGTTGTTTATAGGGACTAATTTCATCCTACTGCATAAATAAATTCAACCACAATTCTAATTGATATTTTATTGTAGGAACTGATCAGTGATGATTAATAAATTCCATAAAGAAGCTGAACAACCAGCTCCAGCACCAAATCTACAGCTCACATAGACAAAGGTTTTCAAAGTGCCATGGTCTAACTTTGATGCCTTTTCTGTTGATTTGAATTACATCAGATTTAGGCCAACAAAATGTTCACCAGTGAAAATAAACTATCATTCTCTGGTGGATAAAAGGGACAGCAGACAGCAAATTGTGTGTGCCACTAATGCCATACAGTTACCTGGGTAGAATTTGCTAACAACATTAGGTTTTAATTACTAGGGTTACATAATAGTGGTGAAAAAATGGCCACAAATCATCTTGATGTGTGATATTTAAGTGCCAAGTAAGATGATTGAGCTGTGCAATGTGTAGAGTCCTGCTGAACCCACTGCAGTCTTAACCCAACTAATCTTAAAATGGGCTTCATAAACATTATTCAAGTCTAACAAAGCTCTAGGGATGAACAATTGCAACTGCTCTTCTGTCAGCTGCATTAATGGGAAGGCTGAGGCATCCTATTGTCACCGAGTTTCCTCATTTTAAGAGCTTCAGGAGATTTCATTCCATTGCGAGGTGGCAAGCATTACATTTTAGTGGCTTTTATGAGAGAGGGTTTCATTAATGAGTGAAGACTCATTAGCCCTTCTCTCCTTTATCTGAACCATAGTTTCATCACAAATAGTTATTATCTGGAGTGATCAGAAATCACATTCATGTGCCTGTGAAAGCTCAAGAATGCAGTGATGTTACAAACCTTCATATTGATGGCAGTCAAGGCAAACTAATCAATCATGTGATCAGTGCCTGCTTTTAATGAAAGGTTAAAATAAAATGAGCATTTGGACATGCAATAAATCCCACTGACTTCAAAGCTGAGCCATGTCTAAGTGCGCTGCTGAATCAGCGCTGAATGCCACTGAACATGATGCTTCAGGTGCTCTCTGATCATTTTGAGTTATTTAGTTGTGAGAATTAAACTGACGAAGCATAATAAATTCCCACCCACCGTTACATTTGATGCTGATAGTGGAACAGTAACACTAGCACAGTCAGTCTACCTTTTTTTACTGGGATTCTGCTTGAGGTATTAGGTCAGGTTGATCTGTTCCTGTGCAGCTTGGTCTAGGTGATCCTGCTGTGGCAGGGGGATTGGACTGGATGATCTTTCAAGGTCCCTTCTGATCCCTAATGGATCGGTGTGTTGAGTCTCATGAAGCTATGCCGAGTGTTTGTCTGGTGCTTTAAATGACGTCTTATGTTTATAATGTGATGAAGAGGCTTCTGTCCAACTCGTGCTAACCATTTTTTTTTGTGATGTACCAGATATTGACGAATGTGAGACTGGTACTCATAACTGCCCCCCCGATTTTATCTGTCAGAATACTCCAGGATCTTTCCGTTGCCGGCCCAAGCTACAGTGCATGAGTGGCTTTATACAAGATGCGCTAGGCAACTGTATTGGTAAGGCATGTTCTTATCTCCATGAACGCTCAAGAGTTGCTATGACATAAGTTGTAGTTTCACTGGTTGAGTTGTGAGCTTTTCAAGTCATCCTTCATGTCTCTTTTCTGCTCTTTTAAAGGCAGGCTTGATCCCACAGGTAAGATGTACAGGTAGAAACCATTTCAGTAAAATACTAGAGCTCTGTTTTGAATGAGATCGGGTTACCTGAGGTATGTAGCTGCATCCAAGCCTTTTCCATCTGGGTATTTTATTTGAAACAAACTTTGTAAAAGAAAAGGGGTGATCTATTTTATCTACCTCCGTGCAAAGTGTTGCAGGTAAGTTTAGTATGAAAAGCTGTAATTTAAGACACCTTCTGTCACAGGGTTTTGCTATCAGTGTGTGTGGTTTTACAAGTCAGTAGGTCATTCCAGACCTGTCCTCTGTTGGGTTTAAGAAGAATCTTACTGTGTATGATAATGACGGGGTTGGGTCACTTACAACACAGAGTGCAGAGGAGTTTTGATGTTTCAAAGCCTGTTTGGAATCTGTCAGCTAACGCCTTAATTCCAAGACTTCTAGAAAACACTATTATAATCTTCATGTGAATGTGTTACTGTTACTGGGTTGCAGCAGACTGAATGGAATTGTCTGATGTGACTAACATATCTATCAGATATTCCCTTGAGTAGTATTTTCAAGTTCAACTTAATTCCCAATCAGCACAGCATGTCTTCAACTTATGAAGCTGGCTGAGCAGCAGCAGCTGCCAAATCTAGCTCATTGTCAGCCACATGCTGTCCTGACCATATCATACCCTGTAGTGGTGACATCTGACCTGGAACACTGAGACTGAAAATGAAACTGCCTTCATTAAAATGAAGGGAGGCAGTGCCTGTGCACAACAAACCTGTTGAAGACCATTTGCTATAGGTCTCACCAAGTCCATGGCAGGTAGCGTTTAGCTTGCCTTCACAGAGATGACTGAAAGCCACACCTGTTTGCAATACGAATGGTTCTGTCCCATAAAATGCGTTTACTCAAAATATTTAGCAAAGCAATTTCACAGTAGTGGGGAAGAATCACCTCTCTTGGTCTGCTGGCCACACTTCTCTTGATGAATCCCAGGATACAGTTGGCCTTCTGGGCTGCCTGAGTGCCTCACATTGAGCTTTCTGGCAATTAACAGCCCAAAGTCCTTCTCTTTGGGGCTACTCTCAAGCCACTCTGTACCCAGTTGCTATTTGTATCTTGGATTGTCCTGTCCCAGATGCAGGACCTCGCACATTGTCTTGTTGAACCTCATGCAGTTTGGACTGGCCTGTTTCTCAAGTCTGTCAAGGTCCCTCTGGATGTCCTCCCTTACCTCAAGTGAGGCCACCACACCACACAGCTTGGTGTCACCAGCAAACCCGCTGAGGATTCACTCAATGCTGTTGTCCATGTTGCTGACAAAGATGTTAAACAGCACTGGACCCAGAACAGACCGCTGATGAACTCCACTTGTCACTTGTCCCACATGGACACACTCTTTGAGTGTGACCTTCTAGCCAGTTCCTTACCCATCAAATGGTCCATCTATCCATTCCATGTCTTTCTGTCTTTGATACAAGGATGTCATTTGGGACAGTGTCAGATGCCTTGTACAGATGTTGTGTTTAATGCCAGACTAACCAGAAAAGAGTAGCTCTTCAACAGTTAGCAAACCACTGTGTAAAGTAGCAATATCCCTGTACAACAGCTGGGAAGAGCATAGGCAGAGAAGTACTCATGTGAAGCAGGGCTTTGTTGAAGGTCTTGGGATCACAGAATGGTGGGAGTTGGAAGGGGGCTCTGGAGTTCACTGAGTCTAACCCCTGTACTAGAGCAGGTTCGTCTAGATCAGGCTGTACAGGACTGCATCCCAGCGGATTTTGAGTATCTCCACAGAAGAAGACACCACAACCTCTCTGGGCAGCCTGTTCCAGTGCTCTGCCACTGTCAAACTAAAGTTTCTTCTCATGTTCAGATGGAACCTCCTGTTGTCCAGTTTGTGTCCATTGCTTCTTGTCCTGTCACTGCACACTACAGAAAAGAACCTGGCCTCATCCTCCTGAGATCTGCCCTTTAGATAGTAATAAGCATTGATAAAATCCCCACTCATTCTTCTCCAGGCCTAAGAGACCCAGGTCCCTCAGTCTTTCTTAACAGAGACATTCCAGTTCCCTGATGAGGGATGCAACCCCATACATTCATAAGCAGGGCTGCTCCTATGAGCTGCCAGGTCTTAGTTAACCAGTATTTCCAGATAGCAAAGGCTGCTTCAGCATTGCTCATAGCCACTGATTCTCAACTCTGAAATCCTTTCTCCCACACTAGCAGTTGCTACCCTTGTGTGTTCCTTACCTTCTGGGCTAGACCCACCACACCAGATGGTGGTTGAAGACAGTTTGCTATCATGTCACTACATTTTCCAAGGTTTTACTTTGTAGGGGGTTCTTGTCAGGCAGCAGTTGTCTTTGTCACAGAGATAATATTGATCAGATGTCCAGTTTGTAAAAAGAAAAAGACTTGACAGGTGGGAACTGGCTGCAGAGTCTTGTGAAACTACAAGTGGTTCTCATTCTTTCGTGTTTATATGGATAGCTTACCCATAAGACAAGACAAGTTGCTGATGGTGAATACCTGTGAGCAGTAGTTTCTCTCTCAACAACAGTGTAAATGAGCACATACTGACTAATACCTCATTCATCGTGAGCCACAACTTGCAAACTGCAGCCACTGGTGCTGGTGAACTGAATGGTTGATCTGCTCTGTGTGTTCAGGGGATTGTTTCTCAAACTTTTAAACAACTTCTGCACCAAATTTCCACTGCTTTTCAGTGGGATGTGGGCCTCTCCTACCTCTCCAGATTTTCAGTACTGAAGCAAAATGGCACAGTTACTGCATTCTCCCTGAATGTAACTTTTCAAACTCTGAAGGGCGACATAAAGAAAGCATCTTACATGAAATGTCTTCAGACAGCAGACAGTTAACACTGCCTTGTGCTCTTGTAGATATCAATGAATGCCTGAGCACCAACATGCCCTGCCCAGCTGGACAGATGTGTATTAACACTGATGGCTCCTATACCTGCCAGCGGATCACACCCAGCTGTGGCCGAGGTTATCACCTCAATGAAGATGGAACAAGATGTGTAGGTAAGTGACATCTAAAGCAAAGCAATCACATCTGTAATTTACATCCACAGTTTGAATATTCCCACAGTCAGCTCCTGATTGTGATCCTCCGTGGTAGTACCAACAAGTAAAGAATGGCCAGGATGCACTCCCTGTCCTTCATGTAACTCCTGAAACCCTGTATGCTAAGAAAAGGAGAGAATACCCGCCCCACACCCCAAATGGCATTGCCTGTGACTATATATTGGAACAATGCAGTGTGGCCTCATGTCTCCTCAGTAAGAGACCCACTTAGTGTCCAACAGCAGTCATCAATGTAATGTTGAAAGGTTACCTTAGGCTGCCTTTGAATCTGTGGCTTTTGCAAAGAGGATTATATTTGTGCTTTCCATTTTTGTCCCTGGTTTCTCAAAGCACTGCTGACTGTGGGTCTGTGGTATCTCACACCAGCTGAAGATCTGCTCTGTGAATACTGAGTGTGTTTAGTAAAATGATTTTGCACCTGATTTCCTCCAAAGATTGTCTGATCTGATTTCTTCTCCCTCCAAGTCCATCAGCATTAACAGGAGACATAAGAGAGAACCTGCTTCAGTGAGAGTATTTTGCATTTGTGGCTCTGATCTTGTAGAAGCTTTGAACTAGATCATAGTTTGCCTTTTATTTCAAAACACTTTGTAACTCCTGGTGGACACGGGCATATCTTAACACGTTGAGTTTCTCTCAACTTGCATGCCCACAGGTGTACTTCCAATTGCTTCTCTCTTTTTTCAGATGTGGATGAGTGCTCATCTTCTAACCAGCCTTGTGGAGAGGGACACGTCTGTATAAATGCTCCAGGCAATTACCGTTGTGAGTGCAAATCTGGGTATTCTTTCGATGTCATCAGTAGGACCTGTATCGGTGAGTTGGACCTCTCGTCTGAAACGCATGCAGCCATGGCATTTAGACAGGCTCACATGTAAAGAGTGCTCTTTCTCTTTGTGTAACTTCTTTCATCTAAACGTAAAATCGGCTACTATATTATTTGTATAAACCTAGTGCCATAGTAAAGAGCTGTTGATACTTCAAAGGAAGCTGCATTAGTATTGTCAGTGTGTTAGCTGTGATGGTGGTACAAGGTAAGAGTGTGAGAGTGTGTGCAATTGCATTCTGTGAGAGTTTCATATGCATCTCCAGCAAAACATTCTTTTCAAAGATCAAAGCATCTTCCTTCTTTATAGATCTAATTCAAGTGTGCACTGTGGTGCTTCTAAATGAGCAACTCCTTCCCTCTCCACCATGCAAATTAGGTCTGGAAAATAACCACCAAACTTTTATGACCACACTCTTGTTAACAAGAGTACTACTGCAGTGAAGCCAGCCAATACATATACTGCTCTCTGTATTTATCACTGCAGACATTAATGAATGCAGACGCTATCCAGGCCGCCTTTGTGCTCACAAGTGTGAAAATACTCCTGGTTCCTATTACTGCACTTGTACCATGGGATTCAAGCTTTCAGCGGACGGCAGGTCATGCGAAGGTACAGCTGTCATGTGCTTTGGCTGTATAGTTTGATCTTATCTTGTAAGACTGCACCGGAATGACGTGAGAAACCAACCCAGGGTGGTCTCTTTGGTTGCATGAATGCTATTATGATTAATCAAGGCTGTTGTAGTCCACAGTTAGAGCATACTGCCTGTAGCATGGATCACACAGACCTGTACTGGTCTGCAGTGACTGCAAATTGGAAGGGTGACTCAACGAGATCAGCCTCAAGGTCTTCAACCTCACTGATATGAAAACATAAGATATAAAAATGCAAAATGTAGTCCAAAAGGCTCCCTCCAAGTCACACACCTTGAAGGGCAGTGGGAAATACTAGCACAGTCCTGATCAATCTATACTTGCCATACTGTTGAGAGTAATACACCTGAAGACTCTTACCTGCAGATTATTCAGTGACATTGATACCATTCTTTGTTAATGAAAAGAATTGTCTTCCAGAATTTTGCTTCAGTCCTGTGATGGGAGTGGTGACTACAGAAGAAATTTGTGACTCAGATGTCTAATCTTGTGTTTCAGATTTAAATGAGTGTGAGAGTAGCCCCTGTAGTCAAGAATGTGCCAATGTGTATGGCTCCTATCAGTGTTACTGCCGCCGTGGCTTTCAGCTTAGTGACATAGATGGGATTTCCTGTGAAGGTAAGTGACTTCGTGGTGACTTGGCAGTGCTGGGTCTGTGGTTGGATTTGATGATCTTAAAAGTCTCTTCCAACCCGAACAACTCTGTGATTTTGTGAGTGATTATTGTTCTGCAGACAAAGGGTGAGGAAGCATGTCTGATGCCATGGCACACAAGCAAGCCTGTGTACCTGTAATTGTTTCATGTGGAGGTTTTATTCTTTTTGAAACTATGACATTCTATTTAATGAAGGTCTCCCATGTATGTCATGGTCAAGAAATGCCTCTGTGTGATGCCAGGTTTGCTTTTTGCTGTAGTTGTGCATACTTTGTTAGCCCATCAGCGATGCTTGTTTTATTTCTGAGGATCTAGCAGCATCTCTAGACTTCTTCAAGGGAAGATGCAACTACACGTACATGTTACGTACATAATGTGTTGTACAATACTACTAGGTAGCATTTTTATGTCCCCTTCTTGTGGCTCGTTCTGAACTAATGTGTAAATAGGTCCTGCTCGGGTACAAGGAGGATGTGGGCCTGACCTTATGGCCAAGATCCTGAATCTGGACTTAGGTCTGCAGGACTTTATAGGCAGAAAGACCTTGGGCAGAACACCTTGTCTCAATTTCCTTTCAGTAAGAACTATAAAACTAGTCCTCTGCCTCTCATGTGTAAGGTAGTACAATACATGTGACTGGAAAACCCTTGCTCTTATCCATTTATTTTGTCTCTTTGGCCCTTATATCCCCCTCAATTTTCTTTACACCACCTCCACTTGCTCCTGACAGTCTTTCTTGCCTAGAGCCACACCTATCTGATGATCTTTCTCCTTGCCCAGCAGTTAGAATAATGAAACTGGGTTTGAAGTTTGCAGCAGCAGCATTGTACATGTGCGCTTGATTGAATGCCATGATAACAGAGTAAATCAGTGGTGTTTTCCTCTTGCAGATATTGATGAATGTGCTCTACCTACTGGAGGGCACATCTGTTCCTTCCGATGTATTAATACTCCTGGGAGTTTTCAATGTACTTGTCCCTCCTTTGGTTACAGATTGGCACCCAACGCACGCAACTGCCAAGGTGAGTTCAAGAACTTCAGGGAGAGGTAACTGGACTGTGGACTTTGGAAAAGTCATAGGAAGTTTTAATGTTTAATAAAACGTCTTTCCTACAACATTATATGTAAAGTGATAAGCATCAGCTTGAAATCTAAAGCAAGCAGGATTTATAAGTCTGCGGGGTATTTCTCTCATAAACCATAAGGTGCAGTGGAGAAAACTTCTTGTAACATTATTAGAGAATGATAAAACATCCTGATGGTGAAGATTCCCGCTGTGAAGTGGTTAGCTTAGCCACTGGATGGAAACACCATGCTGTAAGCATTTCAGCGAGTATGTAGGTCTTGTCCACTTAGTGGCACTGCTGCTCTTCCTTTTCCTGTTCTTGCCTGTTGTTTGGATTCATCTGCTTCTTATTTGTTCTCCTGCCCTTCCTTTCCAGTCCTGTAACAATGTTTAATTGCACCCCGTGTTCCCTGGAACCTAATGTCATACTGTCATACCTGACTCCTGCAGGTAGAGGCCAGGCATGTACTCACTCAGTCCACTCAACTCTTCTGTTTGCCAGATATCGATGAGTGTGTAGCACAAAGCCACAATTGCTCTTCCAATGAGACCTGCTTTAACATCCAGGGGGGCTTTCGCTGCCTGTCTTTGGAATGTCCAGAGAATTACCGCAAGTCAGGAGACACGTAAGTACTGTCTTTTTCAAGGTTGAATGTTTTGGTGAAACAACCTCCTTTGTGCCATGCTGCTGCCCACAGAGTACACGATGGATTCTGGCAAATAGGGTTTTCTTGGCAGAGCTACTGTTTTGCACACACAGGTCTGAGCCCTCGTGATCCTGTGTCAGTCTAAGAGAAAGGGGTTCCTTTAAAAATAGCCACGTGTCAGTGGTTTCAGTCACAGGGATTTCTAGAGCCATAAGTAGATATTATCCTATTGGCTACCTTGCAGGCAACCTGTTAGGGGGTTATGTTCAACTTCTGCCTTATTTCCTTCCACACACAGTCTTCACATTCTAGTGGAAGAGTTCTTTTCAGCTCCCTCTCCGAATTCTTAGCAGTGCTGTTGTAAAGCATTTCAAGAATGTGTTGTTTTCAGTACCATTTCCCTTCTGTCATAAAGAGCTGGTGATCATAGCAGGGGTGGTGTGCTAGCTGCTGCTCACATTCGTGTCCCTTACCCTTGGTCAGAGAAATTCTGTGCATTCTGCTGTTGAAAATATGAGACAGCTTTTGGCAGAGGGGCACCGGGAAGGTCGTTTCTACCCATCCAAGGTTGCTATCAAAGCAGATATGTTTGCTGCAAAATTTCACTCGCATAGCTAGAGTTTATGGCTGGTGCAGATGACTGCTTTTCCTCCCGCTCTGTGGCATTAGGGCCACCCTGTACTCCAGTGATTCTTCCCAAGGCTGCTCCACAGTCCCCCATAGCCGTGTGCCCCACACGCAGGTAAGTGTCTGCTCCATCAGTCGAGGAAGAATGCTGATAAGCCACAGTGGTCATCAGCCTGCTGTTGCTTTGTGTAGTCAGCACTCATGTGCCCACCATCTTTCTGATGAAATTGATTACTCTGTGCCCCTTCTGTAGAAGTAAGTTAATGCTGATCTTCACCAGAGGGGACTCTGTGGGGATGAGGTGTTTCCTGTTTAAACCTTGATGCTTGAAGCACCACACAAGGGTCCCATTAGATGTATTTGCTCAGGATGCTGTAGACGGACTGCATGGTATCAAGCCATCTATAAACTATCGATTCTGAGCCGTGACAGTAGTAAATACAGTTTGCATTGTCACATCAATAAACGAGCAGTGCCTCGTGATGCAGGTGCTCTCAGCGTTTATAATATTACGCCTTAATTCGTATCCTGATTAAAAATGTCTTTTGCAACGGGACCCAAAGCCAAGTTAGGAAATCATGGACATCCCTGAATTGCAAGGGTCAGTTTATCACTGAACACACCTCCTGCACACACAGTCCGTTTAATCTTCCTTCTCACTTGTACTTTTATGCATGTGTTGACATGAATGACTCTGCAAGATGTGAGGGTTCTTTTGGGGAAGCAGCAGAACGCCTGAATTGTTTTTCTGTGTCTGTGTTGTTGGTCCCCTGTAACGGCTTACTCTGCCTGACTCAGACTCACAGGGAGGGATTCTTCTGATGTGCTAGGCTCTAATTAGCTGGTGAGTGAAGCTCTAATTATTTGAATTCCTCGAGTTATTGTCTTGTTGGATTTACTAGCTTTTTCCTTCTCAGTAGCGATAGACACAGTTAATCAATGATTATCCAAAGTGTGTTTGCATAAACTAAAGGGAATATAAGTCATTACTTTTGTTGCAGAGTCCAAGTTAGTTCAGTGGGGAGATAGGTGCTCTGTTTCGACAACTCTGTAACCCAGCCCAGGGAGCAGGGCCGTCAGCAGAAAGCAGTTTATTGTCTGTCTTTACCTAATGTAAGGATAAGATCAGGTAACCTATCACCACTGAGAGAACGGAGAACACCTCTGACCAAAAGCACCTCAACAGCAAACCTGAAGGCAGTGACAAAGTCCATAACAAAAGCAAAGCCGACCCAGACCTGTCATAGAAAATGTCCATTGAACTCACCGTCCGGGTCGTTAGCTGGGTTAGGTCTGTTCTGTCTGCAGCAGCCTGTCTGCACAGAGGGAGAAGGAGAGTCTTGTGGAGAGAGTCTGCACAACTCTATCTCCCCAGGGTGTGCCTGAAAGCAGCCTCCCTTTTATACTGTAGTGCTGCCTCAGCAACTTCCCCCCTGAAGCGGACACCCGTAATCATCCAACCCAGACTCTCAAGGCTGCCCATCTCCAGGAAAGCAAGCTGGGGGGGCATTTTTCTCCACACTCCCCCAGGAGAACCTGGGCTTATGCAGCTTCGCACAGGAATAAAGGAATCATCCATGTGTCAACCTCAGTTCTCAGCACTTCATGCACTCACACTCAGCCAGTGTGCCAACACGCCAGAGTCAGGGCTTATGTGTTTGGCTGCCTTGTGCTCACTGGGGACTGTTCTCATAGCCAGCTCTCCAGCACCCTTTTTACATCCAAGCTCACGTCCATAATCCTAAACATTTTGAGGGATTGCCCAGCGTAGCTGTTGGTTAGAGCAGCCTCATTAACTTCTGCCCTATAATGGCACTAAATCACTGTTTCACCCAACTCTAAATTCAAAAGAGTTGGCTTCCCATAATATTTGTATCTGTTACAGGTATAATTTTGCTCTCTTTTTATTCAGAATGCACTCTGTTTTCACCACCTTGTTGCACCACAAACACAACACACCGTTCCCATCAGATTGACACTTTGTGGGATTTTTGGCCCTGTAGTCCTGTGTTTAATTTGAACAGCTAGAAATAAAGGGGCCTCAGTCCTGAAAAGCCTCGTTTGCTCACTTTTATTTTTCCTTAAGATTCTGATGCATGGGCAACAGTCCTTGGTAATCGAGAAGCTTCCTTACTCCAGACGTATAAAGAGAGATTCTTGCATGGTGGCTCTTGGCAGTGCTGCTTGTTAGCAAGTGAAGTAGTAGCAGCACCATCCCATGCTGCAAGCTTAAAGCTCAGGATGCTCAGGATAATTTGAGCTTCAGGAGGAAAAAGCCAATGCAGCCTTCCCTGAAGAGGCCAGCACAGTGCCTTGCTGAGCCAATCCTCAGTGATCACAGCTTTGTTGAAGGTTTAGATCCTGCCTTTCCTATTTTCTGGATGAGCCTACAGCGTTGGTATTTTTCCAAGGATGGTTAAGATCTGGGGGTACTCAGAACTCCCCTCGCTGTACGGCCTTGCCAAGAGCTGTGTTCAGATGGCGTAGCAGACTCTCTTTATGTGACACTCAAGTCTAACATTTGTAATATTAAAGCCAAAAAACCAGTAGTAAAGATAAAGAAGCGATGATGGCAGAGCGTCAGAAATGCCTGCTGCTTGAGCCAGATGGAGAAATGTTCGGTTTATATTCCAGACGTGTCTGGTGTTACTAAGGGTGCCTGTCACTTATTATTAGGACCTTTCTGTAACTGTGTAGAATTTCGCCCAAATCTACCCAGCTGCTGAGATTTGACTCGCCACGTGTCCTACCCTGGCTCCAGTTTGGGCCAGTTTCATCCAGAGCAGTCCACTCCTTTCCAAGAGCAAGGGTAGGGAGGAATACGGTTTGGTTTGTTTAAGACATAGGATCATAGGATCATAGGATCATAGGATCATAGGATGTTAGGGGTTGGAAGGGACCCAAGAGATCATCGAGTCCAACCCCCCTGCTGGAGCAGGACAAAACTATCTAACACAGATCACAGAGGAAAGCATCCAGGCGGGCCTTGAAAGTCCCCAGAGAAGGAGACTCCACGACCTCCCTGGGGAGTCTGTTCCAGTGCTCTGTGACCCTCACAGCAAAGAAGTTCCCCCTTGTGTTGAGGCGGAGCCTCCTCTGCTGCAACTTACACCCATTGCTCCTTGTCCTATCACAGGGAGCAAGTGAAAAGAGCCTGTCCCCTCCCTCCTGGCCAGCCTTCAGGTACTTATAAACATAAAAAACATAAACATCTGGGGGATATTTCCTTCAGCAGTTGCCTGTCCTGCTTTGGAACAGGAGCCTGAGACCTGCTGGATCACTTTGGCACTTACAGTCATCTTCACCAAAAACTTGTGAAAGTTTTACTTTGTAAAAGTGCTTTTAGCTGTTTTACACAAAGTGTAGGAAATAAGGACCTCGATGGGGGATCTTAATCCTCCCCTGTATGCAGGAAGGGAGCCAGGTCCCCCCCAGAGAGTTTCTGACTGCTCTTTAATTTTTGCAGCAGTAAGGGTTTCATATCGCCTGGCACGTTGCCTTTGTGCTTGATTGTATTCTTCACAGCTACTTCATTCTTCCTAGCAGTAAAAAGCTCTGTCCTTTTTATCAACAAACAATCCTCTCCTGAGTTAGCAGACCTGAGCTTCTTGCAGCTCTTTAAAGCAGCCCCAAATGTGCAGGTACCAACTCCACAGACAGCTGGCTCCTCTGTGTAGGCACAGGAGAGAAGGCCAGTCTTCCCAATAACATCAGCTCCTATCTGTCTTGGGCTGAGTGCTGCCAGTCCTTTACAAGTGCTTCCTTCTTCTGTGCTTTCAAAGACCACCCAGACTCTAGGGATAAGAAAGCTGTTCCTTGCATGGATGAGAGAAGGGACCATTTGGAAGGAGACACGTGCTTAGGGATAAGGAGGTTGAATGTAGGGGAAGCAGGATCTGAAAGTATGACCAGGTGAGAGTGAATCTGGGAGATACTTGAAGGGTAGAGGTAAATTTGGGTAAAACATGTAGAGGGTGAAACCAAACTCAGGCATCAGGAGCTTGTAGTCAAGAGTAATTGATGCCACAGGTTTGGATGAAGACCATCAAAGCAAGAAATAAAGTGGGATGGCTGCACAAAGATACTGGGGGAAGTGGTATATGCTTTGTGACTGGGGCTGTATGGTAGCAACTGAGAGAGCCAGGTGCTGACCAGTAGAGGATGAAACAGGAAGAGGAGTGGCACTGGCTTTGTAGGCAGTTTTGATGCCAAATGTTTGAGTGAGCAAGAAGGGTAGTAAGCATGCAAGCCAGGTAGTGAAAGCCGGTTGAAGGATACAGAGATAGGATGTAAAGACTCAGTGCTGAGGGCAAAATGCAGATGAGTCTGTCTTTTCCATAGCTTGAAAATTCCTTGAGATGTTCCACCTCCAGACAGAAGGAACACGCAGAAAGCGTTTCCATTCAGTGTGTCTGCTGTAATGCTGTGTAATGCGTTCCCACTGGAGCCTCAAGTGAGCCTCCAGATTCTCCTCTGGTTAGGAGATGTCTGTGACACCCAGCCATCCGTTAGTTTGACTCCCTGTAAGCTGCAGTCTGTTTAAGACAAAAAACCCTCTGCAATATGTTGCTGCTTTCTTAAGTGACATAGCTCATCTGGGCCTCAAGGTGTGCTGCAGCCTGCTGAAAAGAAATAGGTGCACATAGGGAACATGAACGAGGGCCTTCATAGTGCAGTAGTCTAGGAGGTCCAGAACATTTTTACAGCTCTGGAAAATCTGCAGGGTTGAATTCAAAGCTATGCAATACACCCTTAGCGATGATACTTGGTCAGTTGTTCAGCATGCTGAGATGGTTCCCCTTCAGGAAGTAAATTGCAAAGCTATAAAATGGGATAAAAATGTTCTTTGTCCTTCAGGTTGTGAGGAATTTTTGTCTCCCTCTCGACTTTTCTGGGCAGAGGGGAATAAACTGTACATGTGCCTCTGTACATGTGCAAACCATTCTTCTGAAAAAGAGTTTATCTGGAGTTCTTTAGTTTTATTTTCCGTTGTAGGTAACCAGTGTTTGGTGCTTGACGCTCAAACTAGGAGCGATTCTTCAATACCAGTGATTCAGACATGGAAAAAAACCCAAGAGGACTGCTGTAGTTTGAAAATTAGCCAGATTTTCGGCTGTTGGATTTGGTGCTTTTATACCAAAAGAGCTGTTTATTTTGAAGCTAGAGATAGCTCTCCCAGCAGACCCCTGTGGCAGTGTCCTGACCCCAGAGGTGACTGGTGGATGGTATCTATATAAGGGAATGAACATCCCTGTTTCTTTTTCACCTCCTGTGTCTTGGAGACAGAGAGCTCTCCTCGGCAGGAATATGAGCACAGATCTCCTGATGCCAGGTACTCCTCTAATGGGAACTCCATATTCTATGTCAAAATAAATACATAAATAGGTGCTCATTTTCTTGAGGCAGTACAAAGCAAATCATGCTTTCAAGCTGCAGCATTTCTAAGTGAAGAACTGAGTAAGTACTTCAGGTTCCAAAACCACAGCACGTGACCTTAGCACTGCTTTTGAGTGCAGAGACTCTTGTACGTAGCTTAACTGATTCGCAGTTGTTGTGCATGAGGAGCTGAATGGACAACCTGATCTTCCCAAGCTTCACAAAATCAGTATCCAGCTGAGATAATCATGTCTGTCTTTACCTCCACACATCTCTCTGAGAGGATGTGCGGGTAGCAGCTTAAATAGGGTGACTTACACATGTCTTTAATCAGAAATTCATAGAAAATGTCTTTATATGCAACTCTTTAAAGCCCTCTCAGACCCCCCAGATACCACGACAGGCCAGATCTTCATTACTGCGCTGGTGAAGTACATCCTGTAAGCCATTATTGGAATGACCATAGCTGACTGTGCTCTGTTTTACTGGATAGACTTTACTTTCCTCTGTAACAGAAATGGAGGTGATTGTGCTCTCCATGAAGGTCACAACTGATAGTGCTGACATTTCCTGTTCACTCTCAGCCTGCATGGGTGATCTCTTTTTGGCTCTCTGGACTTTTCGCTGTGATACAGGGCCTAGCGATAATGGAAGGAAACTGCAGAAGGAACATTCTCTCTCACAAGCATCATTCCCGTGACACAAGGCTGCCTGAGAGTCAACTGAAATTGTAGGGCACATGCTGGAGACATCAGGCCATTGGATCTTGCTTTCATTGCTTCCCTAGATGGGTGATAGACTGACTCATGTTGTTTCTTATGGTAGCAGAGAGAATACTATGCCACATCAGGAGGAAGAAAGTTTGTCTTCAAAGTCAATAAACCTTAACGAAAAGGCACTGTTGGGAATAGGTTTTTGCATTCCTTGACGTGCTGTCGGATGATGAGTGTGCATAGTGCAGTGTCTGAGTGCCTCTTCTCTTGCAGAAAGAGGCACATTCTTGCAGAAAGAATGCCTTGCATATCCTTGGCTTTCAGAATACTTTGCTCAGTATTAAAATCCAGCCAGACATCCCCAGTGCACAGTCAACTCGCCAACCACTTAGGATCTCTTCCTTTATGTAAAATACATCCAATCAACAAAGGAGTGAAACTTGACGGGAGGGAAGCCAGTGTTCTTCCTAGGGAGAAGTTAGCTCATCTAAATGCAAATAAACTCTCACCCATGCTGAGGTGCCAGAACCAGGCCATCTGTGCGTGCCAAGAAGGGGTGACACTTGTGAAAAAGGCACTGTTTCTCCAGAAGCCCCAAGCACAAGCGAGTTCCCCCCTATTGTTAAATGCCCCTTTGCAATATGACTGAGGTGCCAGGCTGGAGAATGGATGCATTATGCCAGTAAACGTATCTTTTTCCCACCCCCACTGCCATTGCTTTCCTATCACGCTTACTGAATGTGTGCTAATCTTCCTCTTGTCTTGTGTTCTCACTTGTCTTGCAGTCACTGTGAGCGCTTGCCTTGTAATGAAAATAAGGAGTGCCAGAGCCTGCCTCTGAGAATAACCTACTATCACCTCTCTTTTCCTACCAACATTCAAGTACCCACCAACATTTTCCGCATGGGCCCTTCCAATGCTGTCCCTGGGGATAAAATTCTGCTGTCCATCATCAGCGGGAACCAAGAGGGTTTTTTCACCACAAAAAAAGTGAACAACCATAGTGGCATTGTGGTCATGCAGCAGCAAATCACAGAGCCCAGAGATCTTCTTCTGACTATTCAAATGCAACTTTTCCGACACGGAACTGTCAACACTTTTATCGCCCATCTTTTTATCTTTGTCTCTGCACAACTTTGATCCCTAAATTACAGGAATCATTGGCTACTTTTATTTTTCTTCTAAGAGCAGCTTCTTTCCCCCCAGTTTTAATAAAGTTTTAGTTCATTGCATGCTGCGCTTGCATTTTATTTGCCATCATTACAGCTCTCCCCTTGCCCTGTCACTGAATGTCTCCATTTGGGGAGATTCTTATAAGAAGCAGAAACTGGTGTCCAGGAGCTTGAATGTATCCTGAAATAGGTCAGGGACTCAAAACTATTAATTTACTGCGCACAGCACTAGAGTTGATTGCATTTGATGACACAAATCTACACTATCAAAGCAAAAATGGTACTGAATTTCTGTCAACAGAGACATTTTAGAGGGTTTCATGACTTAGGGGTCAAATACTGTGCGTTTTGTGGTAATCTGTTAGCTGGGTAGAACTTAGGCCCTTAGCACCTCAGAGGTGCCTCAGCACATAAATCACTTCACAAGTGTGAAGCCAGATTGTCCCCTCTGTTGTGAGCTTGTGTTGATTTCAGAGCATCCTCGCAGCCAGACTGAGGCAGTGTGGACTCTATATTGGGTAGTGAGGTGGACTGTGAACTGGCTGCAGGATAGAATCCAGAGAGTAGTGTTTAATAGGACAGGGTCTAGCTGGAGGCCTGGATCTATTGGAGCTCCCCAAGGATCAGTACTGGGACCAGACCTTGTCAATCTATTCATTAATGACTGGGATGAGGGATTAGGGGGCACTGTCAACAGGTTAGTGTTGCTGACCCCCCAGCAGACTGTGCTGCCATTCAGCGAGACCTGGACAGGCTGGAGAGCTGGGCAGAGAGAAAAGGAATGAGGGACAACAAGGGTCAGGGGAGAGTCTAGCATCTGGGCAAGAACAACCCCAGGGACCAGGATAGGTTGGGGAGTGACCTGTTGGAGAGCAGTGTAGGAGAAAGGGACCTGGGGGTCCTAGTGGGAAGCAAGAGGACGCTGAGCCAGCAATGTGCTCTTGTGGCCAAGAGGGCCAACAGCATCCTGGGGGGTTGGAATCAGAAGGTGGGTAGTTAGCAGATCGAGGGAGGTTCTTCTCCCTCTCTTCTCTGCAGCAGTGAGACCACATCTGGAGTACTGTGTCCAGTTCTGGGCCCCTCAGTTCCAGAAGGAC
>VZRI01007551.1:78529-120883 GCA_013397515.1 Upupa epops
GGTCTCGGTGATCCTGCTGTGGCAGGGGGATTGGACTGGATGATCTTTCGAGGTCCCTTCCAATCCCTAAGGATTCTATGATTTCCACCAGGTACAGATTCCAGTTCTAACTTTTAAAGGTGGTACAAAACAGAGTTTCTTCTAAAGAACATTTGCTATAGAGGGTTTTCACTTCTTTTCAGTGGGATTTCCACTGAATTGAAAAACTAATGATGAGAAAACATCAGTGAACTTCTTAACAGCCTTCAGCTAGCATCACAGAGCTTTTTATTATCAGGCTGTATCCTCAGATATGTCTGTAGGTCCATTTCATTTAATTTAGTTAGTCTCATCACATTTTGATCTCTCCAACATCAATACCAGGTAAAGTTACTCACCACTAGCACCAAAAAGCCCCAGACAAACACAAACTGCCCTGAAAACTCAGCAAGAATTCTCATATCCAGATCTTTCTCATTTGCTCTTATTACTTTCTTCCCTTACGTCTGTGCAGTCAGGAATCACCTGCAACTGCCCATCTGTGTGATTCTTCTGTTTCATGAGCTGGAACGTAATCTTACTCTTCCATCCTCGTATTGATTAATGTTGAAAGCTCAATCCTAGAGGTATGAATGAAAAGTTGATGCTCTTTTGCACCATCCCAGGCTAAGATATCTCTGCTGCCTCATAAAGACTGAATGGTCAGTCCACAGATGAAGTAGAATAATCCACGTGAAAGCAAATATTAAAACAACTGCTTCACTCTGCAAATGCAGACAGCACAGACCAGCTACAAGGTGAGAAACTGGGAACCTTCAACATCCAGATCACAGTCACTAATCACCTGAACACAAGGAATCACTCTATTAGCTGCAGACTGCAGGGTCTCAGGACCATAATTAGCCAAGGTCTAGACTGGGGTATGATTGCAGTGCTCTGCCAGGGTATTACATGTTCCCTAAGGCAAAAGTTTATCCTGGATGGGTGACAGGAGTTCAAGTCTCACGGGGAATGCCAGAGCTTCATAAGATTGTTGACACAAAGCTGCCAGCAGTTGCCAGTGGGCCTGGAGACCCAGTTTCAAATACTGAAAGCACAAGCTACTCCAACTAATAGGGTTTCTTGCCACCACGGAAGATGCAGGTACACAAACGCCCTCTGGCTACCAGTTCATTACGAGGCCATAACGAAGTAGGATAAATATGCAAACAGAAACTTCATTTTTGCAAGCATTAATTTTTATCCAGCAGGAAAGGAAGGGAGTGTGACAATACCGTATGGTTCAAGAACATGGAGCTCAGATTCTCCTCTACAGAAGCTGCAGTGTATCAGGAACATGATTGTCTTTGTGTAGCACCATTTATGTCTGTAGTTCTTTTCAAATTAGAATGAAATAACTGAACTTGATAATGGAATCCAGCAGAGATTATGGAAAGGAATGACACCAGCACCCAAGAAGAAAGAAAACGTTCAATTCAGCTGGACTCTCGAGGAGGGATGCAGTGTTGGTCCAGCTCTATAGTTGTGTCTACGAAACAGCTCTGTACAGAGGAAAGAGAAAATCAGAGGATGTAAGAGTCTGACCTCAATTGCAGGGAAGGCTATGAAGCAAATCATTCCAGGTGCCATCTTGCACCATCTATAGGTGAACGGGCCCAGTCAGCATGGGCTCATGAAAAGCAGGTCCTCACTGACAGACCTGATCTCCTATGGCAGGTGACCCATCTAGTGGGTGAGGGAAAGGTTGCTGATATTGTCCTCCTGGATTTCAGTGCAGCCTTTGACAGTTTCCCACTGCATTCTTCTGGAAACCCTTGCTGCCTGTGGCTTGAACAGGTGCTTGTTCTGCTGAGTTCAACACTGTCTGCACAGGCAGATGCTAAAAGTGGTGGTGAACAGAGTTAAATCCAGTTGGCGACCAGTCACCAGTGGTGTAACCCAGGGCTAACTGTAGGAGCCACTCCTGATTTGATCATTTGGATGAATGGATGAAGTGCACTCTCAGTGGGTTTGCAGGCACCACGAAGGTGGGCAGGTGTGTTGGTCTGCTTGAGGGTAAAGAGGTCCTACAGACAGATCTGGCCAGGCAGGATCAAGAATGGATCAAGGCCAGTTGCATGATCTTCAGTAAGGCCAAGTTCCAGGTCCTGCATGTTGGTCAGAACAGCCCAGGGCAACATTACAGGTTGGTGGGAGAGTGGCTGCAGAGCTGCAGAGACCTGTGGGTACTGACTGACAGTGGGCTAAATCTGAGCCAGCAGTGTGCTTGTGTGGCCAAGAAGGCTGATGGCATCCTGGCTTTTATCAGAAATAATGTAGCCAGAATCACAGAGTCATTAAGGTTGGAAGAGACCTCTAGGACCATCAAATCCAACCATCAACTCACTTCCACCCAACCCTCTAAACCATCTTACTAAGAGTCAGATCTACGTGATTTTTTAACATCTCCAGGGACGATGACTCCACCACCTCCCTGGGCAGCCTGTTCCAGTACCTGGCCAGTTTCTCAGTGAAGAAATTTTTCCTAATGTTCAATCTAAACCTCCTCTGGCATAATTTGAGGCCACTTCTTTTCATCCCATCCCATTTCTAGTGATTTGGGAGAAGAAACCAACCACCACCTCTCCTTTCATCCTTTCAGGTACTTGAAAAGGGCACTAAGGTCTCCACTCAACCTCCTTTTCTCCAGCTCCCAGTTCCCTCGGCTGCTCCTCTGTCCTCTAGGACCTTCCCCAGCCTTGTTGCTCTTCTTTGGACCTGCTCCAGCACCTCAATGTCCTTCTTGTACTGAGGTGCCCAAAGCTGCACACAGTATTCTAAGCAAGGCCCCACCAGTGCTGAGTACAGGGGGATGATCACCTCCCTAGTCCTGCTGGCAGCACTATTTCTGTTGCAGGATGCTTTTGGCTGCCTTGACCACGTGGGCACACTGCTGGCTCATGTTCAGCCGGCTATCAGTCAGCACCCCCAGGTCCTTTCCACCAAGCACTTCTCCAGCCGCTCTTCCCCAGCCCTGTAGTGTTGCAGGGGGTTGTTGTGACCAAAGTGCAGGACCCAGCACTTGGCCTTGCTTGACATCATGCAATTGGCCTGGGCCCATCGCTCCAGCCTGTCCAGGCCTCTCTGCAGAGCTTTCCTACCCTCAAGCAGATCAACACAGCCACCCAGATTGGTGTCATCTGCAGACTGGCTGAGGGTGCACTCAATCCCCTGATCCAGGTCACTGATAAAGATGTTAAACAAGACTGGGCCCAGTGCTGAGCCCTGGGGAACTGCGTGTGATGGGCCACCAACTCGATTTCACTCCATGCAGCACAGCTCTCTGGGCTCAGCCATGCAGCCAGTGTTTTACCCAATAGAGTCCACCTGCCTAAGCCAGGAGCAGCCAGCTTCTTTACAGAAGTGATTGTCCCCCTGTTCTGGGCACTAGCGAGGCCACACCTTGAGCACTAGGGTCAGTTTTGGGCACCTCCATGCAAGAGAGGCACTGAGGTGCTGGAGCAGACCCAAAGAAGGGTACCAGAACGGGTGATGGGTCTGGAAAACAAGCTGTGTGAGGAGTGTCTGAGGGAGCTGGGACTCCCTTAGTCTGAGAAAAAGGAGTCTGAGTGGAGACCTTATTGCTGCCTACAACTACCTAGCTGACAGGAGGTTGCGGAGAGGTGGGTGTTCCTTCTCACCAGTAATGAGCGTAGGACAAGAGGAAACGGCCTCAGGTTGTGCTGGGGAAGATTTGCTTGCACCTTTGGAAAAAGATCTCCACTGAAAGGGCCCTCAGGCCTTGGCACAGGCTGCCCGGTGGTAGATGAATCGCTATCCTGGGATGGGTTTTAAAGTTGTGTAGGTCTGGGGCTTAGGATCAGGGTGCAGTGGTAGCCTTGGTACAGTTACTTCAATGGTTGGACTTGATGATCTTGGGGGTCTTTTCCATCCCAAGCGATTCTATAATTGTGTGAAACAAACACAAATCGTGTGTGTTTTGCCTGAACTCTCTTTGCTCTGTGTTTCGAAATAGACTATTGTTTTTCTGGAACTAGACTCTGTAGTGTAGCTGATCCTTATTTCACAGAATTGAGGGGCAGATAGAGAGAAGCCCTTTCTTAATGTGACAGCTGGGATTTAAAATGCGAGGGTGGGATCCCTTCCTGTAGGTCAGACCATTATGCCCACATATCCAGAATTAATTTGTTCTAAACTGCTCAGCATGAGACATTTCAGCAGAAAGAACCTATTCTGTTCCCCATGAGATGGCGAAGAAATGATGTTTTGTACGTAGGTAACGATGGGAAACAAAAGGTCTCTCCTGGCCTGTATGTGTCAAAAATACCCACCACAGAGTGAGAGTAGCAAGCCAGAGCCGGCTGGTGTAAATCAGCCCAGCTCTATTGCCTTCCCATGGACTATTCCATTCACACCCCGTGGAGCATGATTTCCTTACTGCCGACTTGTGTTTTCCCTTGGACCTTTATTTGAGCTTCATATAATATTGAGTTTGACTTCGATGAGCAGATGTGGGCAGAGTATAAGAGAAGTTACTGAGGTATTCGTTTATTATTAACAGAGCCATAAAGTCTCCTTGAACATCTCAAAACGACAGCCTGTAGGTGCAGACTGAGATTTGCATTTATTTTCCCTCTTGCTCAGTGAGTTTTTCTTCCTTTTAATCTTTCAGTTCCTCCCTCTGACACTGCAGCCTTTTCTTTTTTCCACCTAGAAATATGAAGAAATGGGCAGGTCAAAGTTGAGATCATGTGTGGGGCTTAGTCCCATTGTAAGTCCCAGCATAGCCCTTTCATCTCGTGAGCACAGAGCGGGTATTGTGTGAAGTTCTTGAACTGTGAGTGACTTTAAATTCACTCTAGTGGACAGGGGTGAGAAGAAGTAATTTAACTTCTAATAGACTTTCAAGGACGAATGAGCAGCTGGTTGAGGTGGAATATGAAATGACCCTTACCCTTTCCCCAAATGCAGAACTCAGTCTTTGAGGTTTGCAGTGATGTTGTTAACTGTTTTCCTCCCCCAGTTTCTATTCCTCAGTGTTTTCTCAATTTAGATGGAAAGGAGTGCGTGTGAAAAAAAGACTTAAGAGAGGCTTTCCTTGCTCTTGCTGGACTGACAATTGTGAAAGAGAGTTGGCTTTTGAGGTATTTCCCATCAGATTTCCAGAGTGGAAACAGTTCTTTCTGCTCTGCCTAACAGATTATCAGGTGAACTACAACAAGGCTTGTGCAAGTAACTTGTGGTTCTGATGATCCTGGTGAGACCATAGCACTGCGGCTGCAGATCCGGACCTAGGTGCTTGGTTCTGTTTGTACTCGGGAAGAGACTTTGGGAAGTTATTTTATGCACTGCAGTTCTTGTTTTTACATGCTTGGCCTGAGGAACTGGGTTTGAGGGTACTTCGACTGCAGCTCTTCACCAAGACAAATTTTACTGTGGTGCAGCATTTATCTCGGTAAAGAGTGAACACTAGCATCAGTTCTAGTCTCTACCTCTCCAGATTGCAAAACACAGAGTAGTTAATTTTCAGGATATATCTGCATCTCTCTCTTGTTTCTCTTAGTGTCAGACTTGAAAAGACAGATACTATCCGTTGCATTAAGTCTTGTCGACCAAATGATGTCAACTGTGTGTTGGATCCAGTCCACACAATTTCCCACACTGTCATTTCACTGCCCACGTTCAGAGAATTTACAAGACCTGAAGGTAAGTGGTTTGTTCCTTGTACGATTTAATAGACTACAACATGTAAAACCTCCCCTGGAAGCCCTCGCCTAGAGCTAGGCTAGCCTCCAGTGCTGACATGCTTGCACAGTTCTAAATTACGCTTTGGTATTTGATTCGTTAGAACCTTTGATAGCCAGGACTCTTAATTTTATGGGACACAGAAAGTCATTCTGAGCTATAACTCCTACAGCCTCCCAGTCTGAGGAAACGTGGAGTCTTTACTCCCATTGACCACATCTACTCACAAAGTAGCTGTGTGGGGCCCGCGAATTTGTGTCCTCCCTTTCTCGCGGAGTTTGCCACAGCAGGTAGGTGCTCTTCTTATTGCTCGCATCTGTTCATGGTCTTCTGTTTGCCATTGCCAGGTGGCTTGCTTCAGGAATACAGTCTGTAGCTACACACAAGCATTAATCACAATGTACATTAGATTGAATCTCCGACTGTGATCTGTTTATGTGTGACCTATAAAAAACCCCGTTGCTTTTTAAAATACAGAATATGTGAAATTCCAAGGATTGGACGGAAAGGGTTCAAGCTAAGGCTGTCACAAAGCATCAAAGTGAGTGGTTGTCCAGTCATCTGAAGTGAATTTTCTAGTCCTAGATCACAGAATCACAGAATTATTGAGGCTGGAAAACCCCTCTGTGCTCATCCAGCCCAGCCCAGGACCTGACAGCACCACAGCAGCCACACCAGGGCACCAAGGGCCACAGCTAGGCTGTTCTTAAACACCTCCAGGGATGGGGACTCCCCCACTGGCCTGGGCAGTCCAGTCCAGGCTCTGAGCACCCTTTCCATGAGGAAGGGCTTCCTAACATCCAACCTAACCCTCCCCTGGCAGCTTCAGGCCCTGCCTTTTTGTCCTGTCACTAGTTGCCTGGGAGAAGACCCCCACCTGACTACAACCTCCCTTCAGGCAGAAAGGCTGCACCCTTGAGGGCAGGTGTGGTGTTTAGTTCCCTTGGCTTCTGCAGCACCTGTGAGTTTTCAAGTCCTGCAGGTTCATGAGGAGTGCACTCACTCTGCTTAGATTCCACATGGAAGTAGAGATTCAGAGACTATTTTACTCCTTGTTATTTGTCTTCTTTATTTGCAGCTTCTTTATAGGCAGTTTCACTGGGGGTTGCCTACTCATTTATAGGTGGGATGACTCCCTTCAGCTCTGCTGCTCAGGAGGATGAGCCACTCAGCAGCTTACTGTGTGGCACAGACCCAGAGAGAGAAGAAGGGAACAGGAGCAAGGAAGATTATCTTGGGGGGGGGGACTTTTTAAAGATCTTAAATCCCTATTTCTGATGCACCCGGAGTCTTGGCCCTGTTCTCTCAGAACGTGGTCCCAAATGAAAGCCAGAACTCAGTCTTCATTTCTGTAGCAGGCAGAAGCAACCATGCCAATCCTTGTTCATATGGGAATGGTTGAACCATCAATAACTTACCTGTGTAGAGCTGTTGTAGGCTGCATCAGGTCTGTTTCAGACCTGGTCTGGCCCTACTTCACAGGGAACAGAGGAACACCCCATAGTCCCTTCTACTCCCACACAGCACAGTCCCCTTCAGCTTCACCAGGTGTACTAGCAGCAGAGCTGTGGATTTGGCCCAAGATGCATCCCAAACCATTCCCTCATTAGTCTATCCTCATGATTTAATAAAAAAGAGAGTAGATCTGAGAGCACTACCAAAGCCCAGATGTTCCTAAAATGTAATTCAGTGGCTGTGGGTGAATTCTTGCAGTTTAGTCTCACCCTCTGTAGACTCTGTAGAGCAGAGGTAATAAAGAGAACAATAACTGGATGTTAGAGGGACTTTGGAAATAGTCTCTTTTGAGGGGGGTTCAGCCCAAAGCCCTCCCCCACTGTGCAAAAGGACTCTAATTTGTAATGGCAGTATTTTGTGAAGCTGCCTGAGGGAATGAGAGGTCAGGGATTTATCTGTTTAGTCCTCGTGCGCTGCCCATCCTGTGGATCCTCCACGTCGTCTTCTTGCAGCATGCAGCTGGAAGGCTGACTCCTTGCTGGGAGTGGTCCTCCTGGACTTTAGCAGAAGCACTGTTTTGGCTTCAGGTCTCCTTGGATGGTGCAGGAGGAGAGAATAAATCTTATCTGAATTCGCCCTTACCCCAGATCTTGTCTGTCTACTTAAAAGGACAGTCTGGGAGTGGTGGGGAGTGCCCTCCGCCAGCTTTGAGGAGAAGTCACTCTGGACCCAGTTGCTTTTGGTTCTTCAGTGATGCTTTCAAACCCTTCTCAGTACATTCTGTGGTGCTCTTCATTTGCAGAAATCATTTTTCTTCGTGCCATCACACCCACGTACCCAGCCAACCAGGCCGATATCATCTTTGATATAACAGAGGGAAACCTGCGAGATTCCTTCGACATCATCAAGCGCTACATGGACGGCATGACAGTGGGTGAGTACAGTGCTCTCCGCTTCCATTCTTTGCTCAATAACATTGTAGAACAAGGTCAAAACTATCACCTCCCGCCTTGGTTTTGCAGCCTGAACTGATTGAATACTCGTCAGTGCAGTGCCTGTCATTTGAACAGGAAGCACACGTAACTTTACATTCAGAATACCAGAGGCTGAGGCTTTAATTGGAGAAGTGTTTTAACCTTTTTAAGACACGGCTTTAATTCCAAATTCAAATGGCTTAGCTTTAAAATGAGGAGGTTTCCCGTTGAAACCAAACAGAATGTCAGATACCTAGTGTGTCAGAGAATGTCAGATACCTAGTGTGTCAGAGAATATCAAATACCTAGTGTGTCAGAGAAATCAAATACCTAGTGTGTCAGAGAATGTCCTAGTGTGTCAGCTAGGAGGCTGTAAATGGAATTGCCTGGGTTTTTTTGATAATAATCACATTTTTCAGGGCAGGACTGAATTCACTGAAACCGTTACCCGATTTAATGTTTAACGACAGGCTGGTTCAGTTGTAAATAAATGCCTTTGTTGAGGGTAAAAGGGATCTTCCAAACGCTGCCCTTTAGACTCCAAATGGAGCAGAGGTGTTTGGTTTGCGGTCTCAACATGGCAGGAGGTACAACTGTGTATCTAGCTAATGTGCTAGAGCTGCTGCTCCTTATGGAGGAGGAACGGGCTGCCAGGGGAGGGTTAGGTTGGATGTTAGGAAGCCTCTCCTCATGGAAAGGGTGATCAGAGCCTGGACTGGACTGCCCAGGGCAGTGGGGGAGTCCCCATCCCTGGAGGTGTTGAAGGACAGCCTGGCTGTGGCCCTTAGTGCTCTGGTCTGGCTGCTGTGGTGCTGTCAGGTCCTGGGCTGGGCTGGACGAGCACAGAGGTCTTCTCCAGCCTCAATCATACTGTGGGGTTGTACATTGTGCCAGGTTTCTTTAGATGCTGGGCCCTTTGGGGGCACAATGCATGCTGTTTCCAGTATGTAGTGAGTGTAGTGTGTGGAGTACGTACCTTCACGTACCTGCATGCAGGTTTATCTTTTCAGTGGATACTGTTTCTGAGCTCTCACTTGGTGACCCAGCACACCCAGATGCAGTTGGCAAATCGAGAGAAGGTTGCAGAGCAGACGTGGACTCCAGCTGCTGTGCCAGTTTGGCCAGTGTGAGTTGCTAGTACAGTGGCAGAGGAATATGCTACTACTCTCCTCATGCTTAGAATATTAATATGGCAGAAATTGAAAAGCAGTATTCAGTTTCCTGTGAGGAATGGGTTTTTTATGAGAACACAGAGCCATTCTAACCCGTGAACATCTGTATGTGAATGGCAGGTTCTGCTCAGGGTGATACAGAGCGTTCTGGGCTTTGTAGGGCAGGACTTGTCTGGATGAAAATTCCCATCACTGCTGTGCTTCTTCATACTGGTGGCAGTCCCACGCAGCACGAGAAAGTCCTATACAGCATGATCTGACGGTGGCACTGTTGTCTTTCGGAAGCAGTACTGTACAGCATCAGCTGTGCAAACGTTTTGTGAGCTGTAGATAAAAATCAGAAGTCATTAGTTTTATATTTCTTTCTTTATCAAACCTGAGTACACACGTGAATGCCAAGAAAGAGGGAGAGTCTGTTAAAGCTGGATTATAAGATATCACAGATTCCAGGTCTTGTGTGAGTGTTTCAGAAGAATATGAATGTTCTTAGATCCCACTACAGCACTTTGCTCTTTGTGCTGTGTGCTCCTTTCTGTCTGAAACAAGACAGAAGGTGTGTTTTAGAGATTTGACTGGCCAAGGTCTTTGCTGAGGGAAGTGTTTCCCTTTTGCATAACAGGAGTGCAGGTCCATGGTGTCTCACTTGGTACCCTGACTATCTGCCTCACCATGTCAGAGGAGACAGGATTTTCTTCTACGCCAGGTAGAGAGGGTATGATACATGTCATGGTATGTTTCCAGCTCTGCAAAAGAATTGGGCAGCTCTTTCTTCATCTCAGTTCCCCCATGTGCAAGAAGGAGATGAAAAAACACACCTACTGTCTTCATTAATTCCCGTATATAAGAGTCTTAATTAATTCCTTAACGTAAAAGTACTTAGTACCAGATGGAAGCTGCAAAGTGAACTGCCTGCAGTGGAACTGGAGAAAGGAAAACAAAACAGAACCTCGTCTGGCCTCACCCGGAGAGGCAGAGGCGCAGGACAGCATGCTGTAGGTGTGAAATTATGGTTGCAAGTAACTGCCAGCAGCAGTTCTGCTGCTCTCAGCAGACTATCATTTTTCTGTCATTAATCATCAAAATGTTAGGTGTTTCCATAAAAGTGCTGGGAAGGTGTAAAATAAATAAATAAATAAATAAATAAGTGAGTCCTAGTCCATAGGATCTCAGAAAGTGAGTCCCTCTTGTAATTAAAAGGAAGGGTATAAGGGTGGGCAAACATAAAGGGCATGGGTAATATGCTTATCAGAAAGCTTTACAGGCTATCCCATCAAATGACAGGGAGATAAGAGCTGTGAGGGATGTAACAAAGAGATTTTAGCAAAGCAAATCCTCAACTGCCCAGGTAACCAGTGCCTGACATAGGGACCAGTAACAGGCAGGTATCTTTATCCACAGGTAAGGCTCTAACTTGCTGCAGTTACCAGTTTCTCTGCTTCTGCAGAAGGGCACTGTGACCATTACGCTGGATAGCCACTGACAGACACACGAGCCTGGAGCCTGTGTGGCCTGTTGCTTAGCCATTGTTTTGCTGCCTGTGTTGTAGAGGAACAAATGCATTTACATGGAAGCCTGGGTGAAAGGACTAGTAGTAAGCCTGTTTCATTCTGTTGTACTGTTTCAGGAGAAATGATCAGAGCATTGAAGGTATTTTATCTGCTGAAGGAAATTAAGTCACCAAATAACTTTGCTCTACACGACGGATTTTCTTTACAAGTGAAAAGATAGAAAACCTCTGCAGGAGGTCCTTTCTCTTCTAAAGACGTGAACTAGCTCAGCGAGAGATGAAATGCGTGAGAGTGCCTGGAAAGAAGCAGAAACTAGTTACTAGGGTTACTGAAAGGGCTGAGCATAGCAACTCTTGACTTGATGTCCAAGCAGAGGAAACCAATGAAGAGGTTCAAAGGAAGGGGGAGCACTGGGAGAAGAGGCGAGAGGACAGATCAGTGATGATGCACTTACTGGAAGTCCTAGTAAATCATTCTTTTGCTAGGTTGTCACAAACAGGATGAGAGATGATGCCGTAAGGACCTGCATCTAACCTGTGTTTGTGTGCAAGGAGAAGAAGAAGAAGCCTTGAAAAATGAGGCACTATAAAAAGTGCAAAAAATACAGGTTTCATTTTGAAAGATGTAGAGAGTGGGAGCAGCTGTTAGAGACGGAGTTGCAGGAGAAGGAGGAGGACTTCAACACTGACAGAGAGCTGTGAAGAGAATCGGGTCATCACTTCTAGTCATTATCTGTGTAAGTTAACTCTAAGGTGTCAAGAAGATGTCAGGATAGCTGAGAAATGTGTGGGACTGATAAGGCTGGTTCGTGTTGATGGAGAGATGTAGCAGCAGACGCCACAGGAGGAGGAAGAGTGTGTCAGAGATAGATTGTGAAGAAGAAAAAACAACAAAGAAAGAAGGAAGAGTTGCCCCAAGGAAAGCTAGAAAGGAAAGAACTCTGCCTCCCAAAGCAGACTGTAGCAGTCACAAAGGGAAGAAAGAGGCAAGGGCACTGTTGCAAAATCAAGGAAGGAATGTTTATCAAATGAGAATGAATGGTAAGCAGTGTCAGTCAGGGAGGAGTCAAATGAAGCAAGAACAGACTCCAGCTGACCTGCAGAAAGTATCTTCCAGTGGAAGAGTAGGAACAAAAGCTAGCATGCAGGAGTGGCCCTGCACAGACTTTACACAACCTAGAGGAGAAGGGTTGTGTGAACATTTGCCTCTAATATTTCTACCCAATTGCATTAAAAAGAAATGGGAAGCATCATTCTTTCCTGGTTCAAGAAGTGCTGTAGACTCTGCTGCCTGGAGTGGTTACAGGCTAAGGTGGCACTGAATCAGAAGACTATTAAAAACTGTGCAGTGCTGATTAGCGTGAGTGGGAGAAAAGCAGAAGTGCAGACCTATCCAGCGTTCCTATAGAGCTTTTACAGACTTCTCCCTGCATTCCTCCTTTAACCAGCTGCCACTGAAAAATGAAGAATGCGTTTTCAGCCTGTACAGAAATGTCCTACTGATGCCTGAGGTGTTATCAGATACTATCAAACACTTCCCACCTCAGTTATGCATGGGTTACCTTAGGTGGCTGTACTACCACCTTGTGGTCTGCTACACTTCAGGAAGATTTCAGAGTGCTGTAATACAGACGAAAGTAGTGTAGACAGGCTCTTCCCTGTTGCATTAGATACTAACCTAGGCAGATACTCATGCCTGTCAAGCAAAATGGTACTGCTATGTTCAAAACCATCTAGAGGCAATACAGGTACACAGAGCTTCTCAGAGGTGCTGTGCTGGTGCTTCAATTCACTGATAGCCAGAGATGCTTGTAATTTCACACACAGCTACTACTGCTTTCCACTGCTATTTGCAGAGTTCACTGTGATCTCCATCCTGACTTTCCAGCCTCTTTGATATGTGATAGGCGATGATGCTACCTTTGAACCATTACAGACAGTGTCTCAACTGCCGATAGCACAACTCTGGGTTTGTTGGTAGTCTAATTACAGCTGCAGTTGCTTGGTGAGTTCTAGAGGTTGGGGAGAGACTTCTCAAAAGTAATCAGCAAGTAAACAGAACTGGATGTCATAAGAAATTGTGCTGTGTTGCTTTGGGGAAGGAGGAGGAGAGTGGAGCTTTATTTGACCTTTCAGGTAATCTGTCCTTAGCACAGGAGTAGTAGTTCTGTATCTTACAAGCACTGGGGCTGTTCCCAGTGTGGCACGGTCCTTTTACAGTCTGCTAGCTTGTGTGGTCTGGTAATATAGTCAGAGGTATTGGATTGTGAAAGATTTGGTTCTAAATTCTGTCCCTGAACCCACTCTGCAGTGCTGGGCAAGTACCTTCAAACTGCTCTTTGCTTCTCCATTATCTTCTGTTGCTCTAGGATCTTTATCTTTGGGCCAGAGGCTGGCTGGCTTTTACAGTTTGTTAGAGAGTTTAGCATAATGAGATCTCTGAGCTGATTTTCTCCCCACTGCAAAGCTCAAAGTAGCAGGGCACCTACAAGTGCTTTTCTATAGGGAAGTGTAGGCTAGGTATTGGCAGAGCCAGGGCATCCAGGAGAGCTCTCCTCTTCACAGGGTCAAGGATTTCAGCACAGACATTATCTCCCCTTGTGGATACTCTTACCAGAAATAGACACCTTTTGTCGTAACCATAATGTCATTAGCATGGAAGGACAATGGTGTCTGGCAGTACAAAACCAGTGCTGTCCAGGCATTCACAGTGAGCACACAGAGCAGGGACAATTCAGCAGGTTTTTTGACCGGCTCCTGCAGCTTTCCATTAAAAAAGATCCAGTCCCTTTTAGTGTCTTTGTCCTGTTTCATCTAGGCTTGCTGCTTTCACAAGAGGAACCCCTCAGCACACGCTCTGTGAGTTCTTTCTCTGTGCCAGGTTGCCCTGTAGTTACGCGTTTGAGACGAGGCTGCCCAGCAGCCATGTGGTAAATGGGATTGCCTGAACCTGCTCTTTCGGGCCACTGACGACTGTGCCGTTCAGTACTCAGATCTCTTAGCACACAGTAAAACTGCCAAGCTGCAGAGCATTTCTAGAGACAAACAAGTACCTTGAGCAGGAGGTGAAGTTTTGTTTCGTATCTGGGAAATCCTGAAGGTGCTTTTCTGTTGAGAACGAGTCTTGTGCTCGAGCAGAACAACCTTTCTAATGCCAGGCTTCGCTCGAGCATATTGCAAGCATCTGATTAATCAGAAGGTCCTGCTTGCTCCATCTTTACTTCACCCCTGAGCTAGGAAGGTGTAGCACACCACAGACATTCACACAGGCCACCTTCAGGTACAGCCAAATAAATGACACAGCAACTCTGATGAAGTTTTGTGAAGTGTGGTGTGAAGCAGAGCACCTGCTGACTAGGAAAGCAATGACCTGAGTCAGGGAGCGGTAACAGGGTCATCAAAATCCCTGGTTCAGGCCACAGAGCACACATCTTCTGGTACCAATTTTAAACAGGGGGCTGAGATACTACATACAGGAGCAAATGAAGCCAGATCTGGAATTCAGCACGCAGAGAAGCATGTCACAGCAATTCCTCTGAGATGTTTGTGGGTGTTCAGCGTCCTGAGGTGCTTTTTTCCCGGTACAGAGTAGTCAGAGCTGTGTTTTTTCTAAGGACCTTCAGGTGTGAAATAATCCTGTTGCTGATTCCACTGCTTCTGCAGTCTCTCTTGCTTTTGCATGTTGATAGCAGGCATCTCATTCTGCAGTAGCACCTATGTAGCCTATAAGGAAGAGACCCGTATGGAAGAGACTTTTTCCCTGTATGATGCACAGATTCATGGCTCGCTTAAAAGAAACTCAAGACCCTTTTAAAAGGGGTCAAATTTTGTGAAGTGACCCCTTATTTTGAGAATGTGGTCAGGGATTAACACACATTAGGATTCAGAAAGCTTTCAGCCTCTGAAGTTCTGCTGACAATACCGTCAGAGCTGTTGCCTCTAGGTGATGGCTAAGCAGCTCTGTAAGTGCTTTCTTGTCAAATCCACAGGATTAGGTACTTTTTCGTCAGTGCTAAATCACATCACAGAGCCACATAGTGCACTAGAGTGTGCCATCATGTGGCTTCGTGCCCAGAAATGCTTAGGATGAGAGTAATTAATTCTCCAGGTGTCATGGATAGGCTACGGTATCAGAGCTTGGCTGAAATGGAATGCTGCGGGACAGGTAGGGTAAACTGCACCACTTGCACTAACTTGAGAGATGTGCGTGATGATAATGTGCAACAATGGACAGTGAAGCCCTTGTAACTCAGCCAGTAGGGAATAAAGTGTCAGGAGGATGAGATCTGTGATTTTCCAATGTTTGGGTGTTCGGCCTTGAAGTTTGTCCACCTGTGGTTGTATTGTGCAAGATGCTCCCCCTACACGCAGCATGTCATGCTCTCCAGGGTGGAATAGAAGGATCAAAAAAGAGATGGTGGAAACTACTGTTTAATGAGGCTACTTCAAGCTGCATTTCAGGGTTGAGTGATTTCGCAGCATTGTCAACACTCAAACCCATTGTGAGGTTTGGCTGGAAGGCAAACCAGACATCTAAAAGCGCTTTGAGTTTGCCAAACCAAGATAAGAGCACATCTTTCCGAAGCTGTTTGGTATCCTTAATAAAGATCACAGTATTTGTAAAGTAGCCAAACCTCAGCAAAATCAAAGGTTGTTGTTAATTCTTTCATGATGCCAAGGCTCCATATGATCCAACATGACAGCTTGGAAAATATTTACCATTGATTTCTTGCCAAAAAGAGTATTAATACCATGAGGACTTTTTATTGCTGTATTTACTTGATGCATTTTAGCAACCAAAGCTTTCGAGAGAAGTCCAAGTGTTAACGAAATCAAACATTGTTCAGTGGATGCAGGATAGAACTTATAATCTTTTGAGTCTTTTGAGTAAGGCATGAAGAAGATCTCATTTTTATGCTGAGATGTAACTCCTGTAGTATAATCTCCTTTTTCTCTCGAGACCTAAAATGAAAGGCAAAAAGAGAAGCAGTTTCAGTTTTCCATGAACTTAAGCTAAGCCTTGTACCCTACACGGCAACTTCAAAGGCTCTGAGTACCTAGACATTTTTAGGTACTGTTGTTTGGGCAGTTTTTAAGGGAGAGTTTTGTCTTTACGTGGGTTATAAATGATAAATGACTGAGGTCATTGCCTAGCCTGAGCATGGGAGAAATATGAACAGTAGTTACTGCTCCTGAGACAGGCACAGGCCCACCTTGGGTGTCTTGCCCTAGCCTCATTCTTTTTTACACCCCCCAAGGAAGGACATGCTACAGCTTTGAGCTGCACTGTTTGTGTAGTGGTTATTGAACTGCTCTGAGGACACAAGCATCTGTCCTGAGAAAACATAACACCAGCCAGCACGGCACTAGCTGGCACAAATCGATCATGTTGGTGGTGCTCAGAAGAGAAATTCTGCCTTCCTGTCCAACTCATAGAATCATAGAATCACAGAATCATTAGGGATCGGAAGGGACCTTGAAAGATCATCCAGTCCAATCCCCCTGACACAGCAGGATCACCCAGACCAACAAGCACTCTAGCCCTCTCCTGGTTGTCAGCGTTAGTGCTCGTATAGCAAGCTACAGATTTGGTTTCTTTCAGGTGTTAATCCAAGGGAAGGGGTGGATGATAGAGCAAGGCACTATTTCTGATCAATGGAATCAGTTGCCTTTTCGAGCAGTATGAATTGCACTCTGAATCGAGTGATACGTGGCTCGTGAAAGTGCACTGAACGTCTCCAGGCTGACTTCTGAAGCATTTTGCAAGCACAGAGTTGCTCAACAGTTGAAAAGGGGGGCATTTTCTTAGGTCTTCAATTAAAGATCTGGGAGCTCCGTGTTTGAAAAGGCCCTGTGTTGAAGTGTCCCCAGATACTCCAACAAAGGCAGGTGCAGCCAGCCACATTCTCATGAAGCAGTTTCCCGTCGGCATGGGCATTCTGTTAACATCCAGCTCTAACACGATTCTCCCAACGTAGGATTTCGTGAAGTAGTCACCATCAAACGTGAACAAAGGTCTAGTTCACAATATTATGGGGGTAATGTACTTCAAAGCAAGAGGAAATCTATTTCAATGCTTGGATGTTGATTAATGAGTCTTCTGAACCCTTTAACCACATTTATGTTTGTCAGGTGTGACAGGGCAAGGATTAATGGCACCTTCAGAGCTGTTTTTCTGTATATGAGTTGATGCCTGCAGTGAGGATTATCAAGAAATATTTCATGTTCCAAAGAGCAGCCGCTTACTACTAAAACAGATTCTATCAGGAAGTAGAGAGTTTCGCACAGCAGCAGCCTGCAGTGTAATTATCACAAATAATTGAGAGAAATAAAGATAGCTTTCACAACAACAACAACAACCTGAAGAAAGAGAAAACAAAAAGGACTACTTAGCTTTGGAGAGGTGGAGGACATCTAAGGTGCATTTCTGAAGTCAGCAGACCTATGGTGGTCTGGGAAGCGCCTGTGGTTTTACAGCTAGATTGTGCCTTCAGGCACAATGATGAACTAGAGAGTGGTGGAGGAACATAATACTGCCAGTGGAGCACAACCCACTGCTCTGAAGGGCAACGAGAAAGGCTTCCATACGTACATCAGCAGCTAAAGGAAGACTGGGAAATATAGTATGTGAGCCTGATTCTGAATGGAACAGGAGACATGGTGACAAATGGCATAGGGAGAGCTGAAGTATTCAGTGCCTTCTTTTGACTCATTCTGGACTGATACGACTGGCAGCCAGGAGTCCCAGGCCCGTCAGAACAATAGGAAGGTCTGGAGTAAGAAATGCTTGCCCTTGGTGAAGGAGAATCAGGTTAGCGAACTTTTAAACAGACTGGACATAGTCAAGTCCATGGGAGCTGACGAGGTGCCCCCACAACTGCTGATGTCATTGCAAGGCCATTCTCAATAATCTTTGAAAGATGGTGGTCAGAAGTTCCTGTGGACTTGAAGAAGGCAGAGGTCACTTCAGTCTTCAGGAAGAAGCACCAAGAGAACTACAGGCTGGTCAGTCTCCCCTCTGTCCCTGGGAAGGTGGTGGGGCAAATCCACTTGAAAACCACTGACAAACATATGAAAGGCAAGGTGACTGGGAGTAGGCAGCAAGGATTCATGAAGGGAAATCATAACTGTGCAACCTGATAGCCTTCTACAAATAGATGACTAGATTAGTGTATGACAGGAGAGTTTATTGTGCTTAATGTCCTCATAGGCAGCCTCAGAAAAGGTAGATGAGGTAAATGGACAGTGAGGTAGACTGAAAAATGCCCGAACTGCTGGGCTCCAGAGGTTGCGTCCAGCTGCACGGCTAGCAGCCAGTGGTGTATATGAAGAATCGATACTGGGGCCAGTTCCTTCATGAATGGCCTGGATGGTAGGACAGAGAGCACCTTAGCAGACCTGAAGATGGAACAAAGTGGAGATGAGAGGCCGACACACCAGAGGGATGTGCTGCCATTCAGAGTGATCTCAGCAGTCTGGCTGTCAGGAAGCTCATGAAGTTCAGCAAAGGGAAAGGCAAAGTCCTGTCCCATGACAGAAATAACCCTATTGTACAAGTACATCCTGGAGGCTCTACAGAGAAAGGCTCTGGGGGTCCTGTTAGACATCAAATTGATAATGAGCTAAGGACTTGCCCTTGTGCCAAAAGCAGCCAGTGGGCTGTGTTAGGAAGATCATTTCCAGGAGACAAGGAGGCAGGGGATGTTGGACTTCGATGATCTTTTGAGGTCCCTTCCAACCCAAAACATTCTGTGGTCCTGTGATTCCCCTCTTCTACTCAGCAGTGGTGAGGTCACCAGCAGTGACCTCTGGAGTGCTGTGTCCAGTTCTGGGCTTCTTGGTACTCGAAAGACATGCACATAATGGAGAGAGTCCAGAAGAGAATCATGAGGATGATAGAAGCATGGGAGCTTCAATCATAGGAGGAAGGGCTGAGAGACCTAGGATGGTTCCTCCTGGAAAAGAGAAGGCTCAGGGGGAACCTGATCAATGTAATGGAAGAGAGTAAAGAAGACAGAGACTCTTCTCAGTGGTATGGAAAGAACACTAGTCCCTGGGCACAAACGGAAGTGTGGGGTATTGGATTTAAACACAAGAAAAGACTTCAGTGAAGATGGTTGAACACCACAGCAGGATGGATGCCTAGGGCTGTGAAGTCTCCAGTCTCATTAATACTCAAAACCAACTGAACACAGACTAGAGCAACATACTTTGAGCATGGGGTTGTATAGATCGTCTTCAGAGGTGCTTCCTGCCTCAGCTGTTCTGCACTTCTGCTTCTGGATTGCAGTGATGTTGAAAACACAACAGGACTGGACAGCTATGAGAGCCTTTGCTCTGCTGAATGCAGCAAGATGTTCCCTAATGTTTAATGCTCAAAGCACTGGCTTTTCAAAGCTAGAGTACATGAAGTAACTGGCAGCTGTTGATTCACTTCCTTTCTCCTCCAGTATGGTAAAGGTCAGTAAGCAGTCCAGCAACTCTTGTCTGAACAATTTCAGCACCGAAATCATTACTTTGGCATAAAATTTTAGAACAAAGAGCAGGCTTTAGGGAAGAAATGTGATCAAGCGTTAAAGTGTGTAGACCCCAAAGAGTTTAAATGTCTTTTAATTTGTGACCAGAATGTGGAGTATTTTTCAACCTAATGGGCGAACTTCAAATGTTTGTTATAAATGCTGAACAAGAAAGGTCTTTTACCTAACAAAACTTAACGGGAGCTCTTGGCAATGAGGTCTACAGAGCCAAAACCCAATCCACCTCTATAGTTTCGGCTTGGCAGTGTACATATACATTTACATGTTGTAGAACAAGATAATCCAGTATTCCAGCCTAACCTGCTACTTGTCTACAGTTTGATCCAAGGAAGCCCTTTTTCATGGCAGGATTTGACTTTCTCTTCCTTATTTCTGGAATAATTCTGTCAGCGTTGCCTTTTAAAATAGCTGCTGCCACTGCCCCAATCCTAAACTTCTTAATTGCCTGAACAGCTGTTTGGAAGCTGTGTCAGGGCTCGTATGGAACACTGATGCATCTGAGATCATTACTCTTAGTTTGGAAAATCTTGGGCAGTAGTATAAAGCCAAGGGCCTTGAGGAGAAAAGCAAACATGAAATTGCAGCCCAGGATCTTGCATTAGCATGAGAAGATCGGTCTTCTTGTAGTCCTTAAGGAAGACTCATAACCTTGCTCTGCCTCTGCCAGAAGCTGTTTAGCACACATTACTGCTAGCATAGCAATGGGTTTTTGCCTACATTAATACCCTGGCAATGGCTTTAGAATCCAGGAGGGTAGCAAGATAACTTCAGTGCTTCATTACTGCAGTGTCTACATGGGATTAAAGACATTTGCTAACATTAGAGGAGCATGTGTCCATCCTTTGTACATCATCGTACGTACTCACGGCCTGATTCGGACTGGTAGACTATTCGAAGGCTCTTTCTGTAATTCCTGGAGATGTGCTGCTTAAAAAGAGTAGTTACTGTTGTGGCAGATGGAAATACTAATCTCTGGCATGGCTGACCAGAGTGGTGTTTGTGAGGTAACAGGTATCCAGGAGCAGCCAGATGAAGGGCTTCAGAACACACACTGAGATTATTTAGAAGCTAATGTAAGCCAAATGGCTGTGTTACCCTTAAGCAATACAGTTGAGTTTAGGCCTGAGGACTGTATCTCATCACGTTCTCTTGAGAAGCATTCCTGTTCTCTTGTGGGGATTTTTCAAATGGGGTATGTTTGGTGATGGACTTCAACTTTCATTTACAATCAGACCTGTAGACGCATAGCCTCAGGATAAGGAAGTTTAGGGGAAAAAAATTACTTACTTGGAGTCTTCTGAATCTCACATGGGATTTTATTTACCTCTTGAGGAACAGGAATGAGCATATTGCTACCCCACACTGCTGACATTCTGCATGAATGAGCTGGATATATCTCAATCCTCATATGTACTCCTGTCTCTTTCTCAGTTAAGCCTCACACCCTGCTCGGCTTTTTGACCCTGCTGTCCTGTCTGTCTTGCTGCTGCTCTGTGGTTAGAAATTGCCTGGGGGCCTCGGACCTAGGCAGACAGTGGAACAGGCTGTGTGTCAGGGGCAAAGAAACATCCTTGCACATAAGAACTACCAAGAAGATCTTAAGAGATTCCTTAGCTTTCCTTAGACCCTTTGCTGTCTATGACTGTATTTTACAGTGGAGATGACATGAATATTCTTACGGAGCTGTATTTCACACACACACACATGCACACATAATAATGTCATGTGCTCACCACGTCTCTTCATATTCTTTCCATAATTCTGTCAATACTTAGTTTATCAAGTTGCCATTAACTCTAACCATGCCTTTTAACTGTGTGTGTGATCACTGGTTCCACTTGCAGCACGGTGAATGAAGGCTGGTGCTCAGCAGTCCTATTCATTTCTTATTCATGAAAGGTTATTTTAATAAACCCCAGCGTGTGCTCATTTGGAAGGAAAAGCAAGCAAGGAGCTGCTCTCGGGCTTGCCTGTCTGCCTTTGTTATTTCAAATATCTATCCCATTTTTACTATTTGAGATACTTTTTACAAAGCATCTCCTTGCAAATAGATCTCAGCACGATAAGCAGGTGTGCTTGTGGACAGAGTGGCGTGGTCATTAGACGTTAATGACTCAGAACAGTGGGTTGTTCTGCTTTTCACCACGCCATGCGCTCACTGCAGATGTAGTTGGTGGCCAGTTGTCAGATCACACAATTAAAATTATATTAAAAAAAACCCCTAAACTTTTCCTAAATAAATTGTTCCCACAGAAGCCTGGCTACATAAGTCTCTAATGCAACAGGGGCAATACTGGTGGAGTCAACTGATAGTGTGTGAACTTGTCTCTGTTAACTTGCCACCTGAGAAGAATCACGTGAAGGAAACTGTGCACTTGCTGAGAGCAAAACAAACACAGGTTGCTCATGTTCCTGTCCTTTGGCCTGTGATGAGTGGAACTAAGAAATACATCCGTAACTCTGTATGGGGGAAAACGGGAAGGTGGGAAGAGAAAAAGAGCTCTTGTGCTTGTTACTTAACCATAAAGCTTGAAGTGTGGTCGAGGGAATTGGTGGGATTCTTTATCTCCATGTTCGTTGTATTTGCCTGAGCTTAGCCCACAGATTATTTGGAGGAACAGGTAGAGGCAGGAAAGTAGTTTGAATCGTAGTTTGAATTGTTTACACGTATGTCTGCATACGCATATGCAAGGAAGGCAAGAAGATGTTACTTCAGCACATTCCCTCTTCTAGTGGGCATCAGATGCAGCTCCCCAGTTAATCAGCAGTCCCTTCAGCCTCTCGATTCTTTGCCTGCTCCACTGACACTTCTCAGCTTGATTCTGTGGGGATGCTTAGAAGGTTAGGTTGCCTGGGCTCTCTATTTCAGGAAATGTCCTGTGTCCTTACAATAGTACAGACAAATATTTGACTAGAGGCAGGAATGAGTGCCTGTGGAAAAACCTGTGTCCTTCATCTCCAGAACATGAAACATCCTCTCTACCGACCCAACAGCTTTTTCTAGTGCCACTGTGAAAATAAACCTCGCTTCTGCTTTGCTTCTGGCAGACTGCAGAGATCGCTGTTAAAGGAGCCTTTCTCTGAAGAAAACTGAACTGTTTTCAGACAGAGGCATAAGGAACACAACGACCCAGATCCTTTGCAAGTGCTTTTGCTGCAGATTTTGTGGTTGGCTGGGGGGGAAGAAAAAGAAAGGGCTTTTTCAAAAGTATTACACTGGGTTTTGAAGAGTCCTGGCAGCATCTGGGCAGTGCATTTATCACAGGAGTCAGAACCAGAATCTAGACTTCTGGAGACCAGAAGTTAATGCATAATGACACAGGGATTTGTCATCCAGAATGGATTCATGTGGTAACAGAACAGCAGCGTTGCTCTTCGATTCGAGACACAGTTCCTTAGCAAATCAGCTGCCTGATGCGAAAGTACAAGCAGAAACCAGACACAGAGGTGAACTGCCTGAGGGTCTCACATATTTCAAAGCAGAGAAATGTAATGATATATTAAAGAGGTACAGACAAGCCAAGGGATGCCTGTGGCATCTGATTACAATAATAGAAATTCTGCTGAAAGGCTTAGGAAGATTAACAATATTAACTTCGCGGTCTTACTTATCTCATCTTCTTTGATAAGCCAAGCCTCGGTAATCCAATGACAGTGGCTCCAAGAGTATTGGTTGCTCTCATTATTCTCACTTGGAAATAAGTATTAGCTATTATTTAGGTCCATGTCTTCACTACACATGGTGGCATACTTGTACCTTAGACAAGCATGAAAGATCAATAAACAGGGTGAGAGAATGGAGCATGAATCGCAGAGCTGTTGAAGCTGTGGGCCATGGTCAGCCTGTCCCTGCAGAAATAACTGGGATGATTCAAAACCCAACAGCCGGGGCTGTTTGCTTAAACAGATCAGCAGGTGGGAAGGATTGGTCTGGATCCTGTTTGCAAAGAGGGCAAAATGTGCAAGGAAAATAAAGCTTGTCACTGTTTTCTAAAGGCAGTCAGCACACCATGAAGATACCCCAGCAGATTGGTGTTGTCCAAGCAAAACCAAACAAAGGTGAGCTGGTGGAAATTTATCTGCTTGGCCTGTGACACAGAGGGGTTTCTGTGGGCTGGGTCTGTGTTTGGGTCACAGATTATGAACCAAAGAATAAAAACAGCAGCAGCAGCACCTCAGACTGCAGGGCAGCAGTGCTTGTTTGCATAGACTTGACAGTAGGCAGACAGCACAGATGCTCGAGATCACTTGGCACGAGGGATTCAGCAGCAGTGCAAATCTCCTTGTTAATTTATTCACCCTGGTTTTATACCGATAAATATTCTCCTCACTTTCTGTTGTTTTTCTGCTGGGCTTTTTTTGTGTGTAGAATGCTAATCTAGCTAATCTCATTGTGTTGGAAAAGGATTTGGGTGAACTTGCTTCAGTGAACTCAGCCCATTTCCCAGGGAGGACCAGCTGATGGTGGTATTTGAGAGCCCCCTGGATTTGGATCATTTAATGAGGAACACCATTGTTCTCCTGGAGTTGTATAGAGAGTGATTCACAGAAGAGCATGTGCTGCTGCAGTTATCCAGGACCCGGTGCCAGTCTGCAGTTATCCCCTGTGCCAAACTTGAGTGGCTCCATGCAGCTACTTTGTAGGTAGACAAGTAAAACAGACAAGCAGAAAGTAGCTGCTTTATCCCTACATTTTCTGGAGGTTCAGCACATTCAAAAAGTGCAGCCTTCCTGTTACTGTGAAGTATGTTTTCATACTTAATATTCAGCTATAAATGCAGAATGCTGCCAGACCACCAGTCTGGACCCATCCTTAGTCTGCCCAAAGGAATAGCGTACTTATGCAAATGCTGCCTGCTTTATTCAGCCACTCGTGTGAATTCTCAGGCTGAACATCTTTCTTCAGACATCTCTTTGTGAGACTAGGTATAAGGTACTGCTGGACTCGTGCGGGTGTGGAGTATTTGCTCCTCCCTCATACCTGATGTGGAAGGCACAAGACATTGTGGCATCAGGCACAGGTAACAGCAAAAGTCAGAGACACATGATAGCGGCAGCCTTGAACAGCAGCTAGGAGGCAAGTCCACTGCAACAGCATTACTAGGAATTTGGTCCATGAGTACCTGGGCTTCAAGCTCCAAACAGCTTTGTGATTACATGGTTTCCACTCACAGTGGTGCTTGAATTTGGTGGAGAGAAAGACTCAGGTTTCCACTGTAGTGCATTTCACAAATAAAATGGAGAGCTCTCAACGAGGGCATCTGACAAGAGCTGAATCCTTGTCAGTAGAATGACGTTTCACAGGTTTTCTTCTTGCGTCTTTGCTGCCCACTAAATGACTGCATTCTGCCTCACATGATGTAGCACAAACCCGTCTGACTGCATGATCCCATTTATTTCACAGGAGAGGAAGGAAAATAGTTCTTTTGCACCGATGGTCATTTGGGGACGATCCAGCGTGCTGGCCCAATGAACCAGATCAAAGCATCATTAGAATATTGCATTTCTTTGTCATTCCTTCTGTTTCTTGCTTCAGTGTAGCTGCCTTGACATTTGCTTCCCAGACCATGATTAGGCTTGATTTTAAAACTGCAGCAGGATCACTGTGTGGGAGAGTACTGCGACACACACTGCAGCGTGTTTGTCCCTCCTGTCTTGCTGCTTGTTCACATCTAAACAGGAATGGGCAAGTTGCCAGTTGCCCTGAATGCTGTGTCAGCAACGTGCAGATGGATTCCCTGCTGTGGCATAAACCATCTTGAGTAGAGCTGAACAGGGGCAGAAGAGAACACGATTTGCAGTACCACTTCTAGACTGAAGTAGACTTGTAGAGCAGGAAGGACACTTTGAAAGGAGGGGGAACAGTAACCTTTGCCATCTGTGACAGTGACCACCGCATAATCCACCACAGCCTGGGTGAAACAGTTTGCGGTAGCGAGTGATTCCAATGGCCACATTTTGGTGCCTGTTGGTTAAAGCAGTGCCTGCAATGATGCGATAGGTTGTGAGCAAAATGCTTTAAACTCTGCCTTCGAGGGAGGACAGATTTAGCGATGCTTTTCGTGTTCAGTGTCTTGTCTGCCCAGCCCAGTCCCTTCATAAAGGGCAAAGGAGCAGCCAAGAACACCTAAAATAAGTTGTATATGGATGCAGAGATACACGTATGCACACACATAGCAACTGCAGGGGAGATGATGGTTAGAAAGTGTCTTCATCAGTAGGGCAAGCAAAGGGACTGTGGTGAAACGTTTGCAGTTGCACTGTGTGCTCAGCACTAGTCAGTATTTGAACAGGGCAAGCCTGCCACGTCGTTGCTGCCTTAGAAAAAGGTGGTCACAGCCTGCCTAAGCAAATGGTTCTCTCTCTCATGAGATCTCAAGCCAGTATGTTGGTAGCTGTAGGAGTTTGACTGGGATTCCTGGAAGGCACTGGTCTGCTGCCTGTTTGTGAAACTTAACCCCAGGAGGAACACATCTCCAGTAATCCTTTCTTGAACAGTGCCAGTTAAACCAATTGCCACAAGGAACTGTCAGCGAAGTGGGGTCTCTAATCAGACTCCCTGTGCCTGCTGGCTGACCTCGGGTTCACCTGATTTTTGACCTTTCAGGTGCATCCTTGCAGATAAGAGCCAGTGAGTAGTTTTCTGTTCTGTAACAAGGGACCTAGGAGATAATAGTGAGGTGAGAACGTGGTTGCAATCTGAGGGGTCAATGGCAGAGCTCCTGCTGACTTTCTTTTGTGTCAGCCTAACAGAGCTGTAACACTGCTCTGTTTAGACACATCACAGCAACTGAGTGTCCTCCTCTACACCAAGCCCAGAAGCCAGGAGGCCCATTTCTTTTCCAATCCCTTTCTGGGCAGTGCTGGAAGGGGGCAGATCTCCAGTGTCATGGGTTAGAAACCCCAACACCAGCAACAAAATTCAGCAACTATTTTAGCAAAGGTGCTGATGAGCTGAAATAAAAACCATTCAGGGAGGGTTTGAAAAGAAACCACTTCTGAATTGCAGGTGAAAACCAGTTTGACTTCTCTGGGGGAAAAAAAAGCACCAGGATGTTTAATTCAGCCCACATAAAAAGACACACACACACACACAGAGATACTCAGATGTGGAGATTCATCAGTGTTCTTACATAACTAAGTCACAACTTTAATGTCCAAACCCTGTAAAGGGAAAGGAGGCTTCCAGCCATTCCTGCTTCTGTAGAAACATGATGCCCATCAAATTCACACACACATCCCTCAGCACCAACGGGCATTTTAGATTGCAGTTCTCTGTTCCATGATCTTCCACGCCAGTCCTCCCTTTCCAAAATGCCAATTCCTACAGCCATAGTCAAGGAGAGAACTCTCTCCATTTCAACAAACCATGGAATGCAGACAAAACCTTCCTTCCTCTGTTCCTTGAGGTACCACTCTTCTCTTCACCATGTTTCTGGGGCAGGATGTCTGTTGTGTTCATCGTTAATGACATGTACATCCTCTCTGAAGCACAGACAAAAGTGAAGAAGATGGAGTCAAGGGAGAAAAAGGAGCAGACAGAAACCCAAAATCAAAACTCCATACCCTGTCTGCCAGCCCGGACCCCAAACCTCCTCCACCCACAGAAAAAGCATTAATCTTTCTGTTAGGCAGCAGTTTTCATGACAAACCCTGCTAAAATCTCCAACGACCACTTCCAGCTCCAGCACAACCTTGATTCTCTTGTTATAGACCCTGACCCACATATTGCCTCTACAGTTAGACTGCTCCAGCATCATTACCATGAACTTGCTGGGTCACCTAAGCCCTCAGTTGAACCTAGCTGCCCCCTGACATAACCTGCTGCCTGGTTGGGGTGGTGGGACAAACCCTGACCTGCCACCTGTCGCCTAAACCTGAAGAGAGTTCTCAGCCCTCAGAAGACCTCATCCTGTTGCACCCCAGCACTGCTTCTTCATGTTAAACAAAGGACTAGAGCCCTAAAAGACACAGCTCACTTCTCCCTTGCCACATCTTTCCTCATCATCAAGCTGTGATGTTGAGGATGTGTCCTCTGTCTGTGAGGAATGACACTTGCACTGATGCTCTGACAGTCCCTCTTACCTCATTAAACTCTTCTGCTTGTATTCTCACTGCATCCCGTGAGGTCACGGATCCATGATCTGGCACACTGACAATTTACAGATGTGTCATCTGACACTCACAGGGAAACGTTGGTTTCGCTGCTGTATTGCAGATGCTTGTTGTGTTTGCAACGCAGCACCAGAAATGGCATGGCAGTCCCAGGTGTGTGTGCTCATGTCTTCCTCAGGGCAGTGTGTGTGCTGGCTGACCTATGTGTCACACAGTCACAGAATAAATATGGTTGGAGAGGACCTACCATCCCCACACCCACAAATACCTACATACCTGATCCATGTTGAAAGACAAACTGACCCCTTCCATGCTGCCACTTGAGCAGGGAGTTGACTTGAGCAGGCTTTAACACCTCCAGGGATGGGGACTCCACCACCTCCCTGGGAAGGCCCTGCCAGTGCCTCCCCACTCCTTCTGTAAAGAATTTCTTCCTCAGATCCGATTCAAACCTCCCCTGCCTCAACTGCAGACCAGTGCCCNGTCCAAGGGCACCAGAACTTCCCTTCTGCTGCTGCCCACGCTATTCCTGATCCAGGCCAGGATGCTGTTGGCCTTCTTGGCCACCTGAGCACCCTGCTGGCTCCTATGAAGCCAGCTGTCTCGCAGCACCCTCAGGTCCTGTTCTGCTGGGCAGCTTTCACCTTTAGGTCCTTCTTAAAAAGCAGGGTCACAGACTGCTTACAGAATTCATGTGTCTGTAAAAGGCTAAGAAGTATTGCTAATTGCAGAGTACATAGATTTTCTGCACTTAGCAGCAGTTTGTGCTATTTCAAGATCAACTTCAAGGTATTTTGATTCAAAATTTGTTCTAGTTTTGCAAGCTTTCTGGAAAGATCAAATAGATAAATAACTGCCCATCAGCTCTACTGAAAATTAGAGCTGTGACTCAACCAGACCTGATTGCCCCGTTAATCTCAGTCATTTATTTCTGCCCTAACAGGTGTGGTCCGTCAGGTGAGGCCCATCGTTGGACCTTTCCATGCCGTCCTGAAACTGGAGATGAACTACGTCATGGGTGGAGTGGTGTCTCATCGTAACATTGTCAATGTTCACATCTTTGTCTCCGAGTACTGGTTCTGAGTACTGGTTCATTTGAGTCCCAGACAGGCAAGACGCTCCAGCCTAAATCATTACCTAAAGTATTATGGCATATACTTGTTTGTAAAATCCAGTAGATGTTTTTCTTTCGTTTTTAAATGTTTGGTTTGTAGTTTAAGACAAATAACAGGCTATTGTGTTGGTTAGACACGGGGGGAGCAAATTCAGTGAGCCTGACGTAGCTGTCTGTATAAATAAGTAGCGTGTAAAAGTGCTCAGGTGCCCAGTGAAATCTAAAGCTTTTCTAAACGTTTAGGCTTCTCTTGGCTACTGATCCTTGGCCAGACAGCTAGAGCAGCCGAGGATGCAGACCGACCCAAACAGATGCCGTAGTTCATTGGGATGACTGTATGGCATCGTTGGATGGAAGACGTTTGGCAAGGTTTAGTGCTTCTCTCTTGGTGTTAACTACTTGTAGGAGTCAGATTATCAGGAAGCGCTAAGTAGTGACTTTGGGGGCCCAGCAGGGCAGTTCCAGAGAGGCATCCAGCCTGGCAAATCATTTCTGAAAAGTTTATCCTGAATATGTAAAAAGCACCATTCAGTTACAGCTACAAGAGAAAGTGCAAAAGGAATGAGAAGTACAAGGAGACTATCAAGCTGTTGCACATATTAAAGATTAACCCTTTTTTACGTATTATTTGTTTGTGAGGTTATGTTTGATTCTAATTAACAAACCCTTCTCATCAGAATGAACCTTTTCCAAGGATAAGGTCTGTTGCTTCAGCTCCAATCTCGTCTATACTCAGTAAAGCATGGGAAACTCACAGTTACTTCTCCTGTCTATGATAGATTAAAGCTCCCTACCTTTTCATTTGGTAACAAAATGAGCGTTAAGCTGTGCCCTTCCTGTGCACCAGACCAAGGGGTACGTAAGAGCAGAAGGAAGTTCTCACAGATAAATGAGCAGTAGTGTATTTTTTGGGTATCAAAGTAAGGCATCGTTTTATTATAGACAGGAAATAAGCAGCTCCCTGGGTCAGGTTGTTACGTTTGTTAAGGTGTGAGGATATAATGAGTGTCAGATGGAAAACACTCAAAGTATGATGTGGGTTCTGTTGACCAGGGAAAGCTGTGTATAAGGACCCACAGGGAAATTAATTATATGTGTGCAAACACATTCCCCACTCCTCACACAGGCTGTTTCACTGGTCATTGTTGGCACCAGGCATTTGTCCCGTCCTTTTATACAAAAGCCCCTGAAGCTTAAGAGAATCTTTCCATTGACCTGAATGATCTTTGAATTAGAACAATAAAGATCATCCTCTCTGATCCACTGCAAATAAAAGACAAGACTTTACTGTGTATGAATAGAAGTCTTCATTCTGTTCCCCGTGACAGGGAAGCTTCTCCGCTTGCATTCTCACTCCTTAAATTAAGATTTTATGATGACACTTTCTCATACTCAATTTGACTACAGAATACCCACTTGATAGCACTTATTCATTCGCAGACCATCCCAACCCCATACGTAGCCTGGAGTTTAGGATGCCATCAGCTTAAAACATAGAATCACAGAAAGGTTAGAGTTTGAAGGGACCGTAAAGATCTCGTCGGTGTGCAACAGTTCACATGGCATGGAGAAGCGCTGTGAGATTGACCACCATGCATGGCATTTGAGATTCCACAGGGGCAAAGCATGGTTGGTTTATGACTGAACCTGCTTTAAACCCAACGCTGATATTATCCTGATGGAAATGGACTCCCTCACCATACGAACATCAAAAAGACTGAAAGAAAAAGAGTAGTGTCACATCTGACACCACTGGTGCCAAGTATCTTGGCCGTTGTCCTTCACGCTAGGCATTTACCCATCAACAGTGACACTTTCTCTTTGAAGAAGCTAACAGTCCAGTGAAGTTCCTGCCAACTGGAAAAGGGGAAACATAACCCCCATTTTTAAAAAAAAGATGACCTGGGAAACTACAGGCTAGCCCGTCTAGCTTCTGCCCCTGGCAAGATCATGGCACAGATCTTCCTGGAAACTACTTCCTGAGGCACGAGAAAAATGAGGAGGTGATTGGTGACAGCCAACACATCCTCACTAAGGGCAGAGCTCACCTCACAAATCTGGTGGCCCTCTTTGGCAGGGTTACAGCATCAGTGGGTAAGGGTAGAGCGATGGGTGTCATCAAGGTGGACTCACGCAGGGCATTTGACACTGGCCTGCATGACATTCTTAAAATAGAGAAACATGGATTTCACAGATCGACCCCTTGGTGAATAAAGAATTGGCATTGAGTGCCCCTCAGTGAGTTTACTGATGACATCAAGCTGCATCGTGTAGTCAACACACTGGAGGGAATGGATGCCACCCAGAGGGACGTTGACAGGATGGAGAACTGGGCCTGTGCAAACTGCAGGAGGTTCAACAAAGCCAAGTGCAAGGTCCTGCATCTGGGTTGGACCAATTCCAGACAAATCCATGCTGGATGGTGAATGCATTGAGGACTGTCTGGGTAGAAATAGATTAGATCTTAGGAAGAAATCCCTCACTCTGAGGGTGCTGAGGCGCTGGAGCAGTGGATGCCTCCTGTTGGCAGCGTTCAAGACCAGATGGGATGGGGCTCCAGGCAACCTGGTCGAATGAGAAGCATCCTTGGCTATGGCAGGGGCATTGACACTTAGTCTTAGGATTGGAATCTCTCTGAGATCCCTTCCAACCTAAGCCACTCTATGTATGGCACCACAGGTGACTAGTATCTTGGCCTGACAATCCCTGCAGAGGTGGGGAATAGCTGACAAAAGAAATCCTTTGGGGCCTTTCTAGTTAGGCTGACCCCGGTAAGGGCATGAGCAACTTTTTCTGAACCTCAGTGACCTCAGAGCTGGTAAGGAAGACCATCCTCAAGTCTGGATGTGAGGTAAGTTAAATTATCTGCTGCTGAACTGATCTCATCCTGCCAACATTTTGGGCAGAAGTTATAACAATGATAAAAAAGCAGCAGTGTGATTGATACCATCGTAACTCTGTGACCGCAGTTCAGGGTTTGCAGATCACAGATATGAGTCTAAGTAAGGCTAACCAGAAAGCACTAGAGCACTAAAGCACTGCAGACAGGACAAGGGGTCACAGTCTTAAGCTCCATCGGGGGAGGTTTAGACTTGACATTAGGAAAAGGGTTTTCACTGACAGAGTGATCTGGTTTTGGAACGGGCTGCCCGCAGAGGTGGTCGAGTCGCTGTCGCTGGAGGTGTTGAAGGTTAGGCTGGATGAAGTGCTGAGTGGCAGGAGCTAGAAGTTAGATCTTAGGCTTACTTGGTTTAGTTGGTTTTAGGTTGGACTGGATGATCTTTAAGGTCTTTTCCAGCCTCATCATTACTGGGATACCGTGATACTGTGTGATACTAGATGGTATTTAACTGTGGCTGGCTGTCTAGTATTTAGGAAATGACACTGTTTCTGTTCCCAAACGGAAAACTGTCTGCATGTTTGTCCATTTTGAGCTGGTGACCATTTGTCCAGCTCTGCCAGGACGCAGGTTATCTGCGGGATCCCCAGATGACAAAGTACTGTGTAAAACAACTACACGAAGCGAAAGGAAAGATGAACTCTGTAGCCTTCGATTGATTATGAACTTCAGCTCTGATGGATTAGTGATCTCATTTGCAGTCACTACATTTCATCAGGTTTTATCAGACCCTTTCAGTTACCAGGACCTGGTAAACTTTGCCTTCCTTACTAACAGTGGGTTTCATTTTCTCTTGGAAGTACCTGCATGAGTGCTGCATCAGATATTTCTTCAACTCTTTGTCCTGGGTTCAAAGGAAGGACTAGATCGGTGCTGGGTTGGTGCCTGCAATCCAAGCACAGCAAACAGCTCTCGACAAGAATTCAACAGGCAATGAAGCAACTTGGCTTAAAAAGGAAGAATTTACTGAACTCACAACCAAGAAGCAAAGGAAAAATTCCCAAATAAGTAAAAGAATCACAACAAGTACAAGAGAAAGTGTGTCCCAATGCCATTACACACGCTGAGAGAAATGGGCGACAGCTAATACAGCAGTGTGTGGCTTCAGATGAGAGCCCTGTGGAAAAAGACACTCTAATCAGAGGTGGAATACAGCCATCCCCTCCATCCATATTGCTCAGCAGGGCTCCTGAGGCCCTCTTACATCATGATGCTCGTGGACAATCCCTTTTCTGGTGCTTTTCCCGACACCAGCTTGCCCTGTACATATCATATTTGCTTCTAACTCCTTGTATCTTGGGAGTTCTTGAGTATGGCCAGCAGAAATTATCCATGGGATCTTCCAGGTTGCAACAGCATCTCAGATACAGAAACATAGCAGACACTTCAGAACCCCAGTCTCTTTCTGTTTGCCAAAGGTTTAAGAGATCAGTCCCATCCACGTTTTTTAGCACAGAATGCAGGCCAAGCAATAGGAACCCTCACAATCCCACCTTAGGACCTGTCTTCTCATGCTCATCTTAACTCCTTCCGTTCTCTCAGTGTCAGCTCTGAGATCATCTGCATCAGCCCCATGGCCCTGGTCACAAGGGGCTACACCTGTTGTGGTACACAGGGCCTCTCTCTCAATCTCTCCCCTCTTTTTCCTTCTGCCGAGTGGTTACAGCTCCAAGGGAGGGAAAGGGTTAAAAGCTCCCCACCTTCAAAGACCAGTGGGCTGTGGCAGGCAGCTCTGTGCTTCACTGGGGCTGCAGTTGGTTGCAGTGATGGAGAGCCAGCCCTGCGTTCAAATTGCTTCAAGCAGTGGAGTGGTGTCTGTGGCAGCTCGATGAGCAGGTGCCAGCAGCAGTGGCTGCAGCTGAAGGGCTCAATTCACTCTGTGTTCCAGCCTTTGAGGAAGACGAAGCCGTGGCAGCAGGGCTGCGGTGGCCAGGGCTTCCCCCCAGCCCCAAGACTTGGAAGAGAGGGTAGCAGAACTGCAGTGGCTAGGCCTGACCTTTTTTCTGCTCCCCCAAAGTGGGGTGGGGGTTGCTTGACCCCTCAGTCTCTCAAGAGACAGGAGAAGAAGGGCAGAAATCTGGAATTCCACACCCTTGTAAGGCTCTGTCTCCCAGTGCCCTCCGGGGTCAGGACGCTGCCCCTGGGGTCTGCTGGGACACCTTTCTCTAGTTTCAAAATAAAATGCACTTCCTGCATAAAAGCACAAAAGCCAGCACCTGAAAACAGGCACAACTGTCAAACTACAACACTCGTGCAGGCGACGCTGCTCTTTCCAACCCAGGCACCGCTGCAGCTGAGCTCTCTGTAAATACTGATGGTTGTAATTCCTTTCTGTCCTTGTCCCGAATAAGCGACACACCTGCCCCTTCGTACCTTCCCCTCCTTAAGTTTCTCGGTCACAAAACAGAGTTCCAGCTGCTGATGTCCATGTCAGCTAAACAGAAATCAGATGTTCTGCCCCTCATAAGCGTGTGTACAGCTGCTGGCTCCGTGTCGACAGAGACCCAGTGATGGTTGTGTGGATAAGCAAGGCAAACAGATGCAGCAGAGCATCTCTGTTAGCAGGTCAAGGAGATGGTTTTAATGCAGCCTGCTAACCTGACCTCCTCTTAGGCAAAGGTGAAATTGTCAGTGTTAGGGCTTGACTTTGCTTTTCCTGTGTTGCTAAAGTAGTTAACTGATAGGAGGGGTGGCTTAAACACTGCTGTTATTGAAGAGCATTGGTAAAACAAGCTTTTCTTCCTAAACCCACAACGTTTCCCACATCTGCAGATGAACAACTTACTGAGACTTGGATAGCGAGGAACAACACCAGAGCTCCATGTCTGTGACAGACTTACCTAGGTGGTGGAAGGACTCTGAAAAGGCACAACGGTGTCAGTTGAGGTAGGATTGGGAGATCATCTCTTCAGGGGAAGGTTTGAACTTGATATGTGATGGTACAGGAGTTTTTCTGTAAGGAGAACGGAGGAAGAACAGCAGTTCAAAAAGCAGTTCGGGCAGCAGGGTCTCTCCAGCATCTCTCCAGCAAAACCTGTTCTCATTCCCTTCCATCCCTTTCTCTGGAACTCCATCTCCTCTGAAACATGGAGGCAGTATGTTGGCAAGAGGTCCTGGGAACCACCCAGTTCATCCTCTAAGGAGGTCTGGAGGGGGTTACCAAAGTGTCCACAGTAATACCACCCAATTACTTTCTACAAATACATTGGGGTTGGGACATTCTGACTTCTGTTTCATCTCCTGGCAATGGTTAACAAAGACTTCATGACTTGCCAGACACCTAACATCACAAAGAGACCTGGGGAAAGAGTTTCACCGCTTCACACCGTAGTTTACCCATTTCTTCTGTCTGTGGAGACGGTGTAAGTGGACACCTGAAAAATTCTCGTGTAGATGTTTTGTCAGTAATTACGAGCTGCACTGAACACTTGGGTGGCAGAAAGTCCAAAGGAGGACGTGGAAACTGGGTTCTTGCAAAGCGCATCTTTAGCTCCATCAAAATGTGAAGATGAGTTGTTGGAAACAGTTGAAATTCGTAACTCAAACTCCATAGAAACAGTGGAAAGGCTGCCTGGGGCCACTGCAAGGCAGTGATGGCAACTGATGAGGCCAAAAAGAGCAGTGTTGTCTGCAGTCCTGAGCTTCACAGAGAACAAAACTCCACACCCACTGGACTGAGGGTGCTCATCATGTGCTATGGGGGTGGCTTTTGTGAACCTCTGTAGTCTGCAGTGGAATATCCTGAGCTGGGAGGGTCCTGGGGGAACAGTTTGATCCTGTGGAGCCAGTCTAAACGCTTGATACCCTGTGGCACAGTGCTCCCACATGCAGCACTTGGTCCCTCCCTGTGTCCTTCTTTCCTTGAAGTGACAGAAACCTTGAAACGGGTGTAAATGCCTGCTTTCAGAGTAGGTTTTGCTTTCGGAGTAGGTTTTGCGTGCTGAGGGGGTGGATGTCTGCCAAACAGCAGAACTGGGAGGGAAGAAGGGAGTCTGTAAAAGCTGTACCCACGGAGACCTCCGAGTGAAGAACTACAGAGGTCTTGTGAAAGACAACTTTAGATCTATCAGGAGGAGACACTAACAGCAGGCTAGGAAGCTTAAAACCTCAGATGTAAGAGCATTTTCTGTTATGTAGGGAAAGGTTTCATCAATGTTTTGGGGTTTTTCATTCTACTACAGCATGTTAGTTCATGGCTCAGGGTGACTTATTCATGAAACAGTATCTTGCCCTCTTTTAAGTCACTCTGTTGGACTCAGTTAAGTTGCATCTTTTCCCTAGGACGTTTTTTAAGTAAACATCCAAAATACAGACAGGCTTTTCATGAGTAAAATATAAGAAATACAACAGGAGACCCCGCATGAGCTCCATGCCATAAATAAAGACCAGGAGGAAACTCTAACTGACGGACCTCAATTTTATCCATAAGCTTTGCTGCCCAGTGAGTCTTGCCAAAGGGGCAGCAAGAGGTCTGTAACAGAAGGCTCTTAAAAAGGCTCTTGAACTGAATTTGCTCCAACAGCAGTGTCTTTTTATGGAAACTAGCCTGAGCTTTGAATGCACAACTGTGAACCACCCTGTTCTGCTCCATTTAACGGCAATTCGCAGGCTTCAGTCCAAAAGAGGAGTCTGAAAAAACAGTCTCATTCTATTGACAGATCCCTAGAGTGGGAGCAAGAGTGTTGTCTTGATTTGACAGGAAAAGAGGGAGTTTTAAATGCTGGTTTTCCATAACTTCTGTTCCTGATCATGAAAGTTGGGAAAGGTAAACACAGATGAGGTAAATGCAGTGAGGACAGCTCTCATTCTGAGAGACAATGTCATAATGTCATGTTGTTGCAGTAGTGTAGTAGTGTTGTGGGTCTGCATCTGGACCCCCAACTGGGTCACTCTAGTGTTAAGGGTCAGACAACTCAACTCTATTTCAACCAAGAGCTTTTAGCTAAAGGATCAGACACTAAGGGAGGGTTTAACAAACCATTTAATTAATCTGGAGGCAGTGAAACAACTCACTCTGTTTGGAGAAGAAAGGCACCAAGACATTTTCATGTGTTCCCACCCTCACACAAGACAGAAACACAGACACACAGAGTTGTGTGACACTGCTCTTACATTTAACTGAGATTAAAAATGTTCAGAATGTCCATTACAGACAGCTCCTGCTCCTCTCTGAAATGACAGCAGTCATCTGACTTCAGTCTCAGTCCTCATTGATCTTCAAAGTTCAGAAGTCTCTCAGTCTCTCCAGGTCCTGGTGAATCTTCCCACTCGCCATAAAATTTCTCCACCTGAAGGAGTGATAACATTCTCAGCAGCGATAACATTCTCTCTGAGCAGCAGCAACCAGCTCCCAACAGTTCAAGACGGAGAGAAGCAAAGAAGGTGGAAGTCACCAAGAGGGGACAAAAGGGGGAGGACAAGAAGGGGGAGGATATACTCGTCAACTTTTTAAACCCAAGCTTTGATNAAAATTTCTCCACCTGAAGGAGTGATAACATTCTCAGCAGCAATAACATTCTCTCTGAGCAGCAGCAACCAGCTCCCAACAGTTCAAGACGGAGAGAAGCAAAGAAGGTGGAAGTCACCAAGAGGGGACAAAAGGGGGAGGACAAGAAGGGGGAGGATATACTCGTCAACTTTTTAAACCCAAGCTTTGATCTTTTCTGCAGAAAACACGGAAGTTAAACTTACAGATTCTGCTCAGCTTTTAAAGCAGGGCACATAACACAAAACCACGAATGAAACAGCTACGACCAAATCAGTCGTCACTGATTTACACCGCTGGGTCAGGGACTGTCAGAGGTAGGCTCACATGCAGCCAGCTGTCAATCAACATCCCCAGGTCCTTTTCCACCAAGCACTTCTCCAGCCGCTCTTCCCCAGCCCTGTAGTGTTGCAGGGGGTTGTTGTGACCAAAGTGCAGGACCCAGCACTTGGCCTTGTTTGACCTCATGCAATTGGCCTGGGTCAATCGCTCCAGCCTCTCCAGGCGTCTCTGCAGAGCTTTCCTACCCTCAAGCAGATCAACACAGCCACCCAGATTGGTGTCATCTGCAGACTGGCTGAGGGTGCACTCAATCCCCTGATCCAGGTCACTGATAAAGATGTTAAACAAGACTGGGCTCAGTGCTGAGCCCTGGGCCACAGCTTGTGACTGGCCACCAACTCGATTTCATTCCTTGCAGCACAGCTCTCTCGCTTGGCCATGCAACCAGTGTACTCAGTGGAGTGGAGAGTCCACCTGTGTAGGCCTTGAGCCACCAGCTTCTCTAGAAGGCTGTGGGAGACTGTGTCAGATGCCTTACTGAAGTCCAGGGAAACCACATCCACAGCCTTCCTCTCATCCACTAGATGGGTCACCTTAAAATAGGAGTTGAGATTGGTCAAGCAAGACCTGCCCTTCATAGACCCACGCTGGCTGGCTCTGCATGTGCTTTCCTGAAGTCAATGTACCATTGTCATGGGGTTTGACCAGAGAATTTCATTAATGAAGGAATCTTTCTCTGTGTCTCTCTCTCCCTGCTCTGTTTTCTTCATGTTTGTGTCTTTTGTCATATCAAATATATTGGACACCCTCATACAGGAACCTCATTTTTTATTTTCTGAAAAGGAAACTGGGGGTAGGGGATGCCCACAATTATTTGATAGGATCCGTTGTTCTGAAACCATTTTCCACATGGTCAGATATGTGAAGGTCTGCAGATGCCTAGAGGGATAGACAGATAGTCAGGCAGATCAGGCATCTGTGGTATCTAGCTATGTCAAACTTTTCTTAATCTAATTCTGAATCTCCTCCGCCTGTCTGTTTAGTAAGAAAATATTTGCTAAGGTACTTGCAGAAAGGCTTTTTTTCATTACTGCTCCTTCCTGACAAGAACGTTGAAAGAGAGATCCATTTCATTTGAGAAGTTGTGAGAAGTTGTGCTTTCCCACTGCTCGCTCTTCAACTAGTCTGTGATTGTATATGTCAACCTTTGTTGTGTTCCCACAGACATTTCGTTTGAACCAAAGGTGAAATTAAGACACAAATGAGGTCAGATGACATCAGCTGGTTTCATTTTTAAGGGGAGAGAAAAAGAGTGGGATAGAAGGAGCAATAGGAGACTCAGAGAAGAAAAAGGTTAGGAAGATATCATGAAAGAAGTAGTTCTATTATTTGCAAGGCTTTCTCAGCAACCCATGCGGTCCATCTTTAGGTGGTCTTTGGTGGTGGGCATTGCATCACTGGACTGGAAGGAGGGTCTTTTGTCTGGGGAATGCCATCCATATGCGTGTGGGAGGTTCAGGTCAGTCTTGATTCCAAGAAGTGCTGTGCATATGCATGAAGAGGAGGTGTCCAGGTATGCATATTCATGATGGTGCTGGGTCATGAAAGTGCGTTTCATAGTTCCAAGAAAGACTGAATAACTTTTTAAAACCTGATCCCATCCTTTCAGAGTGCTTCATTTCTACAGGAATTTCAGAGGTAACTCAACCTTCACTGTGTGAAATCACCTAGAAGCACTTGGCTTTCCGTGACAGAGGTAAAAGCATCCTGTGCTGCAAAAAGTGACACACGTGGCCATTGACAGTAAAAGCAAACTCCTTGTTTGCTTTATGGGAGGATGTGGCAGTGCAGCCTGACATCACCCTTGACCAACTCTTCCTGGCAGGTGGTAGGATTCAGAGCTGTGATTTTGGGGAAACCTTAGTGTTTGGTCAGAATTTTTCTGTGCCTCAGGTCAGTTTTTATTTCTTAGCCATAACAAGCCTGATGGTTTCAAGCATGAAGCTGTAGCATATCAGTGCCTGTAGGCCTTAGCTGGTGAGTGCCAGAAGAGCAGGGTGACATGTGCACCCTGCCATGCAGTAGCATGCGATGCACCGCCTGTTGATCACAGATGTTGGGAGGAAACTCCAAAGATCACTGAGTTCAATTCCTGTGCTAGGGCAGGGCCAAGGCTAGGACACATCACTCAAAAATTAATCCAGACTAAAAATTAATCGCAGAGTCCTTCCAGAGAAGGACTCCACCATCTCTCAGGCTTTTGGTAATGAAAAGTCAAAATCTGCAGTTTTCCTATAGATGGGTACCCACATCACCCTGAGAATGCCCAGTCTTGCCTGATCTCAAAAGGTAAGCAGGGTTGAGCCCAGTTAATACTTGGAGAGGAGACTGCCTGGGAATACTGGGTGCTGCAGGTTTATCCTGCAGGTTATCCTGCAAGGCGGTTGCACTAGATGGTCTTTCAAGGTCCCTTCCAACCCCTAAACTTCTGTGAATGAATTGTGGACAAAGTAAGCATGGATTTTTCTTTCCCTCCTGCTGAGCAAGCACTCCCTGGTTCCCAGGTGGGATGTCAGGCAGGTAACTTTCTCCATCTCCAGGAAAATCTGCAAAAATGTATGAACTAAGGTTCTTTGCTATTGAATTTGATATTGTTTTCATCACTAAGTGTGCACTGGATACCTAAGTCTGTTGTGGAGCATGCCCCAAAATGTCAATCCAACCTTGGAAATTCCTGCTATCTACTTCAGGTCATGAGGGATTCATGGGTTGGACATGTCCGTAGCCCTGTAAAACCCAGCCCGTCCAGCGCACCAGGCTCTTTTCTTCTCAGGCACTAGATGGCACTAAGCTAGACTAATTATATGCCACCTCTAGGACAGGCCAAATATTCGGGAGGGGACTGGGTTAGGAATTGTTGCCCAATCTTTGAAGAAAATAGGTGATAAAAGATAATAAATCTTGAACGGAAAGCGGGGTTTGAAGAAAAAACACAACCAGTGGGGTTTAAAATACTGATGATATTTGACTGTTCCTCCATAATGAGCATTTTTAAATACAATCTCCTAAACCCAAGGCAATTCTCAGTCCCCAAGGATGTCAATTAATTGTGGTATGGCATTCAAGCTACTCTGCTGCAAGAGTCTGTCTTCAGCATTATCATTTGAGAAAGATTAACGGTATCCTATCTGGCAGCAGCAGCGCAGAGCTGAGACAGTAATGCTGCACGCACTTTAGCTTAAGCAATTACATTTGGAAATGGGAACAATGAATTCAGCGCAGAGCTGGCAAAAGCTTTGTGGTGGCTTTAATTACTCAGTTCTAGTTGTGTATCTGGGTTAAAATGATATTGCAGAATAGCAGTACTGTACTCCACACCCCAATTTTTCCTCCTTAAAAGGTTTTCTAAGTCTTGAGCTGCTTATTTTTGTCTTGAGATAAGATTTGGGATGCCGGTTTGGATGGGTTAGCAGGATTACTTTGGGGTTTTGTGTGATACTGATAGATAAAATAGAATTCTAAAGAGGTACTTTAAAATCATACTAGATGCTATTTTTAGCCACATATCTATGAAAAAACAAGACAGTGTGTTGATAAGAGCTGCTTGTAAACAGATGCCCACAGAAAGCTGTTTGCAATGCATGGAAGAGAGAAACAAGTGCCTCTATTGGGACTTTACATTTAGATTGAAATTTAGTGAGATGGAGCTGTGCAGTATTGGCAGAAAATGGCCAGAAGCTCAGAGGAGTCAGCACAACACTGATATTTGGAGTAGAGTCCTGAGAGTGTGGAAGGGATGATGCCATGGCCCTCTTGAATTTGTCCACTAGACTGCAGTGACTGCACATTACTCGTCAACATCTCGGAGCATCCAAATGAAGGGCAGGAACAAGAGCTAGATGACTCAGCCCAATCCCTTGCGAAGATAATGTTCTCGCAGTTAAGCAAATTTACTCTTATTCAGCCAAGGCAGATGATGGCAACCCAGTTAAGTGGACCACCAACTCTGTGCTTTTGGTATTGCAGCTGCTTTTCCTTACCACTCCCTGAGACTTAAGAAGATGTTGGGTCTCTGCTTTGTATGTACAGGCTCATTTTTCAAAGAACAGTGCTTCCTTGGAAGCTGAATTAAGTTTACCTAAGTGTTTGCCAGGTATCTACTAGCACTCCATGGTCCAAGATGGAGAGCTAAACCTCTGGTCTGACTAATAACTATTGCGTTCATTGCTGTCATTGAGCTCCTGAACTGTCCCTGACAAAGTGGGATGCAGGTGTGTGAAGAGAGGCTCTTGGCTGGGAATGTGAGGCAAATTGAAGAATCTTGATCCAGTCAAATTTCTCTTAAGAGAAACTTCTCTTGAACATGAATTGTAGCTAATGGTAGCTTGAATTCCCACTCAACCAAGATCGGAAGAATTCTGAAGTCAAAACAACTCAAGGAGCAAAGCTTGTCTTTCTCATCAGAAGAGTTTAACACACAAGCCAGTAGATCTAATTGACAAAAGGACTGTAAAATCTTATACACGCAGACAGATGCAGACGTGCAAGACACACGGTTGCCTGTAACCACAAGGATTATAACAGAAAACACACTGATGTTTGTCCTTGGAAAAGTCAATGAGCTGGGTTTTTTACCATCAGGTTATGAGTCATTTTCAACCCTTGATGATGTATGGGGTAGACTTGTTTATTTGCTCAGCTGATGAGTGCAGAAGAAATCTGCCCCTCTGATGGCACACTGTCACCTGGATAGGCTGTAAATATCTGCAGCTAAGATGAGACAGCCTGGCTGCCCCTCCAGACAGGTGTCTATCTTCCATAGCTCCTACCTCACATCTTCCAACCCAGAGCAAGTATCTTGGCTAGGCTAAATTGCTCACGATTGCTCAGGTTGGAAAAGACCTTCAGGATGATAGAGTCCAACCTTGACCTAACCATACTACTCTATCTCGAATAACCCACCACTAAACCCTGTTCCCAAGCACCACATGCAAATGATGATGGTGTTTCAAACCTCCATGGGAAGCCTGTTTCAGAGCAGAACCCTTACTGTAAAGAAGTTTTTCCTGATACCCAACCTAACTGCCCCC
>VZRI01007551.1:120992-139211 GCA_013397515.1 Upupa epops
AGTGCAACTTCAGGCTATTTCCCCTGGTCTTGTTACCAGTGAGAAGAGACCAAGCCCCCTCTTGCTACAACCCTCTTTCAGATAGTTGTAAAGGACAATGAGGTCTCCCCTCAGTCTCCTCCGGCCCCAGGTCCCTCAGTCACTCCTCACAGGGGATGTTTTTGAAGCCCTTCACCAGCCTTGTTCATCTGTTGTGGCTCTGCACATCTGTGTCCAGGCACATGAATTGCTTTCCTCAGGAGTTCTGCTGGATCCTGTATGCAGAGAGAATTATGGGCAAGCAGTAGTGGATTTTCACCACTGGAAAGGCCGGCAGATGATGGAAGGAAGAAAAAAATTATAGTAGATTGCACAGGGACTGCCAGAGTAAAATGCTACCAGCTGTGCTGGGGAGCAGGGAGTTCTGCTACTGCTAGCAGGAAAGAGAGAAAACCCTCACTTTGTTAGCTGGGGGAGACACAATTTGTAAATTTCAAATTTGGGTTCAGACCAAAGTCCAGGCTTATTTTGATGGAAGGAGTGAATATAGCCTGCTGCAGAGACAAAACCAACAGCCAGACAGGACTGGCAGGGAGCAAGCTGAACCTTTCAACCACCAGCTCACTTCTAGGGGTGTTGAGCCTGGATCCATCTGTCCAGGAGTGAATTAGTGCACAAGGAAGCGGCATTTGTGAGCACAACAGTCTTGCTTGCTCCCCTAATGGAAATGCAATTGTTCTTTTGATCTGTTCTGCTACCCATTCTGTAAATGACAGAAATGGGCAGTGATCACTTTAAGCCTGAAATTTCCTGTCTCCCCTGGACAAAACTGAAGCAATTTAGATCAAATAAGCAATCTTTTCATGGCCATAGATAAAGGAGTTCTATTTTCTTCCGAGTCTCTGTTAGGTAGAAAAGACATTAGGAGTAGATTAGATTGATTAGATGAACATCTGTTTTGGGAAACAGCAGAAGGAACAACAACAAAAGGCTGTAATGTGTAGAAGCCGTTTTCTGACAGTATTGTCACTTGGATCATCTGACTGCAAATGAAGTTCTCCTTGTTCATCCACTGGTGGGCTTGCCAGCAGCTCACAGCTAGCAAGGAGCCATGTCATTGCCACAGGTACAAGCTGCATATAATGGGTACTGCAACAGAGAAGGGCCAGTTCAGCTGTCACACTTGACGTAAAGTGGTGAACCGCACCAAAGACATCGTTTGTGATGATGTAAAACTAGCATCTGTGCTGCTCACGGTCATTTAAGAACTGTCTTTGTTGAATCGCTCATCAGGTCAGCAACGTGAATTTAACAGCACAAACCCCTCCTGCTCAGCTCTTTTATCTCTCTGCATGACGTCCTGAAAAAAGACAAATTACTGGTCCTGACAACAGCAGTCATTTGAAGAAATGAAAATGCTGACAGGACAGAATTGCTCAGCAGGAGACACCAATTCTGCACTTAGGGTTGTAGAGGCTGCAGAGAGCTCCAAGTGCTGCATTCCCAATGAAGATAACATCATTGATTTATTTCATAATTTCACTTTACTCTTACTGATAGATTGCTGCTTATTTTGATCCTTGGAAAACAGTTCTGCACAATAACATAGGTGCATTGAACGCTCCAAAGGTCAAACAGCTTGAGCATGGGAAAATATTTGTGAATGAGGCCCCAAAAAACAACTGAAAGAGGTGATTTCTGGCTTAAAGATTAGTCTTCATTTAGAGACTGAGAATTTATTGCTGCCCAAACCAGCATTATCAGCTTTCTGTCAGCAACAATCATCAGGATTTCCTTTCCCAATCATCATGAGCTGTGACCTCATCCTTGCAAAGGTGAAACCCTGACAGGGATTAAAGGCTAATAGAGAGAAATGAGGTAGCTGGGCTAAACAAAGAGGAGATTGTTACATGGCCATAGTGAGCTTAGGCTGAATGTTACAGCTGAAACATGAACCACTGAGCCAAAGGGGAAAAACACAGAGTATTTTTAAGAAGAGCCTGAGTAATGCTGGGTCTCTCCATCTTGCAGTGGAGAAGGAAGGCAGACTGCCATCCCTGCCATCAGAGATTTTTGAAGTAGGATTAGCACAGCCTTGTGGTTTGTCAAGTGTTTAATTGCAATTCTGCTGGGACACAGCCTGAAAGACACTGGAAACCAACGTAACAATCATGCCTATCATTATATAGACCAAATTGCTTCTGTGCTCATATGATATTTAGTAGTCTGAAACAGAGATGCTGAGTCTAAGGGCAAGGTTAAGAACATGAACAGTGATGAAAGGCAAATACAGGTCTGATACCCATCAAATTGATTTAATTAATGTCTGAATATTGACTAAAGGTGAAAAGGTTGATCTGTTGATCTGTGATGTTGTTGATCTCTGAGTAATTAGTTTTTTTCACTCATCCCTTTACTCTCAGAAAAATTATTTGGCTGTTGTACTACCTTTAAATCTTAAAGCTTGCTGCAGAAAAGGCAAGAGGCTCACTTTGAAAAGGCCAAGGTCCAGGGCTGTGATTCTGCTTGGTACTCTGCTTTTGCAACACAAGATCCTGAACTTCATCAACTTGTCGCTGCAGCCAAAGCTGCCCTAAATCTTCACCACTTCAACCAGACCCTCCTCCCTAGTGATGACAAGATCCATCAGTACTCCTCTCCCTAGCTGGCTCATCCACCATTTGCACCAAAAGGTTATCAGTGATGCACTAGAAGAACCCCCTGGACTGTGAACGGCTGGCTGAGGCCTTCCAGCAAATCTCTGGGGGGATGAAAACCCCCATGAGAACCAGGACCTGTGATTGCAAGGCTGCTACCAACTGCCTGTAGAAAGCCTCATCAGCTTCCTCATCCTGATCAGGTGGCCCATCTTTGCCTCCCCCTTGATTCTCAACTATAGTCCCACAGACTCTCAACTGGCTCTTCATCCACCCCTGGGCAAGACTCACTGCATTCTAGTTGCTCTTTCATGTAAAGACCAGCTCCACCACCTGGCCTTGCTGGCCTGACATTCCTGAAAAGGAACCCATGATCACCTTACAGCCGTGTGAGCTGGCCCACCATGTCTCTGTAATTGCCCCAGATCACAGACCCCTGACTGCACATAGATTGCTCACTCCTCCTGTTTGTTCCCCATGCTGGGTGTGTTGGTGTACAGGCAGTTCAGGGAGCCGGATGAGTGCTCCAATTTCCCCCTAGGGCGGTGGGAGGCTTCCTGGTCATTAATACTGCCTCACTGGCACAAACCCAGTTCAAACTCCATCCCCATTCAAAACCAGTTTAAAGCTCTACGAATGAGCCCTACTTATTCTTGTCCAAGAACCCTTTTTCCCCTGCAGAAGCAGCCTTTCCCACACATTACTGCCACATGTGGTGTTTTGTAAGCTCAGCCATGCTTAAAGAGCCTGCCTGTAGCACCAGTCACAGAGACCAGTAAAAATGGGCTGGATCCTTCTATTCTGTCCCACGTTGTCAACTGCAAATGGAAGGAGGGAAAATAACTCGCACCCCAGACTCTTCCACCAACCACCTCAGATCTTGAAGTCCCTCTTCACTCCTCTCAGACTATGGGATGCAGCTTCCTCCACACTTGTCTGGAAGATCAGTAGTGGGCAGTAGTTTGCTGACTGCACCAGGCTGGGGAGTTTCCTAGTGGTGCCCCTGATCCGGGCTCTGTTCCGAAAGGAGCAGTTACGCACTGCACTTGTGGGAGAGAAGTGACAACTGTGTTTATTAAAACAGCAAATGCCACTTTAAGAACGTTTGATGGCGAGGTACACCTGTTTATCTACTGCATGAATGACAAGGTAAAGCAAAGTGTTTATCTTGCAAGACTGTGTACACAAATACAATCTTAACCCTAATAAAGCCTTAAAGTTCTGGCATGCTGTATATATCACTTGCCAAGGATCTGTTGTAAGGAATTGCTCAGCTCTAGGGAGTATCCTTGACAGGTGTCCCTGCTCAAGGGGGGATCCTGGGGTGCAGTCAGTTGCTATGCAGGAGAGCTCCAAAGGGTTCTGGGCTGCCTACTATGTATGGGGGTATTGACTCATGATTGACTCATAGCCCTATCTCCATGTTGTCCTTACTCAAGCTCAGTGCTTAAGTTAACCTATGGCTGTGGTATTGTTATTCAGCTTGGCAGGGTTAGATTGTCACACAGAGATGGAGTCATTGCACCTAGGCAAAGTTATCACACCCAAATGCAATCATCACACTCAAGCAGATGAGGTAAGGGTCATGCTGATGAGGGGTAAAGTGCACCGACACGCTGCACTCCGTGGCTCTAGTCAATTCATCTTTTTCTCATGAAGTGGTGGTACAGTCACCTCTTGCCTCTGTTCCATACACAGTCCTGTGACCATTTCTGCACACAGAGATCCGTAGTAAGTAGGTAGTGGAGTATTGTGTGTTTTCAGTGGTTGGAGTTTGACCACACACCAAACCTTCCTAGACAGTACAATTACAAGCAACAGACGTATGAAAGTTAGAGGTAGCAGCATCACAACTGGGAGAAGCATAACTGGGTGAAACACTCCTGTTGCCATTGGTAACCATCCAAGAAGTGTTTCTCACCAGTGATGTTCTCCACCCCTCTTCACTGTCTCCACAACATGGTGCCTCTCTTCTGTATCATGATGAATGGTGATAAAGGTTTTGTGCTTGTTGACTTTGACATATTTTAACAGTCACCACAGTTCATTGTGTTGCAGTGGTTTTTTCACCAATGTAAGATTGATTCCAAGAGGGGTAGCAGTAAATCAAAGTATAATTAGATTGTAGTAACTGATAAGATGTGACAGGGGCTGAAGAGGTTAAGTCACATCCCATTATTTTAGCAAAGTTACAACACAAACATGTGAGCAGCTACTTGTACCTGCAGTGATATTCTCTGTGAGTACACGATCACAAAGGGTTCCCATCCTTTACCAAGACATATAAGTACAGCTTCAGGGGGACTCAGTGGTTCCCATCCTTTACCAAGACATACAAGTACAGCTTCAGGGGACTCAGTGGTTCCCATCCTTTACCAAGACATATAAGTACAGCTTCAGGGGGACTCAGTGGTTCCCATCCTTTACCAAGACATACAAGTACAGCTTCAGGGGACTCAGTGGGGTGTATCTCAAAGTAAAAAACACTTTGTCTTGTGCTTTGATGGTACTGCTCTCACCAATCAATAGGTTTAATTATCATTTCCTGAGTAGCTTTGGTCTCAGACACTTCCAACAAAACCTAAGTGTCAGGATTTGAACTTTTCAGGACTGTGTTAGTGCAGTTCACATTATCCCTTGAATATTTGGGAACATATTCCCAAATGTGCAGTTTACACTGTGATTTGAAAGGCACACAGTGTACTGCCCTCTAATTCTCTGACAGTGTAAATGTATCTACACAGATATCCTTACACAATGAATTCAAAAACCAAGTTACAAATACCTTACACACGGAACACAGAAATAACCTGTACCATCAGACGCAGGTTTTCAGTTGCGTTTGAAGCCTTTTAAAACTTTCCAGTCTTGCAAGAATTACAACAGGCACACAGAGACTCTAAAAACACTTCCTCTGTGTTCCAGAGCATGCATTTCACAATACGTCAGTGTCTTACTATGCCTCAGACTTTTCTGAGGGAGCTTATCTTTGAGAGCTCTGTGTTCACACACCACCACTAGGAAGCTCTTGAAACAGAAATCATGACTTGGCTTTATAAAGTGTTGTCCTCCTCTGGACAAGAGGGCTCAACTAACCCACCAGCTTCCTCTGCATAAAGATTATTCCTAAAATTATCTGCTCAAGTTCAAACCAGTGGTGCTTCATGGCTGCATTCTTTTACTGAAGTATTGCAACTAACTTTCTGTTGTAAAGGCTTTCTGTTATAAAGTTGAAGCAATTAACCTTAGGCACATTGCAAAAACCCGAACAACTCAGGAAGTGTAAAAACACTTCTGATGGGAGGGGAGGATCATGGCAGTGGTCATAAATGGCTGGCACTTTGGCTTCTTATTCAATAGCTCGTGAGGCATCGCAGCCAAGCTTTCATGACAAATCATACACCCCTAAAATGGGCAGTAACCCAGCATGTTCTCAGCTAGAACAAGGAGAAGAGAATACTCTGAGGGGGATCTCATAACTCCATATCCCAATTTGATCTCTGCAATTAATGGTTCTGCCACCTTGTCCAGCCAGCAGTAACTCAGGATCACACATTGCAGTGAGCAAAACTCCACTGTGTTACACAAAGATGTGCTGTGTACAGAGATGGATCCAAAATGCCAGAGTGGTTTGGCACAAGAAGCAACTAATAAACTGCAAAACCTTTTGACTTGCAGGTCATCAGTTCAGGTCTCACCCAAACTGGTAGCAGCCAAACTCCCTCAGACAGAGATTCTCTTGTTCTTAGGATATTCTTACAGGGAATCACAGCTTTTTCTCACCATACCCCAGTATTCAAGACAAGTAAGGTCTCCCTGCCTGGTAGCTGGCCGGAGATAGAATGGTCCTGCACCAGCAGAGTTGATCATTGATAGTACTGCAATTCTCACCATCTTATGGTTCTCCCTGTGCTAAGGGACATCAATAGGAGTGCCAGAAACTGAATGGTAGCCAAGAGCTGGGGTGTCTCTGTCCCTTGGGATGGAAAAAGTTCCTGTGATACTGCCCCGATAGTGCTTGCACTGTACTGTGTGTAGGGACAAACACAGACCTTTATTTTCCAACAAATTCACAGCCTGATGGATGGAGGAGCTAAGATTTGTGTCAGTATATGTGAATAAAAGCTGATGTAGAGTATGGGGGTTTTCAAAGAACCAGTCACTGTGCAACAAACTAGTGCAGTCCCTGTGCACTAAAAGTGATGTCCAGAGCAGCAGGAAGCGAATCCCATTGTAACGTGAGAATGAGGGGTCACAGAGATGCTTGTCCTTGTTTGAGGTCAATAGGTCATTTGTAGTGTGACTGAAAAAGATGCCATGACCTGAGCTCATTAAGCTTCTTTGACCAATGAATTCAGCACTTCTTTCACTAAACCAGCACATTTAATTCTGTACATTTTTCACACTAGTCCTTGAGAGTCTATTGCTGACACACAGCACTTGCACTTCCACACTTAAACTGTGATGATAGCAGTAGCTGTACGCAGTCATTTCTATCTAGATTGAGATGCACTCTACTTTTTCTGGTTTTATTCAGACACTGCAAAGATTTTAATGAAAATGTCTTTCTTCCTTCACAACACAACCTTCATAGGAGTTTTTCTACCCAGTTGAAAGCCTGGGCAGTTTTGGAGAATTATCTGAGGAAAAAATTGTCTGGTTTTGAAAAAAATCTGAAAAGCACTACATTTCATCCTATTTCAAAATGTAGAGCGATACCAGAACTGCAGTTTGGAACGTCTGCATTAGCTCTGAGGCAGGATAGATTTATAAACTGTCACAAAGTGGACAGTCTACTGGATTTCTCTACACTTGAAATGGATAAACCCCTAACATTTAAGGTTAGCAAGAGCTACTGAGCCAGTCCATCTCCTCTAAGTGGATTATTAAGAACACAAAGGCAGACGCATTGAGAAACTACAGTCAATATGTTTCCCTGATACATTCCTCAGTCATTTACACATCCGCTTTTTGTTTAACCATTAAGCCAGTAAATCTTTTGTTTCCTGATTCATGTGTACCTAACTTTTATTGTTGCGTCAGGATCTCAGATATTTTTTCCCTCAGAAATCATACAGTGGTGGGAAAGATGGTTTTTAAAATCAAAGGAAGAAATCAAAAGGGCTTAGACAAGGAGGCTGCCCTCACTTCTCTTGCATTTTTCCCCATCTACTATTGTTAAGAAAAAATAATCTGCCTACCTAGCTTAATGTGAAGTCCTCTTAGCAAGTTCCTTACCTGTGAAAGACAAGTAGGACGGAGCTTTTCAGAAAGATTTAAATGCAACTTTAAACTGTTTTAGAGATTGAAATGCAAACTTCAAAAAGAAGGTATTTTTAAGAATCTTAGTTTGATGAAGATGGAAGTTGCTGTCAGCTCAAGGCTTTATTTGCCAGAGGTCAATGAGTGCTGAGAAGAGATTATGCAGCAATTAAATAATGTTGAGTAACAAGCTTTGAAACTCCTAAAGCTTTAAACTTGTCTTTACTTCAATTTCTTCTGCATTGGTCTGGATAAATTTTTTTAATTAAAAAAATCCACATCTGGAACAGTGATTTGTCATGTAAACTGCAGTGCTCAACAGATCCTGCTGTTTCTGACATGAGCACAGTGTTGAGGGTGAGTGTCTGGCTGTGACTGCACTGTAACTTCCCAGGGGAAGGACTCTAGAGTTTTATTCATTCATCTCCTCTGGAGAACAGTTTCTCCCAGACCTAATACTCTAGAGCTTGCTGTTGACTGGCAATTTTCTGCCCAGCACTCAGACAGATTTGTGGAGCAGCCCCATGCAGCCCTGTGCCAGGAGGGGATACAAGGCGTGTGAATGGCGTTTTCTTCTGTTTGTGACTCACCAGGGGTCTAGTTTGGTCTAGATCTGCTGTACCTCTGGGTTGTGTGGACACTGTAGATGGCCATCTGCCCAGTATAAACTGCAAAGTTTATCTTCCTTTCCTGCTCTGACCCACCCCACCAAAATCGTCTGTCCTGTCATGTTTACAGGAAAGGTGGCAATGCCAGCTATCCCATCCTGCCCTGTCATGCTCCCTGTCCCTCATTTCTGCAGGTCCCCATCTCCTCCTTTGTGTTGAGTGCTGAGCTACCGCATGGTGGACTGGCACCAGGGACTAATTAAAACAATTACACAAGTACAAATGTGAATGAGATGTGGCAATAGTGCAACCGTCAGGTCAAGTCACCATCTCTGACAGTGTGGCCACAGCAACTCTTGCAGCTGCACAGCAGGGAAGCCAAGGAAGCTCGGAACACCACCAATGAAAAGCAAACAGGAAGAAGGACAGAGTCCCGATGTTGGCTTCCAGCCTTCCTGTTGGATCTATCCATTCTCAGCTCTTTTTTCTACTGGGTGACTGCTAAACCTCAAACAACAGAGTGACGGTGGGAATCAGCACTCGGGTCAAAGTAGGACTGCCTTTTTCCAAGAAGTGTCAGCTCCAGTATCAGTTTGCAGTCATCTCATTTGCCTGTCTCAGCACCATGAGCTGGATCACTGACAGTCACCACCAAGTGCAGGAGGAAGACCAGAACATTTCAAGGCAGATGATTTAAGTGCTGTGGCTTCTGACAGGTGGTGTCCCACAGGTTATTTACTGTTCCTCTCCTCATCCTTGTCCACCTGCTGAGGCTGAAGCAAGGCTGTACTTCATTGTCAACCTCTTCTTGTTTGGGTTGAAAGGGCCTTGAATGGTCAGAAGCGCTGCAATATGCACCAGTTAATGATACCCTAGTAAAAAGCCAGCACAACAGGGCAGAACTACATTGTTCTGAGAAGCTAGACTGTAGAGAATGGAGGTATCCCCTATGTTTCTTAGAAAGGCTCTTTGCAACATATCAATATGCATCCACAGGGGAGTAAAGCTGTCCAACTCCTTTAGAACTGGAAACGTTGTGGCTGAATGTGCTGTTAAGTCTCAACTACGATTAATGGGATGGGAGAGGGGAGGAAGAAAGGACAAAACCAGCCCATTCACAGCCAAACCAGCTGTTATTCCTTCCTCCACAAACAAAAGTGAAACCATGGAAAAGCAGTCTCATAAGAACCTGTATGAATTTCTTCAAGAGGGTGTACCTGAGATGGAGAATAACCTTAATTCTACAAGATACCTAGGTTACTAGGGTAACAATGAATGTTCTGAGTATAAAAACAAATGGATGTATAAGCTCAAAGTAAATGATTAATGTGCAGCAGTGTTTTTGAAGTGGCTTGGATTGACTTATACACTATAGTCCCTCTTTATTTAATATTTCAAAAGTGTTCTTTGTTTCGAAAGCAAACACTTAAGCCTCTTTCAGACAATTTTGCTGCCTTTTCTACACAGTACTCTAGGAAGAGACTAGTTACTGATGCCATCGGATTGAGCAAACACACAGACTTCATGGAGTCAAACAGAAGAGGCCTGGGTACATCAAAAAACTTAAACATGGACATTATTTTAAGGTTACTAATCACCACAATGCTTCTCAGCTTCTTGCAATCTTGCATCTTTTTCAGCACCCTGCTGTATTCAGGGCTACTCTGTCAATCTACACTGTGCTTTTGGATTGCTTTTGGATGGTAATTATTTTCTTAGCAAGTAATTCTATAATAACAAATGAAAAAATGGCTGTAGATAATCTGGGGCTGGTCATAACTGTTTCCCAAGAAATTAGCTTCCTATCCACACCCTGTTTTCCTTATTTAATGCTACTAATTTCCTTCAGAAGACCTGTTTGAAACTGCATGATGAATAACTCCTAAAATAAGTTAGTCAGTTGAAGAGGTTTCTCATGAGATCATGAGTTGGCCTTGACTGCTAACTGAACTTCTAGCTAGTAATGGTTGCTAATAACTGAAGGATAATTTTTCTCCAATATCCAATCACCAATCACTGTTCCAACATCTCTTCCCATTTTCACCAGTATTCTAGTGACACACTCAAAAATGTGCTCACATATTCAGCAGTACTGAGCCACGGTCATCTAAAAATGCTACTAAAACAGAACAAAAACAGCTAGAGGTACTCAGCTCACCCAAGTTTAGGACTAAAACTAGATGATTATTTCCCAGAAGAAAAAAAATGAATGCACTGCACACTTAACATTGTGAATGAGATTTATGCTGCAATCTGTAGTTAGAAAATATTTTCATTAGTCCAGTAGAGAAACAGAGTTCCCTGTTATGGCAAGTGTTAAATTTGTGTTGATTTATTCACTGCTGAAGGTTTTAAAGTTCATATTGCATGTAAATGAATCTAAAAAATAAGTTCTAAGAATTTAAGTAGTGTTTCCTCACAGGATTTGTTTTTGGAAGCTGCTACTTGCTGTGTATTATCTGCTTCCCTTCTGTCTTTCTGCTTAAGTGACAGTGAGCTTGCAAATTGCATCAGTTACAGGTCTGGAAAAGACATGGGTGCTTAAGATCTCCTCTGGTTTCTGCAGCTCTGTAATGGTCTAATAAAACATACATCTTCTTGCAAACCTTGCTTGGTTTAGACCATCCTGAATGCAGCAAACTCCTGCCACTTCTAGTTGCAGAGGACAGCTTGCTATTGGGAGCAAGTCATTTTCCTGCAAGACCATCACATCAGGACACTTGTCTCTAAGGGTGCACTGATGACCATGCCATTAAGTGATGTGCAGGTACAGAGGGAAGATGAGATAGAGTGGCTCCACCATCACAAGCAGGAGGGGGAACTCTGCTGACCTTCCCTGGAAAGCTCCCAGCTGAACAATGGTGCCACTCCACATCACTGCTGACAGTTCCCTGAGCAGATTCCTTCCATGGGTAATTAGCCTTCACAGAGCATGAATGGACTAGTTCTCTATCAGGAGGCTGAATTCTAGCTGACAAATTAGACAGATTCCCTGAGGCCAGAGTTATGCAGCTTTGCCAGTCTCACTAAAAATGTGATTTATAACAGATTCCCTGGAAGAGGCACTCCTTGCTTTGGGAATAAAGTGCACACCATACTCTTCACCTAATGTACTGGTCTTGTAAACCTTTGTCTCCTACTGAGAAAAACTGACTCTTTTACCTACTTTTGATTTATCAAATGTCTCCTTTTTTGTCCAACTGAGAGTGACAGTGCTAGGAAACAGCAGTCTGTATTCAGAAGGCAGGCAGGCACAGGTGTAAATCTGTTGGGATGTTAGGTTGAGGAGTTGTACCAGATATTGCTGGATATTGTTTCTACCTGGGAAAAAAGCAGATTTTGTCTAAACTACAGCTCAGGCTTTCAGTGATGACATAAAAGAAATTTAGGAGTAGAATACATTGCCCTTGTGTTTCACTCCTCTTAGCTTGCATTAGTTATATGAGAAACATTTCATCCTGCATGTTCCACTGCACTGGTGCACTGACCACTGTGAATTGCCATGCCTGTTATTTCTGAGCATAGCCCATGGGGTGTGATGAGCCTGCTCTGCAGTCAGAGACAACTATTTCATTAGTGCCTGGAATCTAGCGACAGGAATCCTGTATTCTGCTTTGCTTCCCTTCTCATCCTTCTTCTAAACCAGCCCACACAGAAAGGGAGACAAACAAGATGCTTTCCCAAGACAAATGGGAAGACACAAAGCTTTGTGCAGTTACAGAATCCTAGGTAACAAAAATGATGGTCACAGAAGAGAAGAAAGAGAGGAGTCAGGAAGGGCTTTAGACTAACATAACCTTAGACCCAGTTCTTGCCAACAGAGGCAATTCACTGCTGAGTTTTCTCTTTATTTATCCCTTGAGTAAAACCAGTATTTTTAGTGAGTATCAGCACTTGCTCAGATCAAAAAACAGGCTCGCCCATCCCTGGCAGTGTCTTGAACATGTCTGTGTTTGCACGGTATGAAGAGTTGATGTTTATTTCAATTATTATTTTATACTATTTAGCCTCAGGCAGCATTATTGCGGTACCAGTCACATCCACAGGCTGGAAAATGATGGTGGGAAAGGCCAATAAAACACATGTAGCCTCTAAACCCAGCAAGCAGATAACTTGTGTCCAACAGATGCAGACACAGCGGGAAAATTTTATTTGTATGGAAATAAAAAGGAAAACACTTCATGTGTGAACAGATGAATATCCACCTCCTTCAGGATCTACTGTTATCTCCAAATGAGCTGAGAAATACTCCATAGCATCGCTGCTAGCAGTCATTAAAGAATGTGGGATTTTTAAATTTAGAAAATCAGAACCCTATGATTGAAATACAATACAGGACTTCTGCAGAGGTCAAGTCCTGTAACCAAGCCCGCGCAGAAGGCTTTTATCTAATTTCATTTATATTTTGTCAGGCACTGGAACAGCCTGCCCAGGGAGGGGGTTGAGTTCCCATCCCTTGAGGTGTTGAAGAGAAGGATAGATGTTGGGTTGGGGAATCTGGTTTAGTGGTGCTGATAGGGCTGGAGAAAGCTTAGACTTGATGAACTTGAAGGTCTCTTCCAGCCAAACAGACCCAATTCTAAGATTATTAGTAGCTGTTTAATGCAGTGAAGATGGCAGCTTAAAAAACAAACAAAAAAGAATCTATATACCTTTTAACTTTAGTCTACTGACACAATATTGGAGAAAAAATTCCTGAAGCATGAATGGATTAAATATTCTATTCAGATATGTAACGATGTCACTAAGACAGTCTTTATAGATTGGTTAACAAGAAAAACACTTCCACAGAATCCCTGAGGCTGGAAAAAAGCTCTGAGCTCATCCAACCCAGCCCACGACTTAACATCACCACATTGGCCACGCCATGGCACTAAGGGCCACATCCAGTCTGTCCTTAAACACCTCCAGACACAGGAACGCCACCAGTGCCCTGAGCAGTCCAGTCCAGGCTCTGTCTCTTTTTCTTCAGGTCCACAGATACGAGAGCAAAGTTTTGTCAGACATTTACTTGGGTGTTAAGGTTTTGAAATTAAAAGGCAATAAAATATCCTGATACCCACAAATCTTGTGAAACCTTCTGGAGGTGTTCATTGAGCAGCAATATTTAGCACTTGTCAAAAGCTTCAGATGCATGTTCCTTTTAAAGGAATATAAAATCGGTGTCAGACAAATCTGAGAACATAAGATTTGAGATTTTTAATTAAATCTTCATGAGTTTCATAGTTTTACATCACAACCAATGCCCACAGCTTTCACTACCCTATTCTCATGACTATTAAACTTTTCTTACAGCTAAAAACACCCAACACACCAAAAAACAGCTGTAAAGACCTAAAGAAACAGATCCTGGAGTTTCAACTCTTTAGTTCTCAGTTCTGTCTAACGACTCCTACTGTATAATTGGATCTATGGTACTCGTACAGACACAGATAACACAGTTGCCATGTGGCAACTCAACGTTACCCATGGCATCTTCTGCAATACTCATTTCAGGTGATAGGTCTGGCTTTTATAAATGCTCATCAACCAAACTTTTTAGGTATCTGTTTCCTAACACCCAAGATACAAATCTCAGCCCTGTTGCCCTTGTCTTACAAAGCTGATGCAGTATTGGTGGGACAGAAGACCTTCTCAAGCTGGTGTTTGTCATTTCTTTAGAACCTTTATCTTATTTCTGTTTAGGCTAAATTAAATGCTGCCAATTTACCCATCCTCTGCAACTGTAGTCCATTCATGCTCTGTGTATTTATTTTGTATTTCACCAATGGAATCAGCAAATGAAATGGATTAAAAGCCTGCAGTGATTAACATGAACTCGGTATGATCGTTCAGAGAGATGATTTTAGGTTGAGTTCTTCAGACCAGTATTTTAGCTCCACTAGATGTCAGTGTGCTGACACAGCTGGGAGGGTTCAATCCCCCTTGAGCAGTTAAGAACGGTCAGCACTACAGCCACAATTCTTGGCTTCCAATCAGCAGCAGTTCCCAAAACAGGAGACACTGAATCACTGCATTTTTTTCTTGTTCTTTGCTCTTTTAGCCCCCGTCTTTTCCCGACAGCAAATTTCTTAGCATTGAAACTGTCCCCCAGTGCAGATAAAAGGGAGTGTAGTAGGATTGCCTGTAGGCATTTCCCTTCACTCATTTGTTCCTAAGGGGCCAGGCTTGACACATCTACTCAGGAGGACTACTCCTTCATTTGTGAGTCCCTCCAAAATACTTCAATGTGTGTGCCTTGCTACTCCCTGGCAGTGCCCAGTGGTGTGCGGCTCTCTGGATATTGTTTTCTTTACTAGGGATACTTATTTTTATTTTCTGGGAAGAAGATACCATTCCAGAAGGCATTCTCACCACTCCAATAGACCCTTTATAAGGTATCTGAAGGAGCCCATCTGAACTGCAGGTTTACAGAGTAGTTAAATTTCCCAAACAGCAGAAGAAGGGTATTTCCAGGATCATACACATGATTTTGAAGGATTTTGCTCCCAGACACTGACCAGTGGCTTCTGCAGCCCCAATAAGCTAAGTTTCTTATGCACAGCTTGGCAAACATGACCCAAGTCTGGCATTTCAGGTGACATGTGCATGTAGAGAGTGACTACACCCTAGCTGCAAAAGCAGTGAGTCTGCTTAAACTCTATGTCCTGTGGCACAGGATGTCTTCACGTGTGCACAGAAGGCCGGCAAGCTCAGCATAAAGCATAGGAGTGATTTACATGCACAACACAGCAACATTCTGGATGCTGTCCTCCAGGCTGCTGAAGACCAGAAAAACCTTTGCTGCTATCAAAAGATGGGAAATGCCAAGATTTTCATGTGATGACACCTGAGCATTCGTACGGAAATCCATACTGCATGGCACACCTTCCAAACACAGCACAACCTGTGGGAGCATTGTGACAGCCGGACACGACACTGGAGAGTTGGTCAGGTAACGAGAGGAGATAGTAACTGCACATTCTCTCACCTTCACAGTCCTCCTCATGAATCCTCCTCTCCAACAAAACTGTGAACAAAATGCTCATACCTTATTCCAGACATGCTGCATGATCTATCTCTGGGCATGCCCTTCAGTACACTCACTGCTTAATGTCAGCTCCACAACAGCCAGCTTTGTTCCTTTACTCTCATGATCACTGTCAACAGAAGGCTGCTTGGTGGAGAGGGACAACCTTCCCTGCTGGGTGCGCTGTCTGGAGGATCTGCCACCCTTTGCTACAAACAACAACTGATAGTTTTTTTCCCTGCCACAACATTAAATGATGCTCTTGTCAACTGCCACCCAAAAAAGAGGAGAAACTGGTGAATTATTTAATGTTTTGTTTTGGCCAATTGGCATTACCTCAGTGTACAGAGTGTATGATCAATGCCATACGTGTAACAGAGAGATCTGGGAGAGGGGACTGTATCACACCTATGCTTTATGCTGAGCTTGCCGGCCTTCTGTGCACACGTATCTGTATCACCTCTATGCATCAGTTCTCTGTATGGGGCTCCTTAGTTACCTCAATCCACGCTTACCCTGTGCCTGCCTCAGATTATTCTGTGCCGGTTTGGATTTTCCCACAACCAGACACATAAACAGAAAAACAAGTTTATAGTAAAGAAAAATAACGGCTTTATTAACAAAGAACGAGAAAGGGTTAAAAGACAAATGAAGAGAGAAAAGAAAAAAAAACCTGCAGACCACTGATTAGCCACCAGCCAAGTGGCTTCAGGCCTCTGCCCATCCGCTTCCTGGCACAAAACATCTGCTGCTGCTGGCTGAGGGGTCTTTTATAATGTTATGGAGAGAACTATCCAGCTATCACGTCACATGAGACATAGAATCATAGAAACATGGAATGATTAAGGCTGGAAGGGACCTACAAGATCACCAAGTCCAACCATCAAGTCAAGACCACCATTCCCACTAAACCATGCTCCATAGTGACACAGTTACCCAGTTTTAAACACCTCCAGGGATCGTGACTCCACCACATCCCTAAGCAGCCTGTTCCAACATCTGCCAGTGCAGAAATTCATCCAATGTCTAAACTAAGGCCTCTCCTAGCACAACCTGAGGCCATTTTCTCTTGTCCTATTGCTATTGACTTGGGAGAAGAGACCAACCCCCACCTCTCTACAATCTCCTTTCAGGTAGTTGTAAAGAGCAACAAGGTCTTCCCTCAGTCTTCTTTTCTCCAGACCAAACAACCCCAGTTCCCTCAGCTGCTCCTCATCAGACCTGACCTCCAGGCCCTTCACTGGCTTTGCTGCCAGCGCTCAAAACTGAACGCAGTACTCAAGATGAGGCCTCACTAGTGCTGACTACAGGGGAATGACCACTTCTCTCGTCCTGTTGGCCACACTATTTCTGATGCAGGCCAAGATGCTGTTGGCCACCTAGGAAAACTGCTGGCTCATGTGCAGCCAGCTGTCAATCAACATCCCCAGGTCCTTTTCCACCAAGCACTTCTCCAGTTGCTCTTCCCCAGCCCTGTAGTGTTGCAGGGGGTTGTTGTGACCAAAGTGCAGGACCCAGCACTTGGCCTTGTTTGACCTCATGCAATTGGCCTGGGCCCATCGTTCCAGCCTGTCCAGGCGTCTCTGCAGAGCTTTCCTACCCTCAAGCAGATCAACACAGCCACCCAGATTGGTGTCATCTGCAGACTGGCTGAGGGTGCACTCAATCCCCTGATCCAGGTCACTGATAAAGATGCTAAACAAGACTGGGCCCAGTGCTGAGCCCTGGGCCACAGCTTGTGACTGGCCACCAACTCGATTTCACTCCATGCAGCACAGCTCTCTCGCTTGGCCATGCAGCCAGTGTTTTGCTCAGTGGAGTGGAGAGTCCATCTCTGTAAGCCTTGAGCCACCAGCTTCTCTAGGAGAAGGCTGTGGGAGACTGTGTCAAATGCCTTACTGAAGTCCAGGGAAACCACATCCACAGCTTCATCCCCAAGGTAGATCCCCCGGCTGTCCTGAATTTTCCATATGTGCAGGCTCAGGATGAGCCACTCCATAATCTTCCCTGGTACTGAGGTCAGGCTGACAGGCCTGGAGTTGTCCAGATCATCCTTCTGCCCCTTCTTGTGGATGGTAGTCACCGTAGCACCCTCCAATCATCTGCGACCTCTCCTGCTTGCCAGGATGATGGAGAGTGGTTTGGAAATTTCCTCTGCCAGCTCCCTCAGCACTCTGGGATAGATTCCATCTGGCCCCTGAGACTTTTGAGTGTCCAGGTGGTAGAGCAGGTCAATAACTGCTTCCTCTTGGATTGTGGAACATGTATGCTGCTCTCTATCCTGGTCTTCTGGCTCTGGAAACTGAAGAGTCTGAGCATAAGCGGTCTGGTCATTAAAGACAGAGGTAAGGAAGGGCTTAAGTACTTCAGCCTTGACCTCATTCTTGGTGATGATATTCCTTCCATACCCAGTAAGGGGTGGAGTTTCTCCCTGACTCTCTTTTTTGCTGTTGATATATTTGTAGAAACTGTTCTTGTTGCCCTTCATTACTCATTGTCATGTGTATCAAAGAAGGTCTTAACCCCATGACACCTTGTCTATCACAAAATTGAGAACTTCATTCCCCATCGGCAAATTTGTGCCCTGATGTAATGTACACTGTGCAATAACAGAGAACTGCTTCTCACAGGTCTCCTTGTCTCTGACACATCCCATCCTATGGCTTTCTACATGTAAGTAGCTTGCAATCCTGCATACAGGCAT
>VZRI01007553.1:0-61508 GCA_013397515.1 Upupa epops
GCTTATCAACCACATTGGTTGTGTGAGTCTTCCCTTCTCGGCATATATTTACTTCATTTTCCTTTCATTCCTCCCACTTCATTTATCTACTCCTAGATAGCTCTCACAATTGACAAGGTTTGAGAAGCACTTGAAGTATCTGTAGTGTTTTGTAACTGAGAACTGAAAATAAACAAAGTCTGTAACTGAGACAGGAAGACTGAGCCACAGCTAGTGATCTGAGCCAACTGCTCAGTACCTTCTAGTTAAGCAACATTCATTTCAAACGAATAAAGTGTACAAAACTGAACACACACAGAAGCAGTTTTTCCTGTCAGAATTAATTTCTACACTCCAAGTATAGTTCTAGGTCTAATGAAATCAAATGAGGTACATCAGGATCCCAATTTCAACCTCCTCTGTCACTGCCAAATCTCTCTAATTGCCAGAGACAAAGAAAAATGCAAAATGTACCATATACTTCATATACTATATTCATATAGTATATATGCATATACTATAGTATATATACATATACTATATTCATAGGTGAATACTACATTTAACTCTTTCCACTTGAAACAGTGGAAACAGAGACACCTTCACAGACTCTGCAATTCTACCTTCCCAAAACATGAGGAGAAAAGGGGAATACTTTTTTCACACTGAAGAAGTATTGGAATAAATTTTCTCTATACATTTTGCAGGTACATACTTCCTTACAGAAGGCACTGAATGAAGGTTCCTTTGCTGAAAAGCAGCACAGTTATCCATGCCATGTGGCTGATACTTCAGTCCAACTCTTTTTTGTTCTCCCAACCCTCTCTGTTCCCTCAGGCATTTGTAGGGACATTATTTGTGTCTCCAGATGATAAAAAAAAGTACATTACAAGAGGATACATTACACACAATCTATGTTCTCATTAGTTCTGTCTTTTTAGTTTGGAACTGGCTGGAAATACCTCCCTAGAAATAACTTCCAAAGTAATCAAAGCAAACCAAAAGATACTGCTATTTGTTTCATTAACAGTTGCTAAGTAAATTCAGCATCAACCTCCAAAGACTCATGCATTTGTGTATTGCACTTTTTCAGGAAAACCTCTGCCCTCTGTCAAGGCCTTTCAGCACAGCAATTGCTCTTTTCCTGCATTAATAATGTTTGCAGCAGTAAAGGGTTCATGATAAGACTCCACCATTCTGTTGCAATACAAGAAGAATGAACAAGGTACCTGGGACTCCAACATCAGTTTGCACAAGTGCTTTTTCTCTTCAGGTGTAAACACTTCTTGTTTCAGCTCTTCAAATCTTTTAGCAAACCATTCTCTCTCCTCCAAAGTTGGAAGCTGGCTTGTTTCTATGGAAATATGCCCACAGTATATATGGTCAAGATAAGCCAACACATCCTCCAAAGAAGCCTCTTCTTTTTCCATATTTAGGAGACCTGTTGAGAAAAAAATGTTATTAGCTACCTGAGAAGGGGAAAGCACTAAGACCTAAACAGTTGCCTTGCAATAACATTAACATTTTGAGAATACAAGTTCACATCTTGCCTTCTTTTCCTCCATTTAAAGACAAACCCCTCAAAAATACTTTTTATATGCAGATAGATCTGAGAGTTATTTAGACAAGCTTATATTTGGCACTCAAAACACTTTTCTGAATGTTTACCAAAAATGACACAAAGTCACTTTTTATGAATCAGTACAGCACAAGAGAGATAAGCTCAAATCCCAGCTAGTAACTAAGCACCCCTTTGGCAGATAGAGAGAATAAAGCACAGAAACCCTCTTTTGTTCAAGGCCACAGTGAGAGTCTATAAGATCTAAGAAAAGTAAAATCTTGATTTTGTGCCTCAGTGCTCTGGCACCTTCCCTACAGTGTTAAGTATTATGGTAAATCATAGAATGTTACAGCAACACAATAAATTAATGTATAACCTCAGCAGCTGTAAGAACAAGTAAATGTTTTCATTATTTCCAAAGATGCTAATAGGTAGCCACTGATTACACAATGATTTCTGCAACAAACATCTAAGCAGGCTGAAGTTAATGATTTTCTGTCCAACAGTTCATTACTGATTGAACCGCCACTCAACATTTGGTTCTTCCACAGCAGACAACCTCTCACTAAATCACCCATGATGACAGCTTACACCAATGAGGCTGCAGATTTACCTGTAGTAATGAGAGGCCCTTGAATAACTTCTGCCAACTGCTGGATTTCAGGTACTGTTTTCATAACAGCTTGGCCAGCAAACAGTGGGTTTATTTTGGCTGCTTTGTGGCCATGTTCAGCATATGCAGTTATTAAACGAGCAAGAGCATGGTCAACTAAAACCAAAAAGAAAGAACAGTATCACACACATGATCACATTTAATCCCTTTGCAGCACCAACGCAGGAATATTCTGTCTACTGATAACCATCAAGGCTCTGGTTGAAAAGGTAATTTGTCTAAGCAACTGTGTTCACTATATCACCCCACAACCACTCTCCATCACCAAACTCCCAAATCTTTTTACCCATCAAGTTTTCAAGCAAGTGCAGTCCAGATTTCCCCCACAGCTCCTATAAACATAGACAAAGCTCCTTCATTTTATTTCCAATCTCTTTGCATCAAAGTCAAAAAATCATCAACATAAGCCAAACCTAGCCAGCTGAAAGGTCACACACCATGCATTACTGAGCAAATCCCACAGACCAAGTCAATAAACTGCAGACATAAAGGGTATTGCAAGAATCTACTACAAACTAACAAGAACCAGTTTACAACGCATTTGTAACTGGGGTGGGAGGTGGGATGCCATCCTGATAAAGTTGCAGTGTTGGCAGTTTCTGCGTCTGGAGACTTCATTTTCCCCAAACAATGCAATTTCTGAGGCCATTTCACAAAGTTATTTCTCTGACATTCACATCTCCGTGGCTGACACTCTGCTTCAGGAATTACATTCACAGTTGTCCCTTTAAAACAGGTCCGTTTCTCTAATGCCTTCTACAACGAAGGACATAACCCTAACATGTCCCATCTCTCTCTCTCAGCAAGAAAGCCATTTACAAGCCATTTTAAGAATCACAGAATTACAGACTCTCACGTGTTGGAAGTAACCCCCAAAGTCTGTCTAGTCCAGCCCTCCTGCTAAAGACACCCACAGCAGGTCAGACAGGAACACATCCAGATGGATTTTGAATGTGTCCGAAGCAGGAGACTCCACAGTCTCACAGCGTGGTCTGTTCCAGTGCTCTCTCACCCTCAAAGTAAAGTTCCTTCTCACGTTTAGATGGAACCTCCTCTGCTCCAGTTTATCCTTGCCCCATCTTCCTGCCACCCACCTGTTAGGTATCGATAAGCATTGATACGCATGGCCTCCCAGGCTAAACTGCTGTGACTCTCTCAGCCTTTCCCTACACACACTCAGACCTCTCATCATCATCTGTCTCTGTGCTGGACTTTTACCATAGTTCCCTGTCTTTCTTGAGTTAGGAAGCCTGGAACTAGACAGAGTACTCCAGATGTACTATCACCAGGGCAGAGAGGAAGACCGTTTGCCTCTCGGCCACTTAGGCCACTGCCGGCTCGTGGCCACCCTCTTATCCAATATAACGTAAAAACACATTAACCCTTTCCTAGCTTGAAAAGGAGACCATTCTACTCTGTAGTAGCGAACAAACCACAAATCGCCTGAGATCGACCCTCAAACTCAGCCCTGCACAGCTCAGCCCATCCCGCCAGCCCCCTCAGCCAAGCGCGGCCTCGCTGGGGACCCGAGAAGAGAGGGGATTGGGGGGTGGGAGGAGGTGGTCTCGGACCTGCTTTTCCGCTCGCCTCGGCGCCCCGCGGCTCCTCCGCCCGCCCTCCCGCCGCTTTCCGCGGTTTGTAGCCGTAGACGCCGCGCTCAGTGCGATACCATCGCCGCGGGCTACCCCGCCACAGAGCCCAGCGAACCGAGCCCGCCGCCGCCATCACTGCCCGCTACGCCCGCCGCGCCTGCCAATCGACCTCTCCGGCACCGCCACCGCCCCCGGGAGGGTGGAGCTGGCCCAGCCAGGCCCGTTCCCGCCCCGTGGGGGTCTGTCAGGGTCTTGCCTCAGTGTCCAGTTTGTTTCTCTGTTCCTTCCATCGACTCCAGAAGTGTACCCTGGTGCTCCTCATTCAAAAAGAAAGGTACTTGTTCTACTGTTGTTGGAGTGGGAACAGGCACAGGAACTGCACTCCCTTGAACAACTTGAAGAACAGAACCACTGAATACCTGGGGGGAAGGGACCTCAAGGATCAACTCTGCCCATGGCAGGGGCGTTGGAACTGGATGATCCTGTAGTCCCTTCCAACCCTGACCAATTCTCAGGGAGGGAGATGGGGCACTGCAGGGGACTGTCTGGGGGTTTTGTGGAGTCTCCTTTTTTGGAGAGGTTTTTAAACCCACCTGGACCCTGTGGCAGGGGGATTAGACTAGATGATCTTTCGAGGTCCCTTCCAATCCCTGATGATTCTATGATTCTGTGATCATCTGGTCTAATCTATCTTGGCAAAACGGCCAATGGTCTCCTGACATGCATTAAGAAGAGTGTGGCCAGTAAGTCAAGGGAGGTTCTTCTCCTTCTCTACTCTGCCCTGGTGAAGACCATACTCTTCTCAGTGGTGCTCAGTGACAGGACAAGAAGCAGTGGACACAAGCTGGAATACAGGAGGTTCCATCTAAACATGTGGAAACCGTTTTTCACAGACAATCTAACAGAGCACTGAACAGACTGTCCAGAGAGGTTGTGGAGTCTCCTGCTCTGGAGACATTCAAAGCCCACCTAGGGAATCCTCCTCTAGTGGGGTGAGGTTGGACTAGATTTCCAGAGGTTCTTTACAACCACTGTCATTCTGTGATTCTGTGAAAAACACAGTCTAGACATGATAGTCCAGCTCCCAGTCCAGCTGAATCTTAAAAGTGTCCCACGTAGGGGCATTCACCACTTGACTGCAGAGATTGTCTGTAGGGCTCATTGTTCTGTTTGTGAACAGTATCAGTCCTTTGTCTAACCGAGGTATGCCCAGGAGAGACTGTGGAGGCTCTGTCTTGGGGAATACTCAGAAGCCATCTAGGTATAGTTCTGGTCAGCCTGCTATAGGTGGCCTTACTTAAGCAGGGGGTGGTTGGACCAGATTAAGTCCAGAGGTTCCAGCCTCAACCATTGTGCAATGGTGTAAACTTTATATGAACACAGGCCTGGGAGGAATGAGGGGTACTTGCAAATTACCTTTCTGTAGGCTTGGCTGTGCTCATGGATCTATTTTGTAGATTGCTTTCATAAGAGGGAAGTAAAAAATCATTCTTTCAAATCAAACAGTAGTCATGTGGTTTCGGAACAGGTGGAACTGGATTTTACAACCACAGTTGTCCAGGGATTTCATGGTATCCACAGCTCTTGGAGAGAGGCCATTTGTGTTCCTCAAGGCCTGTATGATTGTGTTTCTGCAAATTTATAACAGTTTGGGAGAAAAATAAAAGTAAATGACCTATATAGCTGCAAAGAAGGCAAAAGCACACAGTGTTAGGACAGTTGACATGTGGCAACAGTGTAGTAGAAATGTGGCTTTGAATATTGTTTTTTTAATGTATATTAGAGCCAAGGAAGCTAAAAAATAATGATATAACATTACATGATTTTGTGGAGTTGACAGCAGAGAAGCAGAAAGGGTTGATAAGAGTAAAATATTTCCATTCTGTGCTTGGGGGAAAAGACAAATGTTTCTGGTAGATTGCATGATGATGAAATACTTTTCCATAGTTCCAAAGCAAATATCAGTCAAACAGCCAATGTAGTTTTGCTTTAAAGCAGATAGATAGTTAGTAGAATATTTCCCAATTAGTATTGACAGGAGTAGGTTTCAGCATTAAAAGTCTTCCAAAATTAAAAAAAGACTCAGTGAGGTCATTCCATCACACAATATGAACTTCAGAGAAATAATGGAGTATTTTTATATACTGGTTCACTTACTAGTTTAATCAAGCCTAAGAAGCATGGACTTGCAGAATAAATATCTCATCAAGTCAACTAGTGTTTTTTTCTATAATTCAGAATTCAGTTAATAGAGATTTAAAGTACTTTTCAGAATTTTGCCAGCATAGTCATGCATAGGACATGATTACACGTGGCAAAAGCCTTGTTGTAACTGTATCTAGGTCAATACAAGGTTTTATTGACTTTGTTTCATGTCTAAATGTGAGAAAGTGGTGCCTGTGCCAGCAGAAACACTGCTGTTAAGGGCTTGTGTTCTGGCTCTCCAAAGGGACTTGCCTTGCCTGACTCCTCTAACAGAGAAAATCGTGTCCTAGGGAAGACTCCTGTGTGAGGATGATTCAGTACTACACAGTCACAGAATTATTGAGGCTAGAAAAGAGAGATCTGAGATCATCAATCCCAGCCTATGATGTTCAGATGTTCTAGCTAAAAAAAAACTAGAAAACCTTCAAAATCAAGGTTGTATGTCTTCACTAAATATTATGCTGACTGATACTGACTAACCACCAGATCTAAACCTGCAATATTTTAAATTCAAAATCATAATCAGTCTTTCTAAAGGGATGATGTCCCTTGTCACTGTAGTAGTCATATCCAATTGAGAAATCTAACCACAGTCCTGACAAAGTTTGTCAGCTGGAGGTATGTGTTTAAGTCAGGTGTTCCTGGATCTGTGTGCAAAGATGGACTGGATGTGATCAAACATGATTTAACAGAATGAGAATCAAGCTTGCTCACCTTGAAAGAGCACATGCACTAAAATGTACCTCTTTTCTAGGAAATGCTGGCTATAAAAAAATCTCCAATAATTGTGGCAATAAAGCAAATGGGTCTAATAATGTTATGTGAATATCAGCTCACTTAGCAAAAAAAAACAAAAACAAAAACAAAAACAAAAAATCATGTTCTGGATTTGGTTACAAGGAAATACTGAGTGTACCTACAGATTCCACATCAGACCAGTGTTTGGCACAACCACAACTCTCTAAATACTGTGTGCATCTGTAGTACCAGTAATTGAGGGAACACATTGAAAAAGTTGGGAAGAAGAGCTGCAGGAACAAAAAAGAGTGAAAGATGTTCCTATGTCAAAGACTCAGGAAATGAGATTTAGCTGTTTTACTTTTGGTAATTCAGTAGGAAAACTTGATCAGTGTCTATGTAGCCACAAATGAAATCAGTACTTTATAAGGAAAAGCTTTCCAAGCTATCAGACAAAAGTAAAACAAGATTTACTTGCATGGTCTTTACAAAAGACAGTTCCAACATAGTTGTAGCTGTGTGGGAATGCAGCATAAAATACAGAAGGGCTTTTTGTCCCCTTTTGAAAGTATAGTGATAGTACATTGCATTAATGTTAGAAAAGGCAGCAGTATCAGGCTTCAAATGAAAATAAGCCAGTATTTCTTGACGTAGTGCCACCGAAACTGATACTCAGGTCTGATACGATGCTGAGTTCACTATCTCAAACCCAACCAAAAAAGAATAATTCGAAGGCATCCACTGACAGGCTGCAGGATTGGTACCTTTGGAAAACAAAGCACCAAAATTAACTTGGAGTCACTTGACCCATTTAACCCCTTTTTCTGTGTTTAGTGCATGGATCTTCACTTAGTGAATCAGTTTAATCAACCTGGCAACTCAAGGTATTCTGGCAAGTAAATTAAATATTTGTGTAGCAGAGATACTTGAATGATCTGTGCAAACTTTTTAAGTGTTCAGAAAGTGTTTTAGATGTCTCTTCAAAATGAACACTAAACAACAGGGAGGAGAAAAAACAAACGTGTCTAGTCCTGTCCCAGCTGGCAGAGGACACCTAAAACCCTGCATCAGTAAATACAGTCTTACATTTAGATTGACTCTTGAGCTTCTGAATAAAAGGCGGCTTTAACAGCTGAATAATCTCATTGTGCGCAGCCAGGCCTGCGCCTGCTGTCTTGGCCAAATATTTGTGTGTGCTTGTTCTGAGTCTAGAGGGGTATAAACACATTCCCATAGTTAAGAAAAAGCTTCACTCAGAGTCTGGGGTCTAAATGTAAAATAAGTATCACATTTGCACTCTGTAATTCTGTATCATGCCAGCTTTTCCAGCTTGGGAAAGTCAAGCCAGCTTGACTGCCCTACAGCTTCCACCATGCCCAGAGGAGTAAATCATAAGCATTTCAAATAAATAGTATGTCTTTGGATGTCTGGTCAAGAATATTGACAGGACAGGAGGATGGAGTGGAGATACCATATTTATTGTCCTGGGCTGTGTGTCCAGCAGTGTGGGCAGCAGGTCGAGGGAAGGGATTCTGCCCTTCTGCTCCACAATGCTGAGACCCCACCTGTACTGCTGGGTCCAGTGGAGTCCTTAGCACAAGGACATCAACCTGTTTGGAGTGGGGCTAGAGGAGGCCACAAAAATGATGTGAGGGCAGGAAACACTCTGTGGTAAAGCCAGGCTGAGAGCTGGAAGTGTTCATCCTGGACAAGACTCCAGGGAGACCTTGTAGCTTTTCAGTCCGTAAAAGAGCCTTTAAGAAAGATCGAGATGGCATTTTCAGCAGGGGCTGTTGTGACAAGATAAAGGATTATGGTTTTAAACTAAGAGGGAGATTTAGACTGGATCTAAGAAAGCAATTTTTTATAACGAAGGCAAGAAAACTCAGGTCCAGGTTGTCCAGAGAGGTGGCAGATGCCCTGGAAACATCCCAGGTCAGGCTGGAGGGGATCTTAGTACCCTGATCTAGTTGAAAATGTCTCTGCCCATGGCATGCGGGTTGGACTAGATCAGAAGAGCTGTCCCTTCCGACCTGTCCTTTCCCACCGGTCCTTTCCAATCGGATCCTTTCTAACCCAAACTATTCAATGATTCTACGATTAAACCATCAAGTCCATAGTAACTTGATATCACGCCGCTCGTATCCCCAGAATTTATCACGATGATACCTGAGCAGACCAGGCGGGCACCAGACACCCCAGTCCCAGACTTGGACCATTCCCCAAATCCTATTTCCACCCCCACGCCCCGCCTCCTCCTGCCGCCACTTCCGCCTCCCGGTACCAGAGCAGAGCGGCCCTGCCTCAGGACCTCTAAGGGATCTGCCCTTTGCGCTGCCTGACTCGTATCCGTTGGGAAACGCCGCTGGCCCAGCCTATCGGATCCCCGACCACGGGTCGGTTAGTCTATGCCGCCCCTTCTATCTTTTCTGGGAGTCGCCGGGAGGGACGGACTCGGTCGTGGCGGTGCTGCCGAACAGGCAGCGTTGCGGACGCCCGTCAGTGAGGACAGAAGACGGAAGGAGGCCTGGCTCGCCGGGGGGTGGTGCGCGACGAGCGGAGGAGTCGGCGCTGCCTGGGCCCATGTCCGCGCCGGACCCAGGTACGGTCTGAGGCGGGGGGTGAGCGGGGAGTACCGGCGGTACCGGCCCCTTGGATAGGGCAAGGGCGGCAGGCAGCCTCGAAGGTTGGGCAGTTGGCGGGGAAGGGATTCGGAGGAGGCGACGGGCGGGTGTAAGGGCCTGGTAGGGGCCGTGAGGCGGCGCGGGGAGGGGGAATCTGAAGGGTTCTGAAGAGCCGTGAGCAGCAGGAGGAGGAAGAGCAAGAGCCGGATCGAGGTGCCCACGGGGCACAGGAGGCGGTGACGGGGGGAGAACCGGCCTTCGGGGATCTTGCTGGAGCGAACGAGGAGGGAGGGTTGTGAGCTGCGGAGTCTTCTGCTTCGCATATATCGAGTGACTCGCTTCTAGGCCTCTTTTTTTTCCCAGTGGAATGCGAGTTCCCGCAGGTCTGACAGCAACACTCTCTGTGGAATCGAAAGTAAAACTTGTCGCCTGGTCAGACAACTGGAGGATTCGTTCTCTGCACTGTAATGTCCTGTGCTCAGCTTTCAAAACTGTTGGTCTAGTTTATTTTCTTCTGGTGGACCGTGGCATTTGTCATGAGTTTCATTCCATACTTCAAGAGAAGCTTTAATCACATTTCAATTCTTGAAACTTAGTTTTAGAGTGATGGGATTTTTAACAAAGAATTAGTTTTGAGGGCTTTTCAGATGTTAGACACATTAGAAAAAGTGTTTCCTGAAAAGGGTCATAAGGCATTGAAACAGGCTGCCCAGGGAGTGGATTGAGTAGCCATACCTGGACATGTTTAAGAGTTGCGTGGATTTGGAGCTTAGAGACGTGATTGAATTAGTGGTTGGGCTTGATGATTTTGAAGATCTTTTCCTACCTAAGTGATTCTATAATCTTGCCTGCATTCTTTATCTCCTTTATCTGGTCTTTAATAGAGTAACTTTTTTAAAGGAGTGTTTGTATGTTCATGTCCTTTTGCAATAGCAGTAAAAAGAATGTGGAAGACCTCAGTGGTGTTAGTTTAATAAGGCTGTTTTTCTTCCTTGTATATTTGTGTTTGCAGAGATTGAGATTCTGGTTCATGTTATTGCAGTCTGTGACAATAGGCTGGTTTTCTTGGTTTAAGAAGATTTAAGTGTATCAGTCCAAAGTGTAGGTGCTTATCCTTTTATTCTGAGGGAGACCAGAGACTTTTTATAAGTCTTTGATTTCCTTGAGAATAACGATATTGATGCTTTCTATTACTGGTTGCCTTCATATTTCAAGACCCCTTTATTTTGTGTGCCTAGCGCATCATGAACCAAATCCCATTAGTTTTTTGATTTGCAAGATTGGTATAGTAAACAGTAGGAATTCAAGTACAATAAAAGTACTCAATCGTAGTTACATAATAAGAAATAAAGAGAAATTGCTTCTTCTGGAGAAATAGCTTCTGTAAGTCATGAAACTAAGAAGATAGAGTTTGAAAGCACCTAAATGTCAATACAGAAATGGACTGTGAAGAGTCCAGAAGCACCATCACAGCATGAATTGTGTTGGAAGGGACCTTCCTGCTATGAGCAGGGACAGCTTTCACTAGACCAAGTTGCCCAGACACACATCCAACCTGGCCTTGAACACTTACAGGGAGGGAACATCCACAGCCTTCCTGAGGAACCTGTTCCAGTGTCTCATCACCCTCACAGTGAGGAATTTGTTCCTGAGATCTAATCCAAATCTCCCCTCTTTCAGTTTTAAACCATTCCCCATTGTCCTGTCACTAAAGTGCCTTGTAAATCCATCTTTCCTGTAGCCCCTTTTCAGCTGCTGTAAGATCATCTGGAGTTTTCTCTGCTCCAGACTGAACAACCCCAACTTCCTCAGTTTGTCTGTTATCTGCTTTCTCCATACTTACTGAATTTTATCTGAGAGTGCCAGTTGTTTCTATAAAATTCACATCATTATCTTGCTTTTCTTCAGTATATTTACATAAATGCTAGGTATTAAATAGGAGCCCTTTTAATGATTAAATTTCTATTAATGTTTTCTAAATCTGGAATTAATCAACTGTCTTTAGTTTTATTTCCTATGAATGTAAAATCTAGGACAAGTCACTGCTTGTCCATTTCTGCTTTTCTCTGCTTCCCACAACTTCTAAACCTTTCAGTCAGTTTCAGTCAAATTATTGGCGTGTGTTTTGAAGGTATAAACTTTCTACAAATCTTGCGATAACTAGCAGCTGAAGAAAAAGAGTAAGGTCTAAACTAAGATGCTTTCTGACGGAAAGGTGGTAGTGTGTACTCAGTGGACGCAGTTCTGGTTTGGTGGTGCTGTTATCCAATGTGTCACACTCAGTAGTGAATTGCTGTGTGTGGCTTGGAGGTAGCAACCGCACCAATATCTGCCTGCCATCAGTGATTGGTAGACATGAGCGGGCACTGCCATTGGAAGGATTTGAGATAAGAAGCTATGTATGTAACAAGAAGTGAGGATATTCAGTAATGTGGGACAGAAAACTATTACTAACTAGATTGTTGGGTTTTTTCTTGGTTACCAGTGTTTATGGGGGAGGAAGCGGATAATACTGCCTTGTGGTCAGAATCCCTATGTGCTTGATTGTGCTCTGTCCTTATTCTTTTTCTCCCATCTTCTCCGTTTTGTATTTATGCAAGCAAACATCAGATACCTCTTCAAAAGAGAATTCAGGGTTCCTAAATGTAATGAGTTCAGGTATTGCAATGATTTTGGTAAGGGGCCATGCTGTTAAAAGTTAGAAATGTAACTGGGTATTTTGTTTTGCATATGTGTTTTGTGGGTTTTTTTGTGTGGATGGTTGCTGTTTTGGTTTTTTTCTTCGTCTTAATCCTATTTGAATTGCCCATCCAAGAACAGGTGGGGGATAAAGATAAAAGCCAGAGTATTGGAACTATGACTTCACTTTTCAGCCTTTCTTTAATCAGCCAACCATCTTGTCACCATGCTTCCGTGTTAAACTTAACTCCTAATTTATCTTAACATTAATTTAAAAACTAGTTATATTCTTAATTTTTTTTGTGTATTAGACTTGGTGAAAAACCTTATGTGACAATTATTGTGAGTCTTATGCAATGTTCTAATGGACCTAATCTTACTGATATGTAAGATAGTACAGTGATGTTTAAATCCTGAAAGCTTCCTTTTCAAACCCATTTTCTTACAAACTGTCTCAAACTACAGGTGAGAAAAGATTAATGGGATCAGGAGAGGTGCCTAGAGACTGGAGGTTAGTAAATGTCACTCCAATCTTCAAGAAGGGTAAGATGGAGGACTCAAGTAACTGTACACAAGTCAGCCTCACCACCATCCGAGGAGAGGTGATGGAACAGTTTGTCTTGGATACTGTCTCTAGGCACATCAAGGACAATAGGGTCATTAGGGACAGTCAGTATGGTTCCACCAAGGGGAAGTCGTGCTCAGCCAGCCTGATAGGCTTTTATGAGGGCATATCCAGGTGGATAGATGATGGCAGTCAGTAAGGCATTTGACACAGTCTCACATAGCATCCTCGTGGCCAAACTGAGTCAGTGTGGACTGGATGATTGGGTAGTGAGGTGGATCGTGAACTGGCTGCAGAATAGAAGCCAGAGAGGAGTGGGTAATGCAACAGAGTCTAGTTGGAGGCCTTTATCTAGTGGGGTCCCCCAAGGATTATTACTGGCACTGGTCCTCTTCAATCTATTAATTAATGACTTGGATGTGGGATTAGGGTGCACTGTCAGCAAGTTTCCTGATGACAAAGCTGGGTGGTGTCGCTGACACCCCAGCAGACTGCTGCCATTCAGTGAGAACTGGACAGGCTAGAGAGCTGGGCAGAGAGAAATTGAATGAGGTACAAGGGTAACTGTAGAGTCTTGCATCTGGGCAAGAACAGCCTCAGGTAACTGTATAGGTTGGGGACTGACCTGTTGGAGAGCAGTGTAGGAGAAAGGAACCTGGGGGTCCTAGTGGATAGCAGGATGACTGTGAGCCAGCAATGTGCTCTTGTGGCCAAGAGGGCCAACAGCATCCTTGGGGGCGATCAGAAGTGGGATGGTTAGCAGATCAAGGAAGGTTCTTCTCTCCCACTACTCTGCACTGATGAGGCTGCATCTGGAGTATTGTGTCCAGTTCTGGGCTTCTGAGTTTGAGAAGGACACAGAGCTGCTGGAGACTGTCCAGTGTAGAGCAATGAAGATGACGAAGGAAATTGAACAGCTCCCTTCTGAGGAAAGGCTGAGGGAGCTGGGTCTCTTGAGTTTGGAGAAGAGGAGGCTGAGGGGTGACCCCATTAATGTCTATAAATATGTGTGGGGTGGGTGTCAGGAGGATGAATCCAGGTTCTTCTTAAGGTCATCTGGTGATAGGACATGGGACAATGGGTACAAGCTGGAATATAGGAGGTTCCATATAAATACCAGAAGGAACTTCTTCTCAGTGAGGGTAACGGAGCATTGGAACAGGCTGCCCAGGGGAATTGTGTATTCTTGGTGTAGGTGATCGTGCTGTGGCAGGAGGAATGGACTAGATGATCTTTTGAGGTCCTTTCATATCCCTCATGATTCTATAAGTATACATTGTTTAATTTGAAACAGCCAAAGTAGAGGATTTCATCTCCCAGCTGGATCTCTGAGGAACATGTGCCTCTTAACCGACCTGCAGAGACACAAAAATTTGTTCATACTTTCCATATGAAGGAGCTTGGACAGCTGCTTAGTTGTCTGGGTTTTATTGAAATTGTTGGTTAAGTGCTGATTTCATAATAATGTTTTAGGATGAGGTCGGTCAGTGTTTTCAAAGTCCAGGTCGTTCTTAGGTGTTGATCTGTGAAACCTTCTAGTTGTAGACATGCATTAGCAAGTCAGTGTTTGTTTAAGCAATGCTGATTTGATTGGTCTCATTTCCTTAAATCAGTGTCAGAAACATTTCTTTGTCAGTGCTGTTGCCAATTGCTGTCAAAAAAGCATGTCCTGAATAGATTCTCCACTGGCAAGTAGTCACTGCCCATACCTGAATGTTTTGTGGATTTTTTGAAAGAATTTTTTCTTCAGAATACCTGGATGAACCTCTTAAAAATTTTCCTTACTGTGATGTCTTTATTTTTAGCTATTTTTTAATGATATTTATAAATTATACTAGAAGCACTCTACATTAGTTTGGAATGTAAGTATCTCGTCTGCTTTGAGTTGATGCAGGAAATATGTGAATCCATTGTATGTTCGTTGTCCAGCCTGACTAAAGTATTAGGTGAAAGTAGGGGTGATAATTTAGACTCCAGCTGGTGTTACGAATAAAAAATTAAGTGGTGTTTCTTTATGAGCTATTGCATGCAGATGTGAAAATTCGTAGGAATGCAAAATTTGTATTGTATCAACAATAAGTTAAAAGTACTTATTTTTCATGTGGTTCTGCAGACTTGCCTTGGTAACACAATGCCAGCTGAACGTAAAAAGCCAGCAAATATGGAAGAGAAAGAATCTCAGTTAAATAACAAAGAAAAAGAATTTAACGAAAGGCGATCACTGAGCACCAGGGAGAAGCCAAAAGAGGATGTCAAGGTTGGAATGAAGAGAGAGACTTTAAAGGTTTCTGAAGATAAAAAGAAAAAACTGGAGGAGGATAAAAGAAAAAAGGAAGACAAGGAGCGGAAGAAAAAAGATGATGATAAAGTAAAGGCAGAAGAAGATCAAAAGAAGAAAGAAGAGGAAGAAAAAAAGAAACTTGAAGAAGAAGAGAAAAAGAAGCAAGAGGAGGAAGAGAAAAAGAAGCAAGAAGAAGCAGCTGCTCAGCTGAAGTAAGTTGTCTTTTAGTGGTTCAAGTGTACCACATGAAGTGTCAGGATTGTGGACAGAATTACAAAAGATGAACTGTATGAGTTGCTGGTTACAAGTTTTATGTGGTGTTACAAAATATACATGACTGGCTGAATGGGCTTTGTGCCTTCTAGAGTTCTGTATTAACTGAATCTCTAATGTGGTATTTTGAGTGTTCTCCTGTGATGTGAGGTTATATTTGAATAAAGTACCACAGTTTCTTTAAAGTTGGAGCAGTGTTGGCATCATAAAGTAAATGGTACAGGCTCTGACAGTTCACAGATGAGCAAATCTACTGTGAGGGATGGCTGTAATTTTTTTATAAGCAATTGTAGATGATCAATACCAAGCACAGAACGTAACCTGGCAGTTTAATATGTGGTGTTACCAACACACTGTCAGTATGTTATTAAAAGGTACTGGAGTGTTGAAGATAGTAACTCTAGACCAAAAGAGCAAAGGCTGTAGACATTGTGTTTGAAATGTTTTTGTACAACCAAGGTGAAGGAGCAAAACTTTAGCTGGCATGGATGTGTTTCACCTATTTAAAATTTTCCTGTGTAAATTCAGTAGTTTAGGAATAAATTGTTTCCTTTAACTGTGCAATATATGTTGTAAGGTGGTTGTCCTCTTCGGTGAGAACTTCGTCTCTGTATGGAGTAAATGGGGATTGATGTTTATATTTTCTGACTGTAGGGATTATTATGTTCTGTGTAAAACTATTTTTGAAATTTCATTTTATAACTGGTTGTATTTGCCTTTTGCAGCAAAAAACCCAAAATTTATGAAACATCTGCTTTAGCTTTATAGGATTAAATTGTTAAATATTTAGAAAGAGTATTAAAAGGAAGTTGTGTGTGGAACTACTGCAGTGTTTCCAACTATGATTTTTTTTCTTTTAAACTGTTAAACCAAAAATAATGTCCCACAACAAAAAACTGACAAATTTTTGTTTCTTTTAGAGAAAAAGAGGAAGCACATCAACTCCACCAGGAGGCTTGGGAACGCCATCAGGCAAGGAAGGAGCTCCGCAGCAAAAACCAGAATGCACCAGACAATCGTCCTGAAGAAAACTTCTTCAGCAGGCTGGATTCCAGTCTGAAGAAGAACACTGCTTTTGTTAAGAAGCTAAAAACCATTACGGAGCAACAAAGGGACTCTTTGTCCCATGACTTTAATAGCCTGAATTTGAGCAAATACATTGCAGAAGCAGTAGCTTCCATTGTAGAAGCTAAACTGAAAATATCAGATGTGAACTGTGCTGTGCACTTGTGCTCCCTCTTTCACCAGCGCTACTCTGATTTTGCACCTTCTTTACTTCAGGCTTGGAAAAAACATTTTGAAGCCAGGAAAGAAGAGAAGACTCCCAACATCACCAAGCTAAGAACTGATTTGCGTTTCATTGCAGAATTGACAATAGTTGGAATATTCACAGACAAGGAAGGTCTGTCTTTAATCTATGAGCAGCTTAAAAATATTATTAATGCTGATCGAGAATCCCACACTCACGTGTCTGTGGTTATCAGCTTTTGTCGGCACTGTGGAGATGACATTGCTGGTTTGGTATCAAGGAAAGTAAAAACTGTTGCAGAAAAGTTTAATTTGAACTTTCCTCCTAGTGAGATAATTAGCCCAGAGAAGCAACAGCCCTTCCAGAATTTGTTGAAGGAATACTTTACATCTTTGACCAAGCACCTGAAAAGGGACCACAGGGAGCTGCAAAATATTGAAAGACAAAACAGGTGACACTTAAATGTCGCTTTCTATTTATGGAGGGGGGGGAAATAGTTTTTAAATGTCTGGTTTTGTTGCAATATTTGTAAAAAGTAGTATTTTAGTGCTGCATGAAAAATAAGTGTACTCTACAATGTATCTAGAGAAAAGTGGGAGATCTTAGGAAGAAATTCCTCAGTGTGAGGGTTATGAGACATTGGAACAGATTTGCTGGGGGAACTTGTGAATGTCCCCTTCCTGGAAGTGTTAAAACTATAAAGAAGGAAGCTGAGTGACCCAGGAGAGGGACATAAACTTCGAAGTTTACTGGCACAACTTCATGAAATGCCTGGATAGAGCCTGAAGCATCCTAGTGTGATTACCTTGTTGAGGCTACTTTGAGTAGATCAAACTAGAGACCTCTTTATGTACCTCCTGAACTGTCCTTATGGACTAGGGTGCAGAGCTTTGTTTCTGGGGAAGGAATGTGCATAACTATATCACTGGACTAAGAGAATTCTATTACTTATCTATAGCTGAACTTTATGCTGTTTTATTTTTTTTAGCTTAATAAAAGCTAGGGAATAAGGGTTTTTAAAAGAAACAAAGCATCAAAAAACTTGTGCTTAATTTGACTTGCTTACAACATGCCTGTAACAGACTGATGCTTGGCATTTACCTGCTGTGGAAGAGAAAGATCAGAGACAGCCTAGTAAGAAGTTGGTGAACTATGGAAATTTTCCCAAATTGTGGATTTTCAGGAAGTGGTTGTGTAGTTGGTTGTTGTGATTGTCTTACTGTTTTAAACCCAGCAATAATTCTATTGGAAAAAACAGTGCTCTGTGTGTTTGAAACCTGATCCACTTTGCTGATACCAGCAGCTTTTATTTTCACGGTTATTCCAGAACCAATGTAGTGAGCAGGGAGTGAACACTGTTCATATGTTTAGGTAATGATATGTTGCTAGGTGGATTAATCTTGAATTTATCTGTGTGGGGACAGTGGCTGTAAAATACCTCAGGGTGTACAGATTGATTTAGTTAATTGAAAATGATTATGCTAACCTTAACAAAGTTTTATTATTGTGTTACCTGCTGAATCATCTGGGTACAATTAAAAGAGTTATTAGATACAAGTGTTTCTGCATGTGAAAAGGAAAACCACCCGAAGTTACACTTTGATAGTAGAATATGATGGTCATTTGGTTAAACAGCTACAGGCACAGGAAAGTCTATGCAGGTTGTGTCATTGGAAGGAGACAACTCAGTTCCCAAACTTTAGTGTGAGTTTTCAAAAATTAGTAAGAAACTTCTGTAAGAAACCTCTGTAAGAAACTTCTTTAGCCTAAATTAAGGATGCCTTTAAGATCTAAATTTGTGTGATGGCACTCTGAAGGTCTGAAGAGTCTCTCCTGGAATATTGTTTTCAGTTTTGCACACCTCAGTACAAGAAAGATTTTGGGGGGGTGTGCCCACAGAAGGGTAACAAGGCTAATGGAGGATCTGGATGAGAGTTCATGTGAGGAACAGCTAAGGGAACTGGTATTGTTTAGTCTGGAGAAAAGGAGATTGAAGGGAGATCTTACTGCTGTCTCTAACTACCTGAAATGAGATTGTAGACAGGTGGGGTTTGCTCTCTTCTCCCAAGTCACTAGCAAAAGGACAAGAGGAGATGGCCTCAAGTTGTGCTCAGTGGCTTCAGTGAGAAATTAGGAAAAATTTCTTCACTGAAAGAGTGGTCAATTAAAAGCATAGGTGTGGCACTTGGAAACGTGGTTTAGTGGGCATGATAGCACTGGGTTGGAAATTGATCTTGGAGGTCTCTTCTAGCATTAAGGATTCTATGAAAATAAGTACCATATGCTGTTCTTTTAATAGTCTTCAGAAATGAATCATTCCTTTTAAAGTTTGGTTAGTATGCTTCAGCTTGCTTGAATTTGTTAGCACTTGTCTTTTGGGAACTGAAACTGAGATCTGAAACTTTTGTACCATTTTTGCAGCACTTTGCTTTTTGTAGGGTGTTCTTACTGTTTTTCTAATAGCACAGAGCTTCAGTGTTCATGTTTATGAGGCTGTTCATGTATTTTAAAATATATTCTTAATGGGTTGCTGTCTCCATGGAAAGGCTATGAATCTGCACCTAATAGGTTGCTTGAGTCCCAACTGACATATTGCACTTTAGAAATTGTCAGTGGTTATTTAATGTGTTAGTTTTTTCTTCCTCTACTTTACAGAAGCAGGCAATACATGTCATATTTGTGTATTTTTGTTAAGAAAGAACTTTTACTATTGTTACTACTTCTTGCCCTCTAGCAAGGCAACTATGTCAAGTTTTGGATTTGATCAGGTGTAAGGGATTTTGTTGCGCATGCTGTGAAAGGTGTATACAAAAATGGATTTTCTTTTACGATTGTCCTGGAAATGAAAAAAACCAAGATTAATATCCTTTGACTTAAAACCCTGTAAAACAGTTTAAACTGTTTATGCCATGAATTGTTTGATCCTTTTGGCAAGAATGCAATTGTATATTCTTTGCTTAGTGAAAGCCTAATGATAATGTATTGAAACAATCGGCTCTAGAATACCGGCATTTGTACCTTATTTCAGACTTTATCTTCTGATGCTTTCAGCTCAGTCCAGTAGGCATTGTCAGTGGTTACAGTGAATTAGCTCAGTGTTTCTGGTCTTACTCAAGCTACTGTAAATCAATTTGGACACTTGCTAGGGAAGCTTATTCTGTCAGCGTCCCTTTGAAAGTCCATGTTTGGGTTGAGCCCATTGATGTTTGCTGTATTAGACCCCTAAACAGCTCCACCAGCCCAGAGTGTCCCTTGTTTGAAAAAAAACTGACTGAGCTTTGTCTGCAAGAACAATTCATGCAGAGTGGATCATGCCCCAGAAGTAAAAATGCATTATCGGGAGCCCCAGTTGAGGATGGCGTACAACAGTGCTAATGAGCAAACAGCTTGTTCTCATTTAACCTAAAATCAAGGCTGACAGTCTTGCATCAGTCTTCTATGGCAAGCTTTGTACTAGTGGAGCTTACCTTGTGTTATATATTTGGTTCAAACTACTGAAAGCTTTTGGTATTTTGGCCTTAAAATGGTCTTAATTGTGGTTGGGTAAGAAAATTGAGTTGTGTTGTTCTCTGTAATACTGGAATTGTTTTATGGTGCACTTGTAAGCAATTGTTATGTTCCTTCAAATGCAGGTTGCTTTTGTCAACAGATTTTTGGGTTTTAAAATGATTTATAAAATAAGAATTAATAGTTTCATAAAAGATAACAGAACAGGTGAGAAAACAAATGCAATTGGTCTTCATTTGGACTGACAGCCATGAAGTTAACTTGGTTTGTTGGAAAATTAATGGGCTGGTTTTAATATGCAACTTTTTTGGAGCCTTTTGGCGATGGTTGCACATTTAATAATTTGAACAATACATGAATGTGTTTATCCAGCTTTTGTGCAAGTTGAATGTTTTAATTTACTGCGGAAGTCTTTTCCTTAGTGCAGGACTCTTAGAGGATAAACATGGCAAGTTGGACTTTGGACATCAAAGTCAGGGCTTCTGTGAACGTGCTACTCCCAGTGAGGTTTAAGTCTGTAATTCAGTATGGCTGTGAAAAAATAGTGATGCTCAAATTTTTGCTCTTGTGATCTAAACTAGAATTCACTAAGCTCCGTCTAGGAGGGAGGGTTAGCTATGTTCTGGAAACATTGTCTTACTGTGCTTTGATTTTTGTAGACGCATTCTTCATTCCAAAGGAGAACTGAGTGAAGATCGACACAAGCAATATGAAGAGTTTGCAATGTCCTATCAGAAGCTGCTGGCAAATTCTCAGTCTCTAGCCGATCTTTTGGATGAAAATATGCCTGACCTTCCCCAAGAGAAACCAGCACCTGAGGGTAGGTCATCTTCTAAAGCAAGTGAACAGAATACTGCACTTGGCTTGTATGTGGTGGGAAATCCAGCTAAATCCTCTTATTGATGTGTTTGTTCTGTTGATTTATTTCTGTTATTTAGGCCTTCCCCCTTAAGGATATGAATGAATGAATAATACATCTTTTTTTAGTTAAAGTAATTAAACGTAACCCTAAATATACTGTGTAGTTCAGATTTGTTTCAGGCAATACAGAATAAATAGAAAATTTAAAATGTTTTTAACCTAATAATTTCCTATTAATGCTTTTTAAAAAAACATAATTAGTGAGCTGTGTACGTGAGAGTTTTAGAATCTGATATTGTTAAAAACCAGACTAGGTCATGGCATTCTGAGCAGGACATACTGTTAAGTCACTAGGTGCCGTCTGCCTTTCTGAGGGGAAGTAAAAAATTTAATTGGCTGAGCTATTCAATGCCTTAATGAATTGCAAATTTTAGGTTTAGGAATGTTTTTGAAATCATGAGTGTACCTTTTGTCTGATGTCATCTTGACTTTTAAAAAGCTGTATTTCTTGAATGCATCTAAATTTCAAATGACTTCTTTTTAAGCTATTAAAATACAATGGGGTGCAGTTCATCATACTCAAAGTGGGTACTTTTATGCTAATGTGATAAAAGTCTCTTATGGCTTTAATTTTTAGTAGCATAACGTGATGCTTGATTTTGTTTGATTTGATTTTCACTGTGGCACTCTGCAAATTTTACATTGATAAAAAACAGTTTTAGAATAATGCGCAGATATCTTTAATATGAAAAAATATTTTAGAAACCACTTATACCTTACCAATATTTAAATGAAAACAGTAGTAGTAATGAATATTACGTATTTATGAAAATATTTTTTAAACTTTAAAAGTTCCTCCCTCATAAGGCACTACATTTGTGTAATAACTCTCTTATGATTCCACTGTTTTTGCAGAACATGGACCTGGCATTGATATTTTCACACCAGGAAAGCCTGGAGAATATGACCTGGAAGGGGGCATCTGGGAAGATGAAGATGCTAGAAACTTCTATGAGAATCTCATTGATCTAAAGGCTTTTGTGCCAGCAATTTTATTTAAAGATAATGAAAAATGTTCCCAGAACAAGGATGCTGGCAAAGATGAATCAAGAGGTAGAATGCTTAGATGAGTATTTAATGTATTTTGTCCAACAGATATGCAAATTTGATGGAGGTAATAATTTGTGGCAAATTTAAAGTAATTGGGAAATAACCAATATGAGTAAGTACTAACTTTTCAATGAAAATCTTAAGGGTTTGCCTGATTTGAAAGATGTTAGTGTTCATTCTGGTTTGTTTTTTTTTTTCCCCTAAATTGTTAGTGGTAGCCAAATATCGTAGTATAAAATTTCAATAGATAAAAAAGCCTGTATCATGTCTCGCCAGACACAGCTCTAGAATCACAAGCAGACACTGGTAGACGGAAGTCATGGCAGTCTGGTGAAGTTCCCACTGACTGGAAAAGGGGAAACATAACTCCTATTTTCAAAAGGGGTAGGAAGGAGGAGCCAGGGAACTACAGGCCAGTCAGTCTCACCTCTGTGCGCAGTAAGATCATGGAGCAGATCCTCCTGCAGGCACGACTGAAGCAGGAGAACAGTAGAGGTAACCCGGTACAGTCAGCATGGCTTCACCAAGGGCAAATCCTGCCTCACAAACCTGTGGCCTTCTATGAACAGGTCACAACATTAATGGATGAGGAGAGAGCGACTGATGTCATTTACCTGGACGTGAGCGAAGCCTTTGACACTGTCCCGCACCATATTTTGGTCTCCAAGCTGGTGGAACATGGGTTTGATGTGTGGACCACTAGATGGGTTAAAAACAGGCTTGATGGCTGCACCCAAAGAGTGGCTGTCAATGGGTCCGTGTCCAAGTGGAGGCCAGTGACAGGCGGAGTCCCTCGGGTCAGTCCTGGGACCAGTCTTGTTCAATATCTTTGTCGGTGACATGGACAGAAGCATTGAGTGCATCCTGAGCAAGTCTGCTGACGACACCGAGCTGTGTGGTGCAGCAAACACACTGGAGGGTAGGGATGTCATCCAGAGGGACCTGGACAGACTGTAGGGATATCATCCAGAGGGACCTGGACAGGCTGTAGGGATGGGCGCAAGCCAACCTCATGGGGTTTATTTAACAAGACTAAGTGTAAGGTCCTGCACCTGTGGAGAGGCAATACTAAGCAGAGATACAGGCTGGGCAGTGACTGGCTGGAGAGTAGCCCTGAGGAGAGGGACTTGGGGGTGCTTGTGTACAGAAAGCTCAACATGAGCCAGCAGTGTGCATTTGCAGCCCATAAGGCAACTGGATCCTGGGCTGCATCAGGAGAAGTATGGCTAGCAGGTCGAGGGAGGTGATTCTCCCCCTCTACTCCACTCTGGTGAGACCCCACCTGGAGTACTGAGTAGCCCTTATTACAAGAAGGATGTGGACATGCTGGAGTGAATCCAGAGGAGGGCCACAAGGATGATCAGAGGGCTGGAGCACCTCTCCTATGAGGCCAGACTGAGAGAGTTAGGGCTGTTCAGTCTGGAGAAGAGGCTCTGAGGTGACCTTGTTGTGGCCTTCCAGTATCTCAAGGGGGCCGACAAAAAAGCTAGAGAGGGGCTCTTTACGATCTCAGGTAGCAACAGGACTAGGGGGAATGGAGCAAAGCTGGAGATGGGTAGATTTAGACTTGATGTGAGGAGGAAGTTCTTCACTGTGAGAGTGGTGAGAGCTTGGAATGGGTTGCCCAGGGAGGTGGTTGGGACCCCATCTCTGGAGGGGTTTAAGGCCAGGCTGGATGAGGCGCTGGCCAACCTGATCGAGGGTGGGGTGTCCCTGCCCATGGCAGGGGGTTTAGAACTGGATGATCCTGTCCAACCCTGATCAATTTTATAATTTCTTCCTAGGGAGGGAGATGGGGAGCTGCAGGGAGCTGCCTGGGGGGTTTGTGGAGTCTCCTTTCCTGGAGATGTTTTAAACCCACCTGGACTTGATCTGAGTGTCCTGCTGTGGCAGGGGGATTGGACTAGATGATCTTCAAGGTCCCTTACGATCCCTAATGATTCTATGAAGTTATAATAAAATTAAAATTTCAGTCAAACAGTAACAGAAGATTCATTCCTCTTACAGAGGAAATGCCAGCAGGTACACAGGCTACATGGTTTCCAAATGCCCATGCAGTAGGTCAGTGTTGTGCATTAATGAAATTTTAGCTTTATAGTCCATTGCCTTCCTTCTTATTTCTAAATTTGGAAATTGTCTGGTGAGTATAATTAGGTGTTGAAGCACCTTGCCCAGGGAGATTGTAATCTCTGTTTTAAGAGATTTTTTTTGTCTGGGTAACAGGAAAAAAATCTGAGAAATCTGGTGTGAATAATTTGGGGAGTAGTTAGCAGATTGAGAGAGGTTCTTCTACCCCTCTACTTTGCACTAGTGAGTCCGTATCTGGAGTATTGTGTCCAGTTCGGGGCTTCTGAGTTTGAGAAGGACACAGAGCCGCTGGAAGCTGTCCAGCGTAGAGCAATGAAGATGATGAAGGAAGTAGAACAGCTCCCTTATGAGAAAAAGCTGAGGGAGCTGGGTCTGTTGAGCTTGAAGAAGAGGAGGCTGAGGGGTGACCCCATTAATGTCTATAAATATGTGTGGGGTGGGTGTCAGGAGGATGGATCCAAGCTCTTCTCAAGGTCATCTGGTGATAGAACAAGGGGCAGTGGGTGCAAGCTGGAATATAGGAGGTTCCATATAAATATCAATAGGAACTGCTTCTCAGTGAGGGTAACGGAGCATTGGAACAGGCTGCCCAGGGGGACTGTAGAGTCTCCTTCTCTGGAGACGTTCAAGACCTATCTGGATATGTTCCTGTGTGACTTAGTCTAGGTGATCCTGCTGTGGCAGGGGGATTGGACTAGGTGATCTTTCAAGGTCCCTTTCCATAATGATTCTATGATAATACCATTCTTATCCAGTTTGAACAGAATGTTGAACTGGAAACTTCACCATGGTCCTTTCCAGACTTAATTTTACCTGATTCTAAACATGCTGTCTGCTTTGAGTCTATTTCCATGTGATGTGTGCACTGTTTAAAAGTGGTGTCACATTTTTGTTGGAAAAATATGTTTCCTAAGGTTATTTACCTTGGAAATTATTTTGTTATGAAGCATAGTTTGCAAATGAGGCTTGAAGGAGGCCTGAAAGAATAGCAAAATGTTGTTGATAATGATTTCTTGGAAAAATTCTCTATCTGGACCACTAATATTGCCCAAGAAAAGTATTAGCAATTCCTTTCTGACTATTCATCTGGAATATTCATGGATTGTTTCCAAGGAAAATTATTTTTATTTGACCTTTTGTAGCATATTATTTCTTCGGTATCATCTTCTATAAAGTCGTATGGGTAAAACTATATAAAGTTTATCAAACCACAGAGGCCTAACAGATGAGATGGTTTAGTCTCACAAAGTAGGTATTTGTTGCCTTATTTCTCATTAACAAGACCAAAACCCAGAGAGAGGTTTAGCCATGTGAGTGTTTGAATCATGACTGCATGTATTTAATATGTGAGTATTTCTGTTTTGAAGTAGATTCCAAAGATGCCAAAGATAATAAGGAAACACCTGGGAGTGAGGATTTGGAGTTGGAGCTGGAGAACCTGGATATTAATGATGATCCCCTGGAGTTAGACTGTGGAGATGAGGCAGAAGATCTTACAAAAAAGCTTCTTGATGAGCAAGGTAAAAATAATTGGTTTCAGGAGTTCTTTGTTGTCACCTCATTGTCTCTATTGAACTTGATGGCTGTTAGTCATTCAATAGAGTGACTTCAGGGAGAACCACTTACTTAGAAAATTTTAATAGAATTTAGATTAAAAAATGTGTTCTAAGATGTTCAAATACAAATGTTGAGTATATGGAGATTTATCTACTGAAGATTACCGATTCCTTTACATAGCTTTTAAAGTTAATCAAATGGGATGGCAGTTATCTGAAAAGTGTCAGAAAAGTACATAGACTTCAGTGCATAACAATTTTTCACATGGAATGTGCTTAAAGTGCTAATATTCTGTGTTTTAACTTACTGTGAAATCTAAGATTCAGCTCTCGCTGTCTTGTTATTTGTTAAATACTTAATGGCTTTATGGCTTTAGGAATTCTAACCTCTATGCATAAAGAGCTGTAAATGATCCCTGTGAAAAACTAACTGGGGAGGGAAGCAGCAAAAAAACCCCAGCATCAGGTGTTATGAACCAAATTCACAGAGGGGCCCAGTTTAAGACACCTTGGCTTTGTTGCTTTTCATTTCCAAGGACCAGTATGGATTCTTTCATTTCTGAAGCAGGAAACTTGTTCTGTGTCTAGAATGTGCAAGAGCCGCAAACACATTTATAGTCCACTGACTGGAGGTTCTGTGGCTTGAAAGTGAAAATCCTACCTAATCTACTGAATTTACAATCTAATAATTTTATTATTTGAAACTGTATTGGGTTTTAAAAGCCAAGAAGAGTCAAAACCTCAAGTTCATGTCGGCTCATCTAACCAAGCTTGTACATGGATCTGTGGAGTTTGAAGAACTCGAAATGCCAGTATCTTTCAACTGACAATGAGGATGGGTTAGGATATATGAATCTGTAAACTGAGTGACCAAATGGTACTTGATCTGCAATTAATCTTGGAACTATGCTGGTCTGGGACATCTCACAAATTCAGAGAAATTCGTCCAAGAATCAGACTGTTTCAGACTCCTTTTGAAAATAAGACTATGTCAGAATAATTGAATGTAATATTTCCTTAGGTTTTTCCTTTCTTGACCCAGACAGGTTGGCAAAAAGTCTTTAGAATAACTTCTACCTTCCATTTCTGTTCTTCTCTGCTCTTCTCAGCTCATTGAGTGGTTATGATGTTAAGTTTTAATTGCAAGATTAGTGAGATGTTAATCTGCTGGCCAGAGATACTGAACAAAACAGTGAAGAGCTTGGTTCCAGCTGTTTGTAGGGGAGATATATGTTGACTTTCCATTGGAATCAAAAGGAAAGAGCAATTTGTTCTGAGTTGACCATAGTTGACAAGGTAGACCCTGAACACTTTGTCAACAGACATCTAAAGGGTCATGGATATTTCCTTCTGGTTTTTTTTTTTTTTTTAAGGGATTCTTGACTTTGTAGGAGGGTGAGTATTATTCTAAATATAAAGACAAAGCCAAATAACATGAGAGTGAGATATTCTAAAAGTGAGGAAGGAGGAACAGGGGATGAGATTGAAAGTTGCAGACACTGTAGTTGTAGCTTACTGGGAGGCAATGACAGTTTGACTGTGTAGAGTGGCACAAAAGGGATCAGTGATCATGGTACTGTGAAAGGAAGGTGATGCATGTCTTGTCATAATATAAAATATTAACCATCAATACTAGCTTCTGTTTTTAAACTAGGTATTGATTGAGCATTAAGCTTCCGTCAGAAAGGTTAATCTAAAATGTCAATATGGGGTCAATGTTTTTATTATTAAATAATTAGCCCTTAATAAAAACCTCTTACTTTCTATCTTGTAAAGTTAATTAGCATTTGGCTCACTGTGAAGGCATTTTCTTAGTGGAGAACTATAACTTTGTCATTGTCTTTGCTCATTAGTTTCTGTTTTGTGAAACATATAGAAACTTAGCATCTTTGCAAATTCTTTACCTTTGTCAAATTTCCTTGATACTGACAAGTAGCTTAATAAGTTAAAGATGGAAATTAAAACGGGTATAATCATCAAATCCTTTACTGTGAAAGAACTAGGCTGTAAATCACCAGCAAGGGTTACTTTACTTGAAATGTGCAGAAGCACTTTGATTGCTGCTTTGAGCTGCTTGTGTGGAATTCTGAACACCTATAGTTGGTAACACCAGGTATACTGAACTAATGATATTTGAATATAGATGTTGGTTCAAGTCCTGTGATGTATTTCTGTCTATTGAACTGACAGACTTTTTTTTCAATATTTCTCTTAAGTAAAAATCACTTAGGTTTGGAATTAGTAGAATTAGGTGTTCTGAATTTTTGTGCATCTGTGATTGAGGAAAGTTAGTAGCAATGTTTTGTGCAAAGGCAGCAAAGAATGAAGCTGCATTATAATGACACTTATTACAAACAGAAAGCAAAGTATTCCTAATTGAGGTGGGTCTTTAGGGTAGATAAGGAGAATGCATGAAGTATGGTAGGCTCTTAAATTATAGACTCATCGAATGCTTTGGGTTGGAAGGGAACTCTAAAGGTCATCTCGTCCACACCCCACAGACTAGAGCAGGAACATTTTCAAGTAGACTGGTCTGCTTAAAACCCTGCCAACCTGATGTAAGGGCCAAGATGAAGAAAAGTAGATTTAGTTACTTTGATAACCTGAGGGTGTGGATTTCATTGGTAGAGGAAATAAGTAAATCATAGAGGAAAAAACAGTATAAATAGGCTAGACAGTCCAGTCAGTGAGTACTGCATAACTTCTGATAACTTCTGTCACTTCAATCTTTCTCCCCACTCCAAATGCAAGGGGGACAAGGCAGTTTTCCAAAGTATGTGTTTTTAAAGCAGACCTGTTCCAGTGTATCAACTTTCACAGCACTGCAGTGTCTGTTTCTGCACTTTGGTCCTGAAGGTTGGTGTGTCTAGAGTCAGCTAAGTTAAGACAAGACATGTCAAGTAAAGATAATGAGTCGGAGAAAGACTTTTTTAACAGGAATTCATATTTTGTTTCTCTGTTAACTTCAAGTGAATCTTAATTTTCTTATTTTCAATGTGCTCAGGGAAGAGAGAGGGAGCAGATAGCACCGGAGCTGAAAATAGTGACGGAAAACATGCTGAAAGAAGTGAGTTTTGAGGTTGTTTATAAAAGAGAAGGTAAAATGTTAAAATTGAAGCTGTGTGAATGGAGGCAAAGGTGTTAAGTAAGGAATGGCCAGAGTGAAAGCTGTCAAGGTACTGGGAGCATGAAGAATATATCTAGCACCGGTTTTTGTAAGGTTGGTCAGCAGCAGAGATGATATGTAGAAGTGCTTCTTAAGTCAGTGTGATTAATTTTGTTGCACTGTTCAGAGAGCTAACAAAGATTCTATCAGAAGAGCAGAAGTCTTAAAAAGATAGAAAAATAACTGTAAGTATATTTTTTGGACTTGGGAGACTAGGTTTTGAACACATTCCTCTGTGAGAGTTTGTTTCAGCAAAGTGTTTAATGTTGTGCTTGTGCTTAAGTCTTGTGCAGAAGGGGGATCCAGCCAACAATTTGTGGTGTTGCCTTGTAACATCTGAATGCGAGGGCTCCTGCATCATCAAATTAATTACAGAAACTCACAGAGGAGATGCTATTTGAGTTAGAAAACCACTTGTATCACCAAGGCAGCAGAAGTAACGCTGTATGAAGCAGACCAAAACTTTCGGGCAGTGTGGAGATTCTAGGAGAAGGGTCTCTGTAAGGTTATAGTTTTGTAAAACTATAACTGAGCTAGTGCTTTCTCAAGTATGTGTGTAGGGAGAGGGGAAGGCAAATACTCAAATCATGCTGCTTGCTGGAGAAAGACTTCTGTAACCCCTTGTCTTTTAATGCTTTCTCAGTTTTGTCCCCTGGAAATTGCAGGACTGCGTGCATTTCTGTGTAGACATAAAGGTGTTTAAAAATGGAAAGATGTTTGTTTCGTTGTCTGCAATCATGCACATTGCATGATTTGGTCTGTGGCCAGATGGGCTATTATAGATAATAGTTGTTATGTGTTACTACTTGTAGTAAATTTTTAAGAAGAGGTAATGCAGCTTCAAAATGTGGTAATGCAGAAGAACCTGAACTCAAGAAGACCAAAGTGTAAAACAAGGAATAGTATTTTGCACAAATTGCATAGCCAAGGTTGTTACTTGCTTACAAGAAGGAAGGCCTGACTGTTTGATTTTCTATCACTGTCTTGCAGTCTTGCAGATACCAAACCCGCTTTGAGTACTAGAAAAGAGCCTTTCACTTAAAATTGATCCCCATACTGCGGTGGGAAAAGAAATACCTTGAAATACAGTGTGAGCATATCTGTGGCCCTCCAGTGAAAGAGAGAACTGCTGAAAGAAGGATATTTGGGAACTGAACTACAGTGCGATAGGCTTGAAAAGAGACGGGTTGTCAAAGGCTTGTTTTTTAAATTTATTTCAATAGCATTGAGTCAGTTTGAGGAGAAGGCTGATGTGAGACAACTAATTGCTCTAAGGGAAAACAAGATAAAAGAACATTGGGAAAAGACAAGAAGGTTGACATGCATTCAAACAAGATTTGCAAGTAAAAATTACCTGATTTGAACTGTTGCATGCCACCCTAGTGAACTGAGTATATAGGTCATGAGACAGGGTTCCATTAAGCTTTTAAAATACCATGGTCCTTTTTTGTTTGACCATCTGGAACATCTTTGCCTTTTCTCCCTTTTTTTAGTGAATCCTTCTTTCTTAACCTTCTTATTGTCTCTACAAGAAAGGAGACAGCCTGATTTAATCTCTAGCACTTTTAGGATTGGGTAGCTAGCAGTAGTTCTAGAAGCAATTCTTGGTGTTTTTCTAACCAAGCTGAACCTCTGTCTGTAGCAGTTTCTAAAAAAATGAAGGAGAAAAAAGCTCTATATTATAGCATCTCCTTTCATCTCTTTGCCTTGCAGGAATGTGAAAAAGAATCTTGAGTTTTATTTTAATGTGTAGAAAGACATAGTGACATTACCACTTTTTTGGTGTTTTGTTGTTTATTTGGATATGATTTCCACCACAGTGTTCTCATCTTTTGAATGCTCTCTCTGTTTTTGAAATACCTTCTGAGAGTTCTTGTTACTGTTGAACATCCTCAAACTGGAAAGAAAACATGCTTCATCATGTTCCTTTTTCAGGAAGCAGTGTTCTTTTGTGTGGATTTGACCAAGGATGGGTTTATTCTAAGTGTTTGGTTATAATTCTGTTTTGGCCTGTATCATGCTGTAGAACAAGCTGAACTCTTGTCTAGGGCTTAGTGAAATCTAGAGCATTTTTGAAGCATACCACAAGTTCTGCAAGTTAGAGGGTGACTGTAGCGTGACTGGTCTGGTAAGAATTTTGTGGTTGGTGTCAGAAAATCTGAATTTCAGTGACAGAAATCATCCTGCTGTCTTCCACTTGACCAGTAGATACAGAGCACTGTTGCTTCTTCCTGCATTGCAAATTACATGAAAGCACTTGCTTGAAAACCAATTTGTCACTTGCCTTGTAATTGTTATTTGATCAACCTTTCACTCTGGATCTCTTTATGGGTATGTTCTCTGGTTTCTGGGCAGCTGAAGGAGTTAATTTGGTCTGTAGCTTTTATGGCCTCAAGTGAAAAGGTATTAAGAATATATTGGACGAAAGGAGGGCTTTAATAGACTTCTTTTTCTCCTGCAGGGCAAACCCAAGTAACAAAAAGTCCACAATTTCATTAAGATGTTTTGAGTTTTTCTTCCCTTGTATTATTTTCCCTCATGTTTAGGCCTTCTTGTGGTCCTCCTTTTATTGCCTGCAGAAGTTACCATAGTTTTCTAGGAATATATATTTGGTTTTACTCCTGACAGTGTAAACTAGGAGGTAGGAAACTTCGTGAATAGGAAGACAGGTTTTAAAGAGTTCTCATTTTTGTCAGCATAGGGTGGTTTTTCTGCATTAAAAAGTGAAAAGTTTTTGTGGTGTTTTTTTTTAAAATTTCCAGTGAATATTAGTAATTAAACATTTCAAATGTGCTGTTTTGGTGGAAATGTGATGATAAAGAATTATTTCATGCTTTAAATTACATGCTGCTTGTTTATTTCACTCTATTAGAACAAGAGGATGAAGAAGCCAGTACTGGATCTCATTTAAAACTTATAGTAGATGCTTTTCTTCAGCAGCTTCCAAACTGTGTCAACAGAGATCTCATAGACAAGGTATAGTCATAGTTTTCATTTTCCCCCCAGTTTTAAAAGCCATAATGCTAGATCAAATAGGTTGATATTGCAGATCTGAAGCTTTGGAGTCTAGCTGTGGCTTAATTTTTTAATCTGGAGGAATATCTTTTTCTCACTTTGTCAACCATTACCCAGATATCATGTGAATGTTGTTTTCTTCTGTTTTCCTATGACTTAGTTTGGTTTAGAAGTAGACATGGATTTTTTTTTTGCCTTTTTACCTCCGATCAGTCCCTGACAAATTATTCACCGTGTACATAAAGCTGCTCACTTCCTTGTGTTGAGCCAAAGAACCAGTCAGTGTTACTGTAACTAAACACATTTTGAATGTCAGTTCTAGTAAAAAATGAGGATTTCTTTCATTTGGTTTAAAGCAGCTGCATGTAACAAGAATGGTTCTGTGAAGGATGCTTTTGAGAAACGTGCTACATTGCTTTAAATAAAACCCACCACATTAAAGGTGAAGTGTTCGTATTGTTTCTCTCTTTAGGCAGCAATGGATTTTTGCATGAATATGAATACAAAAGCCAACAGACGAAAACTAGTACGAGCACTTTTCATAGTTCCTAGACAACGGTAAGAACTGAAGAGGGAACAAATTGTTCCACATTTTGGTTGTTTATCTTCTGTAACTACTTTTAAACTGCTTATGTTACTGAAAACCAGTGCATGTTCCAAGTTGTATTTCTTTGTTCCTCATCACAGAATCATAGATTCATTTAAGTTGGAAAAGGCCTTTAAGATCAAGTCCAACTATTAACCCCCAAGCCCACCACTAAACTGTGTCCTTAAGCTCCAAATCTGCACAACTTCTACACATGTCCAGGGGTGGTGATTCAAATTCTGTAATGCTAGAGCACCAGAGAATGATCAGCAATTCAACTACACTGTTGTTCTTTAATTATAAATATTAATGGTAAACTTGAACCTTAAGAAAATGCAACTTAAATAGGTGCAACTATAAAGGAGTATTGGTTTTTTGCTCCACCTTGAGGTATTTCTTGTGAGAGGTTGTTTTTTAAATGCTGCTTTTGATTTCAAATATTTCATCATCTTGGATTTCGTGTTAAAAGAGTTCACACCACTTTGTTTCTATTCCCTTTTAAATCTGATATAAAACCAAGGTTTGAGTGCTGTTTTGTCTCAATACTTGTGTAGACTACTGCTTTGAATAAACAGACCTTAGTGTCATGTTTTCCTTGGTTTTAATTGTTTCTTGTGCTGTTTGCAAACTTAATTCTGGCCTATTTCAGCATCCCATATGTAATACACATCTGCTGTGCTTGTTATCCTGCTCTTATCTCTGTGTAAACCTAAGGTTTATTTGCTGAGTATATGCACATAATCTTTCATTCTCTGATGCATTTTTTTCTCTAACATGGTGAGTCTGACACCTCAGTCTTTGGAGACTTTGACAGAGACCTGATTCTGCCTGAAATAGAGACTGACGACAGAGGAGGCAGTTGAGTATCTTTTGTGTTAGACATAACCAAGCATTCTGCAGCCCAAATTTGAGATGTAGAGAAAATAATGGTTATATTTATTAGTCTGATTCCAATCCTGAAATGCATTAGAATGCAATCTGAGAACCTTGTTATTCATGGCCTTGAACACTTGCAGCAATGTAAATCAACATGATGACTTCTGTCTTCATCTCTACCAGAATAGAACATTTTCCATGTTTACAAAATTGAAGTGGCCTGTTGGCTGATGTGTGAACACATGGTAGTGTTTGTACCACTGCCCTGAGTTTCTTCCTGGTGCTGTAGATTCCATATTGCTCAAACTGGTTGTTAACTCTTGGAACGTCTTTGAAGATGCGCTGTTTACTTTCCATAATCCATCAAAGTGTACTAGATAACAATAACCTGAAGGAACTGATTGACATTGTGCACAGCAAAAGAGGTACCTTGTAACAAGAACAGTGTAATAGCTTGTAAAATTGGTAGTGGGATTTTGTAGATCCCATGACAACAAAAGTTAAATTCCTTGTGTATTGTAGAATTAAAAAAGATTGTGTGCCTTTCTACTAGGGATTAGGTAAATTGCTGGGAACTTACATAGTCTTCACACTGCCACTGACTTGTTGCCTTCCCAATGATAGTTCCATTATCCCATAAATCTCTTAAAAGTAGTTCAAAACAGATTAATTTTTCTGTTGGAACTCAGTAGACTACTGTAGATATTGTGGTTGGCTCAATTTGCTGCTGTCTTCATGACTCTTCAGTGCTCTAACAGTGGAACTGTTAGATTCAGCTGATTTCACTGTTGTTCTTTAATTATAAATATTAATTATCTTTAATATTCTGTGTAATTATTAAAGATATATATATAATACAAATGCACAAAATTCTGCAGTATGAGACCTGCTGGACTAATAAGTACTCCAGCTTCCAACTAAAGGATCTTAAATTCAGTTGTATTTATGCACCTGACCTTTTGCCTGCTCATCTCTGGGCTGCTAAGCAAGAAAGAATATTGACTGAGCTGCTTTTTTCTGAAGCACAAACTGTTGTAATGAAAATAGTAGCTGAATCACCCACAGATGCCAGTAATTTTAAGGACAGTCTGTGCTAATGTTTAATTCAGCTGGGTTGTTGCTGTTGGTAAAGGAGCCCTTCTGCTTTCTGTCATGAAATCAACATTTTTAATCCTGGAAGAAAAACTCTAGGTTACAGCACACTTTACTGATGGTTACTCTAAAGTGCTACAAATTTGTTGAGAAAGCTGCAGAACACCCTGTGTATTTCTGTAGTGTCTCAACACTGAGCCGTAATGATTTGTCATGACCTTCCACACATTTGCTGCATACTAGCTTTTATTAATTCCACAAGTTTTTGTTCTCTCTCCAGGATACCATGGGATAAGAAACCTTGTTATGGTTATGTTCTTGAGGAGGTGATTTTGCTGTTGTTGCGTGGGTTTAATGCTTTTTTATTATTTTTTTTTTTTAAAGGGCTCAGAGGAACAGCATAATTACAGGATGTGGATAAATGTTTAGTGCCAGGCTCTTTTCAAAGTCATTGGGTTCTTTAATAATGACTGGTTCTGTAAGACACCAGATCTTACAGGTCCACATGGGAGAGGTTTATCCTAGAGGGGGAAAAAGGGTTGTGGGGCAGGAATTGTCAGGGCTCATTCAGAGGGCTTTAAACTAGATTTGAAGGGAGGTGGGTTTGAAGTTGGTGGGTGCGTACCAGTGGGACAGAGCTGTGGTCTTAAGGAAAAGCAGGTGGCCTTTTGCTGCCCTAGAGTGAAATTCGAGTTCTCGGCTCACTCCCTAAAGTGTCTCTACACCAATGCACACAGCATGGGTAATAAGCAGGAGGAGTTAGAAATCTGTGTCCAGTCAGGTGATTATGATCTGGTGGCAATTACAGAGACCTGGTGGGACAGCTCTCATGACTGGAATGTGGTCATAGACAGCTACGTCCTTTTCAGGAGGGACAGATCAGTAAGGTGAGGTGGTGCAGTTGCTCTTTACATGAGAGAGCAACTGGAGTTTGTCCAGGGATGGATGAAGAGACAGTTGAGAGTTTGTGGGTGCGGATCAAGGGGCAGGCTGGCATGGGTGACACTGTTGGGGGTGTCTATTACAGGCCACCAGATCAGAATGAGGAAGCTGATGAGGTCTTCTACAGGCAGTAGACAGCAGCCTCACAGCTACAGGCCCTGGTTCTCATGGGAGATTTTAACTACCCTGATATTTACTGGAAGACCTACTCAGGCAGCAATCCACAGTCCAGGAGGTTCCTCCAGTGCATTGGTGACAATTACCTGATGCAAATGGTGGAGGAGCCCACTAGGAGAGGAGTGCTGCTGGATCCTGTACTTGCTGACAAGGAGAGTCTGGTTGAAGCAGGGAAGGTTGTAGTGACCATGAGATGGTGTAGTTCAGGGTCTGGTGTGGTAGGAAGAGAATACCTAGCAGAATCACAACCCTGGACTTCAGGAGGGCCAACTTGGGCAGTTTCAAGCAATTGCTAGGGGAAATCCTGTGGGACAGGGTACTGGCAGGTAAACGGGCCCAAGAAAGCTGGTCATAATTCAAAGACCACTTCTTTTGAAGCATGACACAAGTGCATCCTAACAGGAAAGAAGTCGAGGAAGAGAGCTAGAAGATGTGTGGTTAAATGGAGAGCTAAACTGAAGAGGAAGAAAGTCTATAGGTCATGCAAGGAGGGGGTGGCCACTTGGGGTTATTATAAGGCTCTGGTGAGAGAATGTAGGGATGCAACTAGGAAAGCCAAGGCCTCCTTGGAATTACACCTTACAAGAGAGGTCAAGGGTAACAGAAAGGGCTTCCTCAAATACTTTGCAGGTAAAACTAAAAGTAGAGGCAATGTGGGCTATGAACTGCCATATATAATATAGGCCCTATAAATAAACTGCATTAGTTGTGATTATGGTTGGTTGTGAGGCAGGAGTTCTTGCTCTGTTGCCTTATTATTTAAGCAGTCTTTCTGGTGGAATTCAAATTAAAGGTACCAATGCGCCCCTCTTTTGCTGGGTTGCATTTTGAATGCAACTATTTTAGATAGAGTGTGAATAGGACTTTGTTCACAGTGCTTTGGATTTTTGTTTTAATTAACACTTGACATTCTACAAAAAAAAGATCCTGCTTTTAGGTATTTCACTGCAGTGAAGTTCATGTGATGCAGAGATCCAGAGCTGGCCAGCTTTCAATCCAAGATAATTGTCCAAATGCCAATAGTCAGAAGCAGCAGGGTTTTACAGTCATAGTTTATATTCAGGGTCTTAACATGGTCTTTGGAGAGTGAGGAACTCCCCCTGCTGCTTCATATCTTGCTTCATAATGTAGAAGAGCAGGAAGAAAAAGCGATAGTGTAGGTTTTGTGTCATAGTTTCTCTTAAGTTTCCCTCTTAAGAAAAAAAAGATGCTTTTGGATAAAACAACACAGTTGGGGTAATCCTGCTGCAGGTACCAGTAGATGGTGCCACTGATTCTGTGATCGCTCAGCTTCTCAACACCAATTTTTATCTCCCTGTGAGAGGGAACAGATTCAATCTCTGATTGCCAGTTCTACAGTAATTGACCCAAAGCTTTTCCTTATTATATTTCACCTATTTAGAAATCCCCAGTCTTAGTATTCTTCCCCATGAAGAAACCTTTTGTGTTCTGTGAGGGAATAACAACAGTGTGATCTAAGACTTTAGTTTTCCCCCAGCTATGATCAGTTTACAGAGATGAAATTATTAACCCCCAGCACACATCTTAAAAGCAATGTCATGCAGAAATCCCCTCAATTAAAATACACTCCATCAAATTAGTTTAGTTTTTGTTAGGTGTGTGAGATGTTATGAGGCTTTAACTTCTCTGAGAGTTAATGACTAAATGCTTAATGACATCATAGTAATTTGCTGTGCCTAGTCATCCTTGACTGTGTGTTGCAACGAGCTTGAAAAATGTGAATACTGCTTCAGTTATTGATTAACGGGAGAGAATAAAAATTGTTAAACAATAACTGGGTTAGCTGCAGTGTTTCACCAGGAATTTTAAGTATTATCAGGAGTCTGCTTTGCTATACCTCTTTCACATAGTATATTCTGGTGCTTCTAATCCACAATAGAAATCCATAATGATCCAACTTTCTGTGAGTTGATACTAAAAATGTTGGAAATGTGCTCTAGCAACAGAACAGTAGAAAGGAGAGGGAAGGCAGGTAGGTGTGTGTCCAGTGTTCTAGGAGTTTTGTTTTGATGACTTCCAGTTTTACCTGTGCCAGGGTAAGCACTGTGGATTGACTTATACATTTTTCTTTTTCTTTTCCCTAGCAGTAGGGAAAACTTTATTCATTCATAAAGTATAAACTCAAAGCTGATTTTTCCCTGACAGGCAGTTTCTTACTTGAAGTGTGCAAATTTGATATGTTTCTTTGCAGTTAAAAAGCAGTAGGCTGTTCATCTGTTCACAGAATTAACTCACATTATGAAAGTAAGCCAAAAATGCTTTCTTCAGCTTATTAAATGATTTGTGGGATCTCAGAGTAAAGTTGGCTTCTGTGCATTTTAAAACCAGGTGTACAAGCATATTTATTCCATTTTTACAACTAGAGACTCTTTGATAGAAAGAAGCAAATTTCAAACCAAGGAAAACACAAATGCCCCCCCCTCCCCAATTCCCTGAATGTGATACTATTAATTAGATAGGAAGGCATGTTATCAAGGACAGAAAAAAGAAAATGAGGCAAGTTCTCTAGTAGGTTTTGAAATAATAAAATAATTGTGGAAGTACTAGCTGAGTTTTGGGCAAAAGGGTTGCCTCATCTCATCTGCTGAGCTTTGGTTTATGTAGTAATTAGTATATTCATTTAGAAGGTAAACTGCCTTAAAAATAAAGGTATTCTTACCTTCCTGGTTATGTCTACTGCTACTTAAAATGAATAAATAAATAGCAATAATAAATGGAATTGTCTGTAATATTTTTTCATTTTGCATATTGAGAGGGATCTGAATTGTGTTTGTACTTGGTAATTTCTTAAAGGTTGAATTCTGTAGCTAAGATGGTGCTTGTCATTTTACCTAAGGTAATAGCTTTGAAAGGAGTAAATTGTGGAGACTTCCTTTAGGATGTGGTAATATACCTTCTTGTAATGTTATTTTTAAATTATAGTGCCGTCTGAAGCTTGAATCCATAAAATTGTATGTATGTACTTCAATGAATGTACGTTCATTTCACAAGCAAAATGACATCCACGCTTAGAGACTATACATTATTTGTCTAAATTATCGTCTTATTTTCTTTGCAGGTTGGATTTGCTACCATTTTATGCAAGACTGGTTGCCACATTGCACCCCTGTATGTCTGATGTAGCAGAGGATCTTTGTTCCATGCTCAAAGGGGATTTCAGATTTCATGTATGTTTTGCACTGCAATTAACTAATCTCATAAGTTATCCTTTGAGCAATAAAATATAATATTTTCTGTTCTGTAGATGTTGATTCTCAAATTCAGTGAATATTTTTCTGTCATGTGGGTTCTAGAATACTGCATTGGTACATTTAAGTAATTTTTTACAAATACCTGTCTCTGTATTAAAATATGTCTCTGAACTGTACAACAGGTACAAGAAAAGTTGCAAAATTTAGAAACTCTGCTGCAACTGCATGTGTTAAGAGCTTTCTGTAAATCAGTAACTTGCACTTAAAATGAGAACTGACCTACTCTAACAGCATTCCCCACCTCAAGGTGGTAATTTAGTGGTTGCTGTTGTGATGTTGTGCTTAACTCAGTTTTTTTTGTTTTTACAATTTTCTTCAAAATCTTCTGTTCCTCACAATGTACAGTGTTATTTTTCACTTTGTTCTAAGTTTTGTTATCACGTTTGTGGTGGTACACAGTGATGATTCCTTCTCTGTTTGCTGAGTTTTGTTGCATAGTTTTTAAAATCTTCCAGGGTTCTTTCCCCTTCTGTTAAACCTTAGTTTGAACAATTCACAGAAATTTTTAAGTCTTGCCTGTCTGAAACCAACTGTTCTCAGAAGAAGATATTTCTGTTGGGGAGAAATACTACTTTGTATTTTGTAGATAAAAATATGTCCTTAGTAAAGTTATGCTGGATGTCAGTAATTTTAAAGATAAAAACAGTCCAACTCTGTACATTTGACAGCTTTTTCAAGGTGGGTTTAAAAATGTTTAACATTTCTTTATAGACTATATGAGTGTTTCTATTCATGCGGAGACTGTAATGTGTTCTTGAAAATATAGGATCTAGAATATTTGACCACTAGTTCACAGTGCCAGAGTGGGGGTGCCCAGGTTGATGTGTGTGTCTGTAACTGTAGATGGGGTTTTTGGAGGGTGGAAAGATGGGGGGGGAAACTTCCGGGAGCTTCTGAACACACAGTGTTGTAGAGAGACTTTAAAAAACCTGGTGCTGAGTAAAGGTGGAGCACAAGTTACTGAACAACTCTCAAACACTGATGAATTCCCAACCTTATTTTGCACATTCAGCTGCAAGTAATTTATGAGGTAGGTATTTTTGAGGACCTAAAATCAAATGCCTTTTTCTTTTTCTAGGTAAGAAAAAAGGATCAGATTAACATTGAAACAAAGAATAAAACTGTGAGATTTATTGGTGAGCTTACCAAGTTTAAGATGTTCTCCAAAAATGATACTCTTCACTGTTTAAAGGTTAGTGTTGTATGTGATGATAGTATATCATGTTCCTCTTCATGTATCTATTGCTGATGTTATCCATTAATTCATGTTTTAATTTTTCAAATGGCAGGAATATTTTAAACTCCTGCCATAGTCAAATGGTTAATAATTTTCCTTGTGAAGTGATGGTAGACATTGTTACTTATTCATCTACTGTACACTGCAAAATTTCCATTATGATAATTCCATTTTGTTTTTTTACAGAGAAAATCACAGGTTAAGGGTGGGTTATAGAGACAAAGTTTTTCTAGTGGTGGAATGAGGGTCATACATGCCTTTTTAGGAGGTGCTTTTGTTTGCTGATGGGAAGCATTAATCTTTAGGCATATCATCTCAGTTTGCATGCTGACAAACATTCAAATTTAGCTTGTATGTCAAGTTCCAAATTAAAAATGGGTTTCCAAAAATACAAGTGCCTTTCTGTAAGCTAGTGAGAGACTTAGGTGGGTTAAGCCCACATCCTCTAGGATTAGGTGCTCATCTTGTATGGAAGCTGAATTCTTAACTACACCAGCTCATTATTTTTTTTTCTCTTATCTATATTATAAAATGAAAGGCTCTATTAGTTTTTAGTTACTGCTTAACTTAATACAATTAAATTAGGTGTGTTTTGAGGTTATTGTGTCCTTGTGCAGTATCATTTGGAGGTTTTCCATTCTAGCAGTTGGGAGGGGTATGAGAGAGTTTTTGTTTTAATGTTACTGTCTTTGTGCTGGGCTTAGAAAGCATCTTAGTTTCTGGAGCCTGGGTTGGTGGTCTAGGCTGCTCTTGTAGTATTCCTTTCATGAGATGAATTTTTTGAATGTTAACATCTGATCAGGGAAATAAATTTTCTTTTATTCTTTTAATATGGAACAATCACAGTAACATAAAATCTGGTGAATGTAACTTAGTCTTTTCTGTGATTTAAAGAGATATTTAACATGCTGTGTTTTTATATGAATTCATACCAGATGCTTCTGTCAGACTTTTCTCATCACCATATTGAAATGGCATGTACTCTACTGGAAACATGTGGAAGATTCCTGTTTAGATCACCAGAATCTCACTTAAGAACCAGTGTTCTTTTGGTAAGGAAAACTTGTCTTACGGGAGAAGATGTCATGTAAACCAATTATTACTTTATTTTCTGGCTTTGATGTGATCTGACCATAATGGTGACTGTTACCAGAATTATTTGTTATGATCTTTGAGCACTAATAAGTGAAAACTTTCATTAAGTTTTATCTTGTGTATTCATGGAAGATTCTTTAATAATAACAAAGGCAAGTAGTGCAGGTCAGTGAATTATTTTTCCTGAAGTCTTGCTTCCTCATGGAGTTGAGGTGGACTGGTGTTACACATATTGAGGTTCTTGGCTGCTCTGACACTATCCACCTTTTTGTTTTGGTTAATTATAAATTGTCCATTATTGACTTGGCTTTGAGATAGCAGCCCTTGTACGAACAGTTTTTTTAAGGTAATCAACAGAACTTTGAAGTCAAAAGCTATTGCTTTTGAACTGCAAGTAATTCAAGAGATAGGGCAAAAACAGGGTAAGAAGTCAAAAGGATATAGTAGCTATTACTATACACACACCTGAGATAGAGTTTGAATAGGAACAATGTTGATGAATGGAAACAGGTAAGATGTTTCAGCTGGAGTTGAAGCCAGGTGTAGAAGTGGTTTCTGTGCCCTGCATAATGATCTGGGCTTCTAATTTGAAGGCAGTAGTTTATGAAAACACTAGAGGGGAAGAGGTTTTTGAAATGGAGATTGATAATTAAGTAAAATGGTATCAATAAGACTAGATCAGCAATGGCAAAGATTTGGAAATAGGGATTATCTTTTAGTGTATGGATTTGAGACTTGAATAGTATGTTTGCTGGCTTGAGAGACAATCCCAAACCTCGGTGTGCAAGGCAAAAGACAGTCAAACACATCTGATGAAGTCCCCCAAAGACAGATACAAGCAATAAGAAATTGCATTAAATTAATAGCAGCTTAAGCGGATAGAGGAAAACTAATAGACTGTAGTGTTGTCTTAGAAGTCTGGCTAGATGTTTCGTGTTCTTTACAAGTCCCTACACTGAAGGGAGAATGTGCTTAAAAGGATGTTTTACTCGTTGCTACCATGTAATTAGGAAAGGCTTTAGAAGTCAGGAAAAATTAAATACCTCTACCAGAGCTACTTTTCATAACTGACCAGGTTTAATCTTCTGCACTACAAAAATGCTGATTGGTAGCCAAATTACTGAAATCTTGCCTGAATGCTAAGCACAGCTGAACTGTGAAATGTAAGGCAAACCACAAACACTATTTCAATAATTGAGGCGTAAAGCCTCACAAGTTTCAGATAAGTAATCTTATACATTGAGGAACCAGGAGAAGGGGTAGGTGGCAAATAAGTTTAAGGCTAAATAGGTCTACACTCTACAACCATCATAATAGCTGCATCCACTAATATTGCCTTGTAGAGATTATAGACATTAATTTTTACTTAAATAGTACACAATAGTATACAAATTGGATCACAGTCTTACTGTGCCACTTTGTGTGAACTGTAGAAAAGATTATGCTCAAAGCCGGCTAATTAGGATCTTGTGGTTAAAAATCCAAATAAATGCAAAGCTGATCTTACCAATAACTCTTATGGGTAGTATTAAGGCCTGTTGATCTTCCAAATGGTCTTAATCTTTACTACTGCTGATATATTATGTAATAAGGTACTGTATGTCTTCTATTAAAGACAGTATTGCTTTGTCCTGGTGAAGAATGGATTTTAAAACTAATTATGGGAAAGTACTTGCAAAGAAATAAAGTGTTCTCTAAGAGGGCTGCAGAGTTAGCTCTGTTAAGTGACTTATTGTGGAGATGCATCTAATGATCACACTGCTGTCATGCTTTACGAATTATTCAAAAATTCTTCTTTTACCATGGAGATACTTATTTCTGTTAATTATTCTTCTTGGCAAATCTTAAAATTTCAGTGTCCTTTATGTAGTTTACAATATTAATGTAAAACTAATTTGGCTTTGGGATTAGTCCATTGATAAATGTGTTATTTGAATTGGTCCTTTGGAAGGAAGATCAGCATTATTTTGAACTGTATTTCTGTAATGTAATGATGTTTAAAATGTCAGATTCTCATGTTACGGTGTTGTGGTTCCATTAGAAGAGGATTTTAAGTTTTGGTGTGAAAAGCCTTCTGATGAATTTTAATCTCTTCTTTTAGACAGTTATGTTAAATTGTCTTTATAAGCTTTAGAGAGGGATCACTTGTACTTCCAAAGTATAGAACTTGAGCTCCATAGTGGATTATTTCTGGGGTTGAAATTGTGGGTGGTGGTGGCTTGTAAGATTCTATTTCTTGCAATGCAAATTGGTATTAGTAGTTTTGAATGTGTGGGGGGGCAAACAAGCAAGTCTCATCACCAAAACAGCTGTGAATTTAGCTCACCAGAATTCAGCAATATTTGCTACATCCAGAGGCATTTTCTTACCAAGGGGAAAAAAACCCCACCTAAACCAAATAAAATAACTTTTACAGTTTTAACCTGGATGGTCTGTGTAAATATACATAGTATGTCCTGATAAAACAATACTTACAGGTTTGTTGGGTGCATCTGTTTGATGCTGTAATTGACTCTGTAGCCAACTTCTATCAAATAACAAAATTTAAACCAGTCTTTATTCCTTTCCTGTTGAACCATCTTTGAATGATTCAGAATATACAAGATCATGTGATGTACATAAACATTTAATGTCATCTAGAGAACTGCATTGATACATATAAATATACATATGAGTATTAAGAAATTGTTTTATAATGAATTTAAGCTCAACCTCATCTTTAACTGTAAAAATCAGCAGCTTAGAATGGCTACTTTAGTTCTAAAATATGTATTTTAATTTAAAAAAGCATTGTTTGATCTTTAAAGCACATCTCCAAAATGAAATATGGGTAAGAGATTTTATTCAGTGATGAAAACTAGGAAAATCCTGACAGATTAAGTGTAGTAGTTAGTGTTGATGTAGGAAACAACCTGATTTTTCCTGAAGTACGGCTTTATACCAGGTATTGTTCTTCTTGCAGTCTGTTCTGCTTGAATTGAGCATGCAGTGAGGAAGATGCCATTGCTTAAACCATTGAAAGTGAATGTGAATCCATCTAGATAAACTCTCTGGAGTTGCATGCTGACATAAACAGTAGATTGGCACTCTTCTAACTACTACAAAGTTTATGTCAGGACATTAACCACTGCCAACAACATATTCCTACTATTCATTGAATGAGAGGGAGTAGGAATCATACCCTTTCTACTCATCAGCTGATGATTTGGACGAGCAGAAGCCAACACTGCCACCCTTCAAGCCATCCTCTATAACCAGATCAGAGATACTGGACTGATCCTAAGCATAGTATGACTTACCACCACCACAAACACATGAGAAATACAACCACCTATCTAAACTCAAACACCCACCCTACCCCTCCTAGGCGTAATCCTAGCTGCCACCAGAAAATCTGCCCAATTTGGACTACACCCATAACTCCCTGCAGCCATAGAAGGGCTGACACCTGTCTTAGCCCTACACCACTCCAGCATCATAGTAGTTGCAGGCATCTTCCTCCTCATCTGCCTTCACCCAATACTAACTAATAATCAGTCCTCACCATAAGCCTATGCCTAGGTGCCCTATACTCACTATTCACAGCAATATGCGCGCTCACCCAAAATGATATAAAAAAAATTATTGCCTTCTCAACATCAAGCCAACTAGGACTAATGATAGTCACCATTGGCTTAAATCTTCCTTAACTAGCCTTCCTACACATCTTAACCCATGCCTTCTTCAAAGCAATACTATTCCTATGACAGCTACTTTAGTTAAATAAAATCATGTTTTGAGTAGAGTGGTTGGTAATCTTATTAACCACTTATTTAAACAGTAACACTTAGATTTGAAGATAAACTTCACATGCTTTTCTGAAACCTTTTTCACCATGGGTCTACCATTATAAAACTGAAGATTGTAAAGAACAGGGATCTTGGAAATGGCAGTACAGAAGCACATGTGCGCATTTTCCTTTCTTTTCTCTGCCCAAGCTTTCACTTGCTTTTCTGCAGCCTTTCATATTTCCTTTATCCCAAACATAACAGTAAAAGCCTTTGGCTTGAAAGTGCATTAGCATCTCCAACTGATCATCTGCATTTATTTCCAGGAACAAATGATGAGGAAAAAACAAGCCATGCATCTTGATGCACGCTATGTCACAATGGTAGAAAATGCCTATTACTACTGTAATCCCCCTCCAGCTGAAAAAACTGTGAAGAAAAAGCGTCCTCCTCTGCAGGAGTATATTCGTAAGCTTCTTTACAAGGATCTCTCCAAGGTCACCACAGAGAAGGTAAATAGTCTTAAAATCTTTAATTCAGATTTTACTGGAAGTGATGTAGTACTAACTGTAACAGGGTTTGGGGAAGGCAGGGTTTTTTTATTGTAAGGAATTGCGATAATTTTTGTATCCCTCATTAAAATTGTTCTGCTTCTTTTCAAGTAATGCATAGAAAGTCCATTCATGGGCGTGCATTCTCCACAGCACTAAGTGCTGAATGAATAGAGAATGGAATGAGAATCTTTGTGCTATATCTCTTGGGTTCAGAGTAAGAGGCTAGAGACTAGAGCAGAAAGAGCAAGGAAGATGTGGAACAGGTTTGAACAGCTTGGGGTTACACATATGAAGTTTTCTGTAGGTAGTGCAGATCTGGAGAATACTTGAAAAAAGAATGAGGTTGCTTGCAGGTACTTGTATATATTTCATCCCAACCATGAGGCAGGGGATGACAGTGAGTATCTTGATATTTTGCCTGCTAAAATGTTAAAATTTGGTTTAGGTCCTGAGACAGATGCGCAAGCTGCCTTGGCAGGATGTAGAAGTAAAAGACTATGTTATATGCTGTATGATCAACATCTGGAATGTGAAATATAATAGTATTCACTGTGTAGCCAACCTCTTAGCAGGGTTGGTCCTTTACCAGGAAGATGTTGGAATTCATGTTGTGGATGGAGTGCTAGAGGATATCCGACTAGGAATGGAGGTAAGCACCACCATTCTTGTTAAGCTGTACTGAATAATCTTCCTTATAAAACAAAATCTTTAGATTATGGATTTATCTGACTTTCCTACCTCAGTTGTTTACAACAAAGTTCAAAAACGCACCCCAGTAAACCTTTTGTGAAGTTGTTGTGTATGCATGGTTAAGTGACTTTTTTGCTGTTCTTTTCATACAGGTTAACCAGCCAAAGTTTAACCAGCGGCGGATCAGCAGTGCTAAATTTTTGGGGGAGCTTTACAATTATCGAATGGTGGAATCTGCTGTCATATTTCGAACTCTGTATTCTTTCACATCATTTGGTGTTAATCCTGATGGTAGTCCTAGTCCACTGGACCCTCCAGAGCACCTTTTCAGAATCAGACTAGTTTGTACTATCCTTGATACCTGTGGACAGTATTTTGACAGAGGATCCAGCAAACGAAAACTTGATTGTTTTCTTGTATATTTTCAGGTATTCTGACCTAATTTTTATATAGTTCTGTAGATGTCTTTAACAAGCCAGTGTAAGTCAGTTTTGTCATTTTTCACTAATACTATAATTTTTATAATCTTGACTGTTAGCAGTTTTATTTTTAAAGGGATGTTTTATGTGAAGCTCAGTTCTATCTGGATGTTACTGTTCCAACAAACTTGCAGAACACTGAGGTAGCAGCTGATTCACTGAAGGGTTTAGGTTCCCTTCTTCAAGGGTCTCTTTAAATAAAAATTATGTTACTTATACTTCACATTCAGGTGCTGTTTTCACAGCACTTTTGGTCTGCAGATTCTGCCGTTGAGTCCGCTTAAGACAGCATTTATATTTTATAATTTTGTTACAAGGTGTATGTGCCAAATTATTATAAAGCAAACTGGAAAAGTCACTTCATGCTATCTACAGCCTTAAAACTTTTTGTGATGTTCCTCCCTTCTCTCCGTAATATGCCTTTGGAGGAATTCATTTTTTTGAAAAACTGCGGAAGAAGGAATTGAAAGCTGACCAGTTGTTAAGAGCTCATCTCTCACAGAAAGAATCTATGCTTAGAAGACTTTCTGATCAGTGTGTTTTTGCTCAGTCTTTGTATTTCAGTTATTACACTAAAATGAGCATATTTATGATGTTTGTGGTAGCCTGTGTTAGTAAGCAATGTTTACTGATACCAGAAATTGTTATAGTTGTATGAAATAGAGTAGTGATGACAAATCTTTTGCATTTTCTGCTGTACAGACATGGCAAGTAATGACAAACTTTAATAGGTTATAAATGCCAGTGTGCTTGTAATTGGTTTAAATGTTTTCTATTCTAGCGGTATGTTTGGTGGAAAAAAAGCCTGGATGTGTGGACAAAAGACCACCCATTTCCTATAGACATAGATTATATGATCAGTGACACCCTGGAAATGCTAAGACCAAAGATAAAGCTCTGCAATTCACTAGAAGAAGCTATCAGACAAGTGCAAGACTTGGAAAGAGAATTCTTGATAAAATTAGGTAAGAAAATATGCAATAAGTTATTTTTGACAGTTACAGTATCTTTAAAATTATCATATGATGATGATAGGTAACTGTTGTTAATGTCACAATATTCTCATGTTCTCATGATTCTTTTTGTTGTCTTGATAGAAATATTCCTGTAACTGTAATCTTTGAATCTATATAATTCTATAGTGATTTTTTTTAAAACTCCCTATGAATGCTATAATATAGTAGTAGTTGGAGAAGAGTCTGTGTGTATATTTTGGTATGTGGGGTAGTGTGGTGAAAATTATGAAGAAAACAATCAGAAAAATTTAGTAAGCAAGTTCTTACGCACTAAGTTACTGCAGCCAGGTGGTAGTTAAGTGCTGGTGGAGACCAGGTTGGCCATTTTAATAGATTGGTAGATTACTTTCAACTCTGCATTCTTTTCCCAGTTCTGGATTTGACTAAAATGGTTGTGTCAAAGTAACTATTAATATAAGACTCCAGTAAAAGAGATAATATGTTTTCCCTTTAAAATGCTCCTCAGGTACTTTGAACCTTTCACTTCCTTTGGAATAATTTTGAATGGGCTTTACTTTTCAGTAGAGGCCAGAGGATTATTTCCTTTTCATTAATTCCTGGTGGCTAGGTTGTGTGCCACCTTGTAGTTTCTGCTAAGATTAGAGTTATGCATATGTATAAATCTTGCTGTGATATAAATCACTTAATTTCAAGAGAGAAAACATTGGCTTTGAAACACAATTTAGTGGGGAAATGCCAGTTAGTGTGTATATAAAATTGCTGTCATAGTAACCTTTTAGACCTTTTGAACATATCAGTTCTTAATAATTATGGGATAATACTATGCTCTTTCCTCTTTAAATTGAGGTGTTTTCTAATCTTCCATTTTTATTTGAGGACAAGCTTGTTCATTTTTGCACTTTGTAAGTTTTAATTAGAGCCTTAATAGCACTTAAAAATGGAACCTGTTTAACTAGATTAAGAATAAATCTTTAATCCAGTGAGACAAGTATGTGTAATTTCCAGGTAAAATGTTGCAACTTCTGTTTTTGGAAGCCACATTACATTGCACACATCTACAATGTCTTGAGGGATGGAGAAGGAAAACTTGAAGATGAACTGAAAGAGTAAAAGAACTGTCAGTCTTGTCTGCAAGTAGCATGAGCACACTAGATACCACTTCTAGAAGACACTCTGATTTCCTAAAGACTTTTTATACAGGCACTATATCTTCATAAGTTTCAGTGCAGCCTTGGAGCATTAAAGAAGTGTCAAAAACGTTTATTAAAGGGTGAAAATAGTTGCTCCCAAAATGTCGATTGATAGACTGCAGGGATATGCTGTCTCTGGGTGCTGCTGGTTTTGTAGACATCAGTGCTCATATTTTTGTGTTTGTTTCAGTAAGACTGCATGTTTTGTTTTGCTTCAAAAAGCAGTTTGCATAATGCAGGTTCTTGATTGCTGTTTTATGGAAGATTTTAAACAAAGTCCATAATGATTTCCTCCTTTTCTGGAAGGGAAATTCCTATCCTTTAAAAGTTCAGGTAGCTATATAAAAATTGTTTCCTTTAGACCTATCAGAAGTCTTGGTGGTAGTAGTGAAGGGCTTTGGAAGTGATCTTCCACGTATAACTTGAGTGATGTGTTCTTATGTTCTAATTCTGTTCTAGTTCCTTGTTGTAATTTTCTCTTTTTACTATTTCAGGAATTGTGAATGACAAAGATTCTAAAGATTCCATTACAGAAGGAGAGAATCTGGAAGAGGATGAAGAGGAGGAGGAAGGTGGAGCAGAGACAGAGGAGCAATCTGGAAATGAAAGTGAAGTAAATGAGCCAGAAGAAGAGGTGAACTTAATAATTTACTTGGTCTCATATAAAAAGAAAGAATACTCAAAATACTGATTTCTCATTCCCTTGTATGTCTCAGAGGTAGCAGCTGAAATGTGGGTTTGCAGAACCCCATCAGTACTCTCAGGGTATTTCCATCCCAGTTTTATGTGTATGGAAAACTGAATACAGTGTCCAAGGCTTATTCCAGAGAAATACAGCTGAAACGTGAACCTGACAACTTTGTGCAGGGTGTGTTCTGCTGCTTAAAAAAGGTCCATAGAATGGTTCAGGTTGGAGGGGACCTTAAAGATCATCTAGTTCCAACCCCCCTGCCGTGTGTAGGGAAACACCCCAGGGTTGCTCAAGGCCCCATCCAATCTGACCTTGAACACTCCGTGGGAGGGGACATCCACACCCTCCCTGGGCAACCTGTTCCAGTGTCTTAGCACCCTCATTGTGAAGAGCTTCCTTCTGATTTCCAGCCTAAACCTACTCTCATTCCAGCTTGAAACCATTACCCCTGGTCCTACTGCTTGTAACCCTTGTAAACAGCCCCTCCCCAGCTTTCCTGTAGTCCCCTTCAGGTACTGGAAGGTCGCTATAAGATCTCCCTGGAGTCTTCTCCAGGCTGAACAGCCCCAACAATCTCAGCTTATCCCTGTAGGATAGCTGCTTCAGCCCTCCAGTCATCCTTATGGCTCTCCTCTGGACACGTTCCAACAGTTCAATACCTTTCCTGTGTTGGGGGTTCCAGAACTAGACACAGTCATTCAGATGGGGTCTCACGAGAGCAGAATAGAGGGAGAGGATCACCTCCTCCAACTTACTGATCACACTTCTCTCTTCAGGTCTTCTTTTTGGCATGAACACACTTTGAGACAATTTTTATTATCTGTTGTAGAAGTAAATATATTGACTAGATGTCAGACCAGTCATGAAGGAAAAGTACCAGGTATTCAGAGTAAGCCCAAATAATATTGAATAAATAAAAAATTTATGGAGCATAACAACCTTCCTTGTTTACTGTGCCAATAATATTTTTAATAAAAAATGGTGGGGCCAGTAAAAGATGTATACATAAAAATACTGACTTGTCACTATGACGCAGCAAAGTTGATGTGGTAGTGGTAGTATTGGGAGAAAATGTAAAATGTGTTCATCAAGGAAATGGTAGAATACTTTTTCAGCTTATGCTTGGCTTGATTGATTTGATAGTAAACTTCCTTTCAGGCTGTGCTTCTCAGCATTAAAGTTCCTGAAATTTGGCTGTATTTGTGTCATTACACAGAAATTAAACTTATTAGAATCATAAATGATTGGGGATTGGAGAAGGAACCCTGGGAGTTCTTGTCCAACCTCCCCTGTTTAAGGTTGCTTGAGGCAATATCCAGTCAGGTTTTTAATATCTTCAAGGCTGGAGGCTCCACAGCTTTTCTAGGCAATCTGTCCCAGGGTTTAAACACCATGGCAGTAAAGAAGGCTTTTATTCTTGTATTTAACTAAGATTTTTCAACTTCTGTCTGTTACCAGTGAGTCCAGGTCCTCCCTATTCTTTGTTCCCTGTCTTCGGGTATTATACACTGGAAGGTCTCCCATGACCCTGAACCTTCTGTTTCCATCTTGCTCAGCCTCCCCTCCTGTGGAAGGACTTCAGATCCCTTTATCATCTTCACAGCCTGTTGCTGGGCTTGGTCTAGTATGTCTGACTGGGGAAATCAGAGCTGAGTGCTGCACTGCAGCTGTGTCTCCCAGTGCTGAGCAGACAGGCCAGAAAGATGACCACCTCTGACCTGTTGAAAACACTTTTTCCTGGTGCTGTCCAGGATGTAGTCAGCTGCCTTTGCTGCAAGGGTGCATTGCTGATTCTTGGACAATTTGTCCACCAGGGACCCAGGACCTTCTCTGCCCACCTGCTTTCCAGCTGGGCAGCCTCTGGCCTGTATTAGTGAATGGAGGTTACTGCTCCTTAGGTGTAGGACATTTCTCTTTGTTGACCTTCATAAGGTCTTTGTCAGTCCATTCCTCCACCTTGTTGAGTTGCCTTAGAGTGGCAGCGCAACCATCTGATCTATCAGTCACTGTTCCCAGTGTTCTGTAGGTTTATGAAAATGTCTATTGAACAAGTGTGTTCTGACTGAAACATTAAATACAAAAACAAATTTACAGAGACTGAGCTGAAAAGGCTCAGATGGGGAGAGGGTAGGAAAGATGAAGAAAATGTGTATGAGGAATTACATGCAAGTGGTCTTTTCTGTTCTAAAACAGTCAGAAACTATTCATTGATTATTTCAGGAGGGCTCTGACAATGAGGAGGAAGAAGGTGAAGAGGAAGAAGAAGAAAACACAGATTATCTTACAGACTCCAACAAGGAAAATGAAACAGATGAGGAGAATACAGTATGTGCTGTAGCTTAGATAAGTGAATTGATTTTTGCATCTTTGGTTTTCGGTACTGAATGTGTTCTGCCAATTCTGCTCATAATCTATCTGGAAAAACATAACATGAGTACTCTGTGATTATTTCAAATATGTTTTAGAGCTTAGTTTTTATTTTTGCAAACTTCTGTTATCTTCAGAAAATATTTATGTTGTCAATTTTTAGTACAACATGTTTTCACAGGACTGCATTTCACAGGTAGCTAGCTAAACTGGAAAAGAATTGCATAAATGATGGTTTTGCAATACCAGCAATAGTAGCAAACTGTTACAATACAGCAAGATAAACTAGTTAATAATCCACTAGATCTCAAAAGTGAAAAGGAGACAAAGCAAGAAGGGCAAAATTCCTAAATTAAGAATTTGGGATCAGCAGGTTGAAAAGTCTGTAGCAAGAGAACCCATTAGGTTGAGCCCAGAATGCAGTTACATATTGTGTGTTGGGACTCTGACTTTAAAGATTTTTTGTTGTCGTTTTGTGCTTTCCAAATATTGAAAGATAGGTAGTAGGGATAGAGCCTTCTGTCTTTATTGTTGCCCTGTTTAGAATGCGTACGTCCTCATCTGTACAGACACTCCAGCATGTCAGAATGGGATGAATCACCAGCCTTCGTGCTAATTGATGCAATAAATACCAGAAAATATTTCAAGAAAATAATCCAGGCTAAACACTTTAGCAGTTTTTTTCAAAGCTTCTGTTATTTCTAGACGGAACACGTTTCTGAAACTAATGTAATAGAAGCTGTTTTACTATTGCCATAGGAAGTAATGATTAAAGGTGGAGGACTTAAGCATGTCCCTTGTGCAGAAGATGAGGACTTCATTCAGGCACTGGACAAAATGATGCTGGAAAACCTTCAGGTATAAATAATTATTTTCTTAATGTGCTGTACAGCTGACTATTTTTTAAATAGATGGTGATTAATGCTTAGTTTTCCATACTAAAGAATACGGATTTTTTTTCTTAGTTGTGGCTTCTTCTCTTCATTTGACTGACATGTTTGAATAACTAGTTTTTTCTATCTTCATCCTAGGCTATCCAAGCCTAGGTTTTAAAATGCTTAAAATGCTGATTCATTTAAATTTACATCTCCTTTAAGTCCATTTTTTTCCCAGTCACATTTGATAAGTATTTAGTTATTGGGTATGGTAAACCCTGTATGAGGAATATGTAAATATAAAGTGCTAAAAAAATGTTTTAATTTAGTAGGTCCATACTTAACTGTTTCTAATCAGGTCTCTAGATTTGGTTCCCTTTAAAAAGAACATTATCAAAAATTCCTTTACAATTTGAGGTATTCTGTCCCTGTAGTTTTGGGGTTTTTTCCCATAAGAGAGGAAATAAAAGGAAAAAAGCTTAATACGTACTTTCCTGGAAGCTGAAATATTTTCTCAGTCATGAAAATGCAAATGTTGCCAGACTGACATTTTTAACAACTGTTGATTTATAGAATTTGATTATTTTTTTTTAATAGCAACGGAGTGGTGAATCTGTTAAAGTACATCAGTTGGATGTTGCTATTCCTCTACATCTCAAAAGTCAGCTCAAGAAGGGTGCCCCACTTGGAGGTGGGGAAGGAGAGTCAGAGTCTGGAGACACGATGCCATTTGTCATGTTAACACGAAAAGGCAACAAACAGCAGGTAAGAGTTTTATGTAAGGTACAGGTATTGTTTAAATAAATCCTTTCACTTTTTTGATGTCACAGAATTTATTTCTTCATCCTGTTCTCAGAAAGTAATTTTGATACGATGCCATACATCTTGTTTTGGAATTGAAATCACATAGAAAATTCTGTGGTTAAGTTCGGTCATTACTAATTACATTTGGCAGTTACACAGTAGGACAGTGGGTATGCCTTGCATATATTTTAAATATAGTTGTGGAAGAGGAACAGATGCCATTGGTGGAGTACCCCTGAATGTTGGAAGGAATAGGAAAAAAGGAATATTCTATAATCTTCAAGACTCTACAGATGTCTGAAAATACTTTCAGCCTCAAATCAAGATATACAGCGTTTGCTAAATTCCATTTCTTAAGAAACTATTGCTTAGCTGAATTTGTTCCACTTGCAAAAAAAGTAATTTCTCAAGGCATTTTTGGGGGACTGTTCCTAAATGCACTGAGTGAATGTCTGAGAGAAACTTAAATGAAAATTCTGTTGGTAAAACAAGTAAACTCCTTTTTTCAGGCAGCCAAGTTGTATATTTGTTTTGGCTCTTTTCTCCAGTATGTTTGAATTTTTCCAAGTCAGCAAAATGCAGAGCATACAAATCAATACCTAATGCATTCCACAGCATTTCTCATCATGTTTTAGGTCTCTTAGAGAAACCTTTTCATTTAGGCTCTATGAATAGGTGGTGAAAATGAATGACTCAGTTTGTATGGAAAGAAAAACCAAGTTTCTGTTTCATTCTGTGCATCTGTATCCTTCAAGTTTTTAGATACTGCTGCCTGAACCTTGGCAGTAGTGTAACAATTAAGGTATATAAATGTGCCTTTGACTTTTTTCATATGAAAGTCACTTCACAAATTAAATGTAGAAAAGGAGAAGGTCTCATCTCACAAAACACTTGTGTTTATTGAGTGCTGTGCTAAGTGCTATTTGAGTGGACACATTACATCTTGCATTTAGTAGTGACAGTCAGCTGATTTCCATACTACAGTTGTGTGATTATTCTTTTTTCCTGGAACTTGAATGTTGTATAGAAGTTTGACTGAAGTTTGGCACGAGGAATTGTTACCCCAAACTGTCAGTGGGCTGAGAAGGGATTTAAGAGTAAGAGATTTTTCTTTTTTAATTGGCGTTCAGGCTTTTCAAGGTAATTTACTGGGAGTATCTGTAATTACCAAGAATTTTAGGATCATCTTATTCCATGTGCGAGGGGAAAAAAAAGTGTTGCTGACATGTGGCTTAAAAAGAAAGCCGAACTTGTTCAGGAGTTTTCCTTGCTCCTTCCCCAACATTTGGTTTTGGGAGTAGGCTCTTCCTGCCAAAAGTCCTCTGTGTTTCTAGAAATTTAGAAAGCAGTTACTTTATAGACTACTTTACTTGCTGAGTGAGTGAAAAGCTGCTTTGTCTATAGTTTTGTATTGAGAAGAAAAAAAATCCTAATCGTCAGTTTTAATAGAGAAGTAAGCAGAAAAGATGAGGTGGAGTTGGAAGGAAAATAATTGCTCCTTCTTACAGTATTTTATTTTAAATTTGCATGAACGTAGTGTGCAGAGTTTTGCAGTGATAGATGCCTACTTTGCTGTTAAGTTATAACTGTATAAACTTTCAGCTTTTTAGAGTTTGCAGACAACCTGGAATACTGTAACTTTTCATCTGCACAGATGTTAGAATGATCAACATCACCTCACTCTGACATCAACCTAATCACTTGCTGTGCCACTAGTTGGTTTGGTCTCTGTGTTCTTTGTCAGCAGTGCTGCAGTTCACTCTAACAAAGTATTTACTGACAAAAATGGAACATGCTGTACTTCCTTCTGGATGGTAATATTTGTCAGTTGAGGTCCAGTCACCAGATAGTTCTCAATCTAGTATCTGGACAAATTTTAGTGGAGTACTGACAACTAGCTTTCTGAAGCAACAGAGCAACAATCAGCTGCAATTTACCATCAGCATACAAGCTAATTTAATAGTCATCACAGGCTAATAATAACAATTACACCATATTTTGTCCTTGTTTGTCACCCTGTGCCTTACAGAAACAGATGGTAGCAAGGATACTGGACAGACCAGTGTCTTGTTGTCGGTATCTGGGTTTTTTCACCTGTCAGCTCTAGCAAAGAAGTTGTATGACAAAACCTACAAAGCTAGTAGCAGGAGCAGTGAAAAAGGTTAATGAAAATTGGACTGGCATGGTATGACACACTATGACAGCGTAAGGGGGAATAACAAAATACTGCCATCATGAGGGATCCAAAGGATCTAGGTAATACCATCTGATGCTTTTAAAACTATCCAAGAAGTTGTATGCTAGGTAGATGTGAGCTAAGTTGAGATTTAAAATGATAAACTAGCCAAGAAATACAGCTAACATGCAAGACCAAAGATTTCCTTTAATTTGAAAAATGTTTTGATCAAGGTTCTGTAAAAGGATAGTAATACCTGTAGAATGATCAAGTCTGACCATGAATGTAAAGGTCTTTTTCTCAGTGATGTTATTATAAAATCTGTGACTAGTGTTATGTATGATCATTTCTGATCTTTCTTTAGTTTCCGGTTTTCTAAGTGAAGTCCTTACATTGTGTTCTCTTCTCATACACTTCATAACTGCATGAGAGGGTTTTTAATACCTCTTCACTATTTGCAAATGGTTTGCTCATCAAACCCTTCAGTAATTGTCATCAGTGATTTGATTACATATCTACAGAACTATCTGATTGCCTCGAGATGGTGACTGAGTGATATTTTGTTAATTACTAATCTCTTGGGTTTTGTAGCTCTTTCATTTGCACCATTCTACATTTTAATTTTCTATCTTCTCATCTAAAAACACTTCAGGTGATAAAACTAAAGAACAGATAAAATATAAAGGACACATTAAGATGGATGAGGAGCTAAATGGTGATGCTAAGGAATTATTTTTATCATGAAATGCTGCTAATGTGTTATTAGTGTAGTTTGTGTGAAGGTCCTCTAACACTGTCTGGGAATGTGCATAGTCTGTGCAGCCATAAGTAACTGGAGCTTATTTTTCTATTGGAATCTCAAGAACCTTAATTTTTTTATTCTTTTTCACACACTTCAGTAACAAGCTTGTAATGAGGTTGAATATATTATGCCATTTCCTTCCTCTAAAAAAAACAACCCTCTTCTGGCTGATTTGTCTCATCTAAATATATCTTTTAGTTAGTAGGGGTTAATTGTACTCAAGTTTTTGCAAGAGCCTGATTTAACTGTTACAAACACAGTTTATTTTCAAATACTGTCATCATTCATCTGCTACTAGCGGGTCATGGCTATAATTAGATTTCTTGCTAATTATTGCATTAACTACTAGCCCTGTACACAGATGCTTTTGCTTTAATTGCATACCTTTTCAGATGTTTTGATAATTTATCCTTCTGAATGCAGCTCTTGACAGTGTAGCAGAAAAGAGCACTTAGAAATTGCCCAGTGTCTTTGGACATAGATCTTGGATGACAAGATCGAGCAGCAGGATTCATAGTGGCTGGAGGAATATTAAAAGTGATGTTCCTTAAATGCATTCTCTTACTTATAGCACAGAAATATTTATTTCTAATGGACATGCAGCTGAAGGAGGAAGGTTTTTTTTCTAAATGTGCTCACAAACTTCAGCATTAACAGACTTCTGAAAACTCTTGTTTCAGTTGCAGTGTAGGAAAGACATCAAGGTGCTAGAGAGAGTGCAGAGAAGGGCAGGTGGGCTGATAAGCCCAGGTCTGGAGAACACGTGAGGAGAGGCTAAAGCAGCTGGGGTTGTATGGCCTGGAGGAGTCTGAGGGGAGACCACACTGTTCTCTACAGCTATCTGAATGAGGTTTTAGTGCTGCAGCTGTTGACCTCTTCTCCCTAGTGGCCAACGAGAGGACAAGAGGAAATAGGATCAAGTTGCACCAAAAGAAGTTCAGATTGGATATTAGTAAAAATGTCTTCATAGAAAGAGTGATGAGACATTGGAACAGGCCCCTCCACAGAGGGAGTTGGAGGCACTGTCCTTGGAGGGGTTAAAAAAACAGGTAGATACAGTGTTTTGGGAGATGGTTTAGTGGTCAAGGGTTGTAGAAGGTCTGTTCCACCATTGATGAATCACTTCTCTGTTTCAGAGCAACTGTAAAAAAAAAATTATGTGGGAATAAAAATACTGATTTTCTTAGTCTGGAGAAAGAGAAAGCATCTTCCTTAGGATGCCTTTCAGACAAATCCCAGCTTTATTTTTCAGAGCGAGGGTACTTCTGTAGGAGTGCCAAGCTTACCTGTAGTGTAGTTTATGGGAAATCAGATAATATTGATCTGGTGGTGTGGGTGCTTGGATATAGAGGAGGAGAGAAAAAATAGATTTGACTCCACAGTTGTCTCAACTAATAAGAAGCACTGGGAAGCTAGGATCATTCGTGAAAGTAAAAATACCAGAAAGGGAATTCCAAGAGATAACTGAAATGCTTGGAATGTTTCTCCCTTTTACCACAAGGGATGATAGTACAAATTCTGCTCGGAATGGCACAGACATCTGCTTGGATGGCACAGAGCTTTGGAGGGAGCCAGTTATCTTGATATCAGTGTAATTCACTGTGAAAGTATTGGCTTGTATGAAAAGAAGAAATAAAGTGTATAGCTGTATGTTCCTGGTGAAGATTATAGGGTTTTGTTTCTATAAATACTGTGTGCAGTAGTCTTTCACTGCAGCATGCCGTCAACCTTTTTTGTGTGTTTTCTGTGCGTTGAGAAGGTCTGACTATTTTGTACTTTCTTGTGCTTCCTCACATGTTGAAAAAACACAACCAAAACAAGCAAACAGATAACCCCACAAAGCCAACAAACACCACAATTTCCAGTATTAACTTCTGTGATGAAAATCTCTCTATAGTAATACGGAAATAACTAATGTCCTTCTGTATTCTGGATTGTTACATGGTTGACTTTTTTCCTGTGATTGGCACTTAAAAACTTACTTTCATTTGCAGTTTAAGATCCTAAATGTACCAATGTCTTCCCAACTTGCTGCAAACCATTGGAACCAACAGCAAGCAGAACAGGAGGAGAGAATGAGGATGAAAAAGCTCACTTTGGATATCAATGAACGGCAAGAACAAGAAGACTACCAGGGTAAGAAAATCACCAAGAATTTAATTTTTATTTTCAGAGGGAACATTCATGGATCTACAGAAAATATTATTTGTAATTATTAACAGTCCAGGTTCTGAGTACTTCATAGAAGATTTGTGTTTTAGTTTCAGTCATTCATTATTTCGTACTCAATCTCTGTGCTTGAAGTTTGTATAGCTCTTTCACCTCAGGTCATGTTAGTGAATGTTCTAAGAGTGCTACAAACTGGAGTGTAAGAATGTATGAACAAAATGAAGTTTTCAGGCAAGCTGTGATCTCATTTGTTTTTAAAGGTGTGTATGTGAGGCATTTTTGAACATGGACTTTTTCAACCTCATCGTTACTGTGATACTGTGAATCAAACAGTTAATACAGCAGATCATATAGCTCTTAAACCAGTGCACCTGATGCATCTGTTTTTTGGGTGGCTTGGTTTTGGGTTGTGTTTTACAGACTTGACTTCCCTTAGTTTGCTCAGAAAATAAACAAAGCCAGACCAATAAAACTGATAATATTCAGATCTTACGTTAATGTTTCCATTTATCATCACCACCAGTTGTTCTTACAGTTTTTCTGTAAAGATGTTGCAGACTGGTGGTAATCACTATGTACGTGGTTAATTAGCAGGAAATCTCATTTAAGGTAATTAGTGAAAGGTCATTATTCATCAAGAAACGGAAAATGAAGAATTACAACCGCTTTAATTTAAAACTGATGAAATTTAAAACTCCTTTCAGAACTTTGATTCTGCAAGAACTAAACTTGTAATTGTAAAAAGGAGTATTTTTCAAAGTGAATGGTTGCGGAGCTCCAAGATGTCACACAATATATTTCTTAATATTAAACACTGTAATCAGCTGGAAGTCATCTTTTCTGAGAAAGTCCACTCTTATGAAGCCCACCTATGAATAACAGGGAAACAATAGACTCCAGAATTACACACTGAAGTGCTCTTCTCAGTGTGTTTGTAGGGCTTTTGTCATTAATGGTACTTCTGATATTTTTACTGGTCAGGGCATTTGGGAGTTTATGCCTTGTCTTATTACTTTGATGTCATTAAAAACCGGTCTGTTTTAATGTAGGATTTTCTTGAGTGATTCTGCTTCTTGTCCAAAAAAGGATCACGTTGATTTTCTGTAAGATAAATGAATGGGACAGTAGATATCAACTAGTTATATGTAGGTTTGGTTTTTTACTTTCTCATAGAATTTGCAGGTGCTGTTTATGAATCGTTAATAGAGGAGGAAAATCAACACAGAATAAACAGATTTTTGTCCATGACTGACACTCACTTTTAAAACAGCTGTTGATTCTTTATTAACCTGCGTAATATACACAGTAAAGCCAATCTCAGGAGGACCTTTAATCAGGTTAAGTGAGACTGGCCAAATTACATTTCTCTCTGGAGCAATTTTTTATTCAGATTTGTGTGGTTACTTGATACTTTTGAAGAGTCAGTTTGTCTGTAACAAGTTGATACATAGGCAGTGAAATGGTTTTAAATTTCTGGTTAAAGCTTTGAAGTTAACGAGGGAGGAAGAAGCCCTGGATGAAAGCCTTAGGATTATCCTAACATTTACACGCACATTGAGGTTTTCCAATCTGCACAAGGTAGCAATAGTTGAAAATTCACCGGTGTACTTCAAAGTGGTATCAGATAATACTTCAGCAGTGTTCATCAGTATTACAAACATTTTTAATTTGAAGAAGCATCAGGACCTCTCTAATTAAAACTGGTATTTTTGTGTAGTTGTTTTCTCTTTGCTAAACCCAAAAACAGTTGACATGCCATTAGCCTAATACCTTGTGCTCTTTCTCCATCCTTCTGCTATCTCAAACCTCCATGCTTTGTTTTCCATGCTGCAGGTGAAACAGAAGAGACAGACATGCACACACTTGCTTGTTCATTGTTTTTAGCACCTGGCTAGCAATGTACCATAGTTTCTTATTATTTTCTTTCTGTGTCTTGTTAATGCCACCAGAGCACTCTGCTAGGATTTGAAATTGTTTTGAAGGATGCTATTTTGTGATGCTGATAAAAATGCACTGTCAGTGTGTCAAGTGGCTTGCCTTTGCCTTCTCCAGCTGTTTATAGGTGACTGTAGAGATCCATGAATACATAGTTTATTAATTTTCAATACCAATATTGTACATTAAATCACTTCTAGTTTCCCACTTTCTCAAGGATTGGATGAATAACTCACTGAGCACTTCATATGCATCATGTAATTGATCAGAGAATCCCATTAGTCTCCAGTTTTGTCCTGTGCAAGTCATTTTGAGAACAGAGTTTGTTTCTAGCAGGTGGTGGGTATGTATCCAATGAGATTAGCAGAGATTAGAGAACCAGACAGAGCGGACTTTAAAACATAATCTGTTTAGCAGCTTATTCCACTTTTCCCCCTCATTTATTCCGTCTGTTTGCTGAGCACAGGTGGACTGTCAGAAATACTTTCCATTAGTTGCAACAACATATGGGTAGAGGTTAAACGAAGGCTCCAGGGCTTTGTTTGTGATTACATTTGGTACCTTCCCACTGTTAACTTTAGCCTGGTAAAGAGCCAATTTTATCATTAATAGAGGCATTTTAGGGATAAAGTTTTACCAAAGCCACAGCGCAATGCTTAGGTACCTTAAATTTCCCCAAAGTTGGATGTCCAGGGCAGAACTGGGTAGTGCAGGCTTCTTTCTGCACCCGCCTATTTCTTCCCACTGATGACAAAGTTAAAAGCTCCATTCATGGGACACAGCCTTTAAACACATCCAAGAATGATGATTCAGCCCCCTCCATGGGCAGCCTGTTCCAAGGCCTAATGACCCTTTCCATGAACGAGTTTTTCCACATGTCTAACCTAAACTTCTCCCAGTGCAACTTGAGGCCATTTCCTCTTGTCCCATGACCTGTTACTTGGGAGAAGACACCAACCCCCACCTCTCTACAACCTCCTTTCAGGTAGTTGCAGACAGCAGTAAGGTGTCCCCTCAGCCTCCTCTTCTTTTT
>VZRI01007553.1:62956-118153 GCA_013397515.1 Upupa epops
GTTTCTCATTTGAAAACAAACTGCATTTTAACTTTTAGATTAACCGGACACAACTCAATAAAATGAGCAGTGCTGCCTGTTTAGCTTTTCAGTACAATACTGGCCTCATACTGACATAGAAGTACAAACTGTTTGCTTATACTGAGTGCAGGTGTTTCATAAAGACTCTGCAGTCTTCATTTTCATAGGATCATACAGTCTTTATGTTTGAAAAGACCAGGTCTGTCTGTTAATCCAGCACTGTCACGTCAACTGCTAAACCACATCCCTGAGCATCACATCTACATGTCTTTTGGATAGCCTCCAGGTATGGAGACTCCAGCACTCCCTGGGCAGTCTGTTCCAACAAACCTTTCCAGGAAGAAATTTTTCCTCCTGTCCAGTGCTGGCTCGTATTCAGGTAGCTGCCAGCCAACACCCCCAGATGCTTTTTCCACCAGGCAGTTCTTCAGCCACTTTCCCCAAGCCTGTAATATTACGCTGGGTTGTTGTGACCCCAAGCACAGGTCCTTTGTAGAAGCTCGTCCAGTTGTCCTTGGCCCAGTGATCCAATCTGCATAGGTCCCTCTGTAGAGCCTCCTGACCCTCAGGCAGATTAACACGTCCTCCCAAATTTGAGTTGTCTGCAAACTTGCTGAGGGTGGACTTGATCCCCTCCTTGTCCAGGTCATCAATGAAGATACTAAAGAGAGCAGGCCCAGTACTGAGCCTTGGGGAATACCACTTCTGACCAGTTGCTGATGGGATTTAACTCCATTTGTCACCACTTTGGCCAACCAGCCAGTTTTTTATCCAGCAAAGACTATACTTGTACAATCCATGGGCAGCTGTGGGGATGTTTTGCAGACTGTGTAAGGAGCACACTACAGTTTTTATTTAAACAGCAGCCATATCAGCAGATGTGGTATTTGAAGAGGTTTTTTGTAAATGCTGTTCTTTTGAAAGCTGTTCCCTAAAATATTTGACAATAAAAACATAGTTTAGAATTCCACTGTAAAGTAGATCAGGCATTGTCCAGCAAAGTTTGTCCAAATAACTGCTGTGTCCTTGCAATTCTGATGCAGTTTTGTATTCCGTAACTAACTTTGCTTCTTTTAAATCTGTAAGCTTCTTAGAGCATGGACCAGGAAGTTTGTTTTAGCAGACATGTTTTATTTGTTGTCTGGTGTGGCACTCACAGGTGCAGTCACATACCAGCTGACTGTAGTAAGGGAATGTTACTTTTCTTAACCCCTGAAAGATATTTAAGCTGAGATTGATTTCTTGGAGCCACCAGCGACTTCGCACTTCTGGGATAGGTTGTCTGTCACCTGTGTTTTTACAGCTGCTGATTTCCAGTCTATATTGAAGACTATTTTCTGACAACTGCAGTCTGTCTGCCCAGACCACCCTCATGGAGCCTGAGGACACTGGAATATTTCCCTCTTTGCTGAGAGTAAACAGGAACTGAGCTGTTAACATGAGTATCTGTTTGGAGAAGTTTTTACTTTACTACATGATAGAAACAATTGGCTTAGACTCATAGAATTATACGAGTTAGAAGGGACTTTCGAAGATCATGTAGTCCAACCCCCTTACAGAACACCATTGTAAAGAGCTTGTTTCCATCCTCCTAACACTTACCCTGTAGACGCTTATAAGCATTTGTGAGATTTCCTGTGTCATGCCACACTAGTGTACAGTCTGACAGGTTTTGGTAATACTGGGGTAAGGAATTTCTTGCCTTTTGTCTGGAAGAACCAGTTTGGTGTGTTTACATTTACTTTTGTGCTGCTAAGTATGTCCTAAGCACTCTATTTCACACATCTTTCTGAAACATAAACCCAAATCTACCAGTTAAAATGGAGGATTCAAACATTAATAAAGGTACCACTGAGTTATTTCTTATCTTTTTGGCTTTGAACAACTGTATACCACTTTGGTGTCTCACCAGGATTTGGACAAGATGATTCCTAGAAGGTTTGGAACCTCATTTTTTCTGTGATTCTGGTGGTGCTAAATGAAGACGGGGAAAAAAAAAAACCCAACAGACTCACACAAATGTTTCCTTCTTTCTCTTCGATAAACCCCTAGTAAATGGAGGAATGAATCCTAGAATGACAGAATGGTTTAGGTTAAAAGTGACCTTAAAGAGGATCTACCCCTTGACATGGGTAGGAACACTTCCCACTGGACTAGGTTGCTCAAAGCCTCATCCAGCCTGACCTAGCTGGCTCATGTTGAGCTTCCCATCTAACAGTAGCCTCAAATCCTTCTTCTCAGGGCTGCTCTCAGTCCATTTACCACCCAGTGTGGATTTGCTCTTGGGATTGCACCAACCCTGGTGTAGGACCTTGCACTTGGACTTGTTGAACACCATGCAGTTTGCACAGGCCCAGTTCTCAAGTAGTGGCTCTACAACATGACGTTTTTGTGAAAATATGAGAGAAATCTTGACTGCCGTTTCTTTGTTCCCTGTTAATGTCCTTTCTTCTTACTGAATTAAATGCAGTGAGATTTGCAGGCTTTGTCAGGTTTTAGTGTCTGCAAAATGCTGGAGTTTATGGCTGTTTATTTACAGTTACCTGCTTGTGTGGCCTTGGGTTTTAATCTCCTTGTAGAATTAGCAGGTTTTCTTCTGAGGATTTGTACCTTTAAAGCTGCAGGCCTTAAAGGTAATTTTCTGTGATTTTTTTTAAAGCAGTGTTCCCTGATTTACTTCAGTTGAACTAGGAAGGCAATAGTTTTCACTCTTGTTTCCAATTCTGTAGTGTTTGTGTATGAAGAGGACTTTGATTGTCAGTCAAATCTGATACCTTCAGGGGAAAATGAAATTACTTGGTATTAAGTGATTGTGGAAATTTTCTTTTGCAGTTGTGGAGAACAGCCTCTCACATTAGAAAAAAGGGGGAAGAATTGTGTGAAGAGGACTGAGATCCATTAAATTACTTGGTATAATGTGAAGTGTAAATAACCAGATTTTATGAAATGAGTAAAAAATGTGGTTTCCCAAGGCAGAAAAAACAAATGCAGTGAGAACTCTGACTGTAGAGAAGTTAAACTTACCACAGTTTCTTAGCTCATTAAACCTTTCTTGATTAGAAGTAGTAACCTCAAAACTCACTACTGTTTTAGAAATATGGTAAAGGAGGAGGAGCTGGCTCTGTCTGCATTGGGATGCAGATGTAGGCTGACAAATGAGTTCATATTCAAGTTAATTGGTAATGTCAGACCTTCCATTTGCATCTCACTTTTCTCTATAACCTATTTAATAAAGGAAAAATAAAGCGTAATAACAGGATGCTAGGATTTTATTAGCTAAATATTCTCATAGTAAAGATTAATGCTGAAAAATCAGAGAATGGATAGTAAGGAAAGATGGGATTTTAACATAATTTCCTGCTTGACCAATATTAGATGTTAAAGCTTTGAGTTCTCTTACTGACACAGCAGAGGGTTGGGCAGCCTTAATCCCACTTGTGTGAGCTTCAGTCTGGCTGGTGGTTATAGACTGTCACTGTCTCACACTGGACGCAGTTTTAGGGTGTTGAGCTGACAGATTCATCCCTTGGTACATCACGCTGCATCTGAAATCACATTTTGAAATAATTTCTTATAATCTCCTGTAGTATTTTCCAAAAGAAATGTAGAGGTCACTGCTTTAGCAGTAACATTTTACTCTTGCTTCAGAGATTTTTATGATGAAATGGCTCCAATCCTAACAGTATCAGATCCCATGAACACTACAAATATTTAGTGCTTTATTTAACTGTGTGCTAACTCAGTTCATGTTACTTATTTTTTGCTGCCTTTTTCATCAGTATTTTAATCTTAAGCTTTTCTCAGCTGTTATTCTTGATCCTGAACTACATCCTTTATCTTGCTATGTACTCCTGCTGGTGTAGCATTCTGTGAAAACCATCAAACCCAGCAGAGAAATTCCAGTTCCCCTTTTCAGCTGCTCTATGGGAGGAAAGCCCAGGGTAACAAATTGGCAATTTGAAGTGAAGGGTTCCAAATCCTGCATTGTTTTTGGTGGACTGGACTGGAATTGGACAGATAAAACACCCAGGGGAAAAAACACGCAGAAGAGGCAGGTCCTCATGTTTTTGTCTTGGCAATGTGGTGCTTGTAGGGTTGTGAGTCTAATCCAGGCAGCAAAGGTGAAGAAAGACCCAATGACAATTATAGAGGGAAAGGAAAGCAGGATTTGATAAGCATGCCCATTTATAGAGACTCTTCCATTAAATAGGTTGTTTCAATATAAATAACAGTACCAGACAAAACCCCCTGTAGTTTGTGGCCCTCTGGAAACTACCAATGTTCAAAACACCTTTCTGATCACAGCCCATTTTGATTTGATTCTGTCTGTGAATTATTTTTTTGTTGACTAGATGAGACTAAAATAACTTGCTCCGTGTTGTGGGTTATTTGAATCTATGATGTTTGCAGCACAGAAGGTGTTAATTCGGATTTGTCAGGCAATGACATGGATGTTTCGTGTTCTGTTAGTGCAGAAGCATTCTGCAGTGTGGTTGCACAGTTAAATCATACTCTCTGTATGGGGAGGAGAAGTGATATTTTGTCCTGTTTGTGCATCTGAGACAAGAAAGCAGCCAACTGTGGATGGCAGGTACTCAAATGTAAGTGTCCCAGGACTGAAGTTGGTAGTTCTCAGTATTTCTTCTCCTTCCAGTATCTAGGAAAGTGTGTATACTGTTTATTCTCAAAGACCAGTTTAGTGGGAGAAGAACTGGAAGGAGAGATCAGCCTTTAAGCGCTCTCTTTTTGCCCAAGTAGGGAACAGCTCTGAGCAGGAGTCAGAACTTCAGATGCTATTTTCCTCTTTAAGAGCTGTCCTCCCTTATAAAGCTCCTGCATCTGAAAGCAGGAAAATGTGTTCAGCACAATAGGCCACATAAAAAACTACTCATTCTTCTAACATAGCATTATGTTTCAACCAAAAACAAATTCCAGGTGTTCATAATGTTAATGTTTCATGCACCTGGTTTTGGTTAATGTGATTAGGGGAGAGGGAGAACAAAGAGCACCAAAGCTGAGATTAGTCAGAAAAGCAAAGCAGCAAGTAAGTTTTGAGAGAAGATACTTGGAGCAGAAACAAGGTGGCTGAAATTCGTGAAGAAGTAGGTTGCTTGAAAAGGCACCGAACAGAGCCTTGTGGGTAGATGAAGGTCGTGAAGGGAGGCAGGAAAAATATGAAATGTAACATCGGAGATCTCACCTGTTAAGAAATACTAAGAGTCTGTAATGTGCGCAGCAGGCTAGCAGGACATGATTTCATAGGCTCTCCTGTGCATATTTCAGTTTGAGATACATCCTTTTTTTTTGCTGATCTAGACTCTCCTGAGTCCACATGTGCAATGGATGTGGGGTTATTCCCTGGCCTGTACCATTGTGGGTGTGATGGAGTCGGGTTGACAGTTGGACTGGATGATCTTGTAGGTCTCTTCTAGCCTTTGTGATTCTGTGGTCTAATGCTTTTGTTGCTTTCGCACATTCCAATTATGCAGCCATAGTTAGGAAGAAGTGTATCAGTGTTTTGGATTAATGCTTACACAGCAATGCTGAAAAGATGATTTTTATATTAATTACTAAGTGTTGGTAGCAGGGAGTTGGGGAGCAGGTAGCAAAAACTTGATTAATTTTGCATATAGAGTCCAAGGTGTCTTTAATTATAGCTATGCATAATGTTTGACCTTGCCAAGGTTTGATCAGAACAGGCTGCCCATAGTGCTGATGGAGCCCTCATCCCTAGGGGGGATTTAAAACACATGTAGATAGGGTGCTGAGTGATGTGGTTTAGTGGTGCCTTGGCAGTGCTGGGTTAACAGCTGGATTAAAGGACTTTTAAACCAAAACAATCCTGTGATTGTGTTCACCAGTTTGGAGAGAAATGTCAGTTTTTTGGAAGTTAGATACCTGTGACTGGTCCTTGCCTTTCTCCTACCCCCCTTTCAGCAGTAGAATTTATTTTCTCTAAAGGGAGGTGGAGAGGTAAAAGCACAACTGTGCAGTTCATCAATGCTTGGAGTTTCTTCTCAGGTCTAACATTCTACAAGTGAAATCTTGCTCTACTAAATCTATTAAAGTTCCTTTCTTTTGCAACCGTGTAACAAATATTCCAGATACCAAGTGTGCCACAAAGAACTGGAACATGGCAAAGCATTACAGGATGGTAAAATCCAAGTTACAGCAGTGATAGTGCAGTAAGTTTTCGTGATGCATCAGCTCAGCATTGACAGACATGTCTGGCCTGTTTAAAGGAAGGAAAACACACAAGTACTGGATAACAAAGCAAAATGATGTATAAAATAACAGTGTTACTGTAACAGCTCTGTGTTACAAGAAATGCAGATGTTACTCTGTTGGGTTTGTACTTGCAACACTTCTTGCAAGATTTTAAAAAAAAAATTACGTTTATATTAAATTTCAGCTCAACAGAAGGGTGAGGTTTGTGCACTCATGTGAGAAAACATGCAGAGGTTTGATTTTACAGTAAGAGACTTGCGTGTGTAGCCCTGGAGCTTTCTTGTCAGTGTTTAGGTTTTAGTTTGTACTATTTAAGTGTCCGTTTGTGGTCTAGAAGTCAACTAAAACCCCGCCCAGGTGCAGTAACTGATAGTTGAGCTGATATTGGTAATACTGAACTAGTGTTTCTGCCACACTGCTCTGCTCTTGTCCAGTCACTGCAGACTGGAGCAGTTTTTCAGTGCAGATTTACTCTTAAGAGAATGAATTGTCATTTATGTGAAGTAAGAATATGTTTTCATAAACAAGGGGTGGTGAACAATTTTAATGCAACACCCAGCTGCAGAGTGTTGGACATACCTCACACTAAGCTACTTTGCTTCTCTCTTTTCTTAGGAGACGTTGATCCAGCAGCCGGAGTCATTTCATTAGGTCCTGTATCTCTGATGTTGTGGATAGTGGAGTCCTCCAGCAATTAAACGAGAGCAGTGGACACATCTCAGCATGTCAGTCTAGAGCGTTCAGAATCGGAACCTGGGGTAGGCTGGGGTCATGGGGCAGAAATGCCTCCCCTCTTCTCCCCACCCCACACAGGACAAGTGGAAGCTTCCAGTCATGGCCTACCAAAAAACAAAAAAAAAGCAAAAAAAAAGCGCTTTTTGTTATGGGAACCGTGATGAGGGTTAATTTTCTCATAAGAGCAGAAGTAAATGAACGAGATGGTTAACCTGACCAGTGAGCAGCTTGGTGAAAACAAAGATCAATCTGAAACTCAGATGGACTATACTGGAATGGAAAAGGTCTTGGACAGCTCAGTTTGTGGGAGAGCAAAGGTCTAAATCTGATGCAAATTACATTATCTCTGCATCAAGCACTTTGTGCTGGAAGGATGTTGTTTGGAGGCTGCAAATCTAGAGTAGAAAAATGTGGAACAAATGGTGAAATGGAAAAGGAAACCCCCTGACAAGCAGGATGACTTGGGATGAAACACTTTAGTGAGAAAGGTTTTGGTTAAGAAATAGCCTTTTACTGCCAGGCAAGCAAGGCAGGAAGGAGATGGGGAGAGATGAAAAACTCAAGAGCCAAGGAGCTAAAAGGTCTGTTAAGGTTTAAAATGGAAACTGAAGTTGATTAACAGGGTGTTGACTCATACTGCTTGGGACAGCCTGACACCAGCCTAAGGACAGGGATATAGTTGAGCCCATTGTACGTATCATTGAGAACCAAAACGTGCCAGTCAGCATAGCAGGAGGATGGCAAGGAGCAGATACAAATATTTTGTAGATCTTCATGGGTTGATAAGCCTCTGTGTTTGTTGAAACAAGCAAAAGTTTAAAAAGAAAAAAAAGATTTCAGTCTGGAAACAGGTAGAGTTTTTATTTTTTTTCTAAGTAGGAATGAGTTTCTTGGTCTGTTTCTGACAATCTGTTATTTATTAGTATAGTTTTTCGTTTGCTTTCAGGTAGAGGTAGTGAATTAAGGAGCTCATCTATATGTTACTAGTTTGTTTTTAAAAAAATCCTTTAAAATCCTTTTTACCACTGTTTTTGGTTTCTGCATGTAGGAAGAGACAGACTTGTGAAACCGTAACATTTCATATGGAAATGCTGCCCGATCTTCACCAGCTTCAGAAATCTGACCTTTGCCAATGCTGCAATAAAGTGTTGTAATTTAGAATTTGTCTCTGTCCCTTTGCTTTGATTTTGTTCTCCTGGAAGGATATTTTGGAGAGTTTGTGCTGTACTGCAGGGCTTCATAAACACAGCATAAATCAGTTGATGACGTTCTACCAGAGCAGGAGGAGTCCTACCCTACAAAAGTTATGTAGTTGTTGCCATCCAGGCGCTACATGTTCTAATGCGCTACCCTATAACTGGTCAGTTACTGACCAGGACCAATCACTACATGTGGTGAGCAGTAAAATGGCATTTATTGCTATGTGGCATCTGCTTATATACATACTCTACTTCGTCTACACCCCTTAGCTATGTGTCATTCAGAGCAGGGGAGGTCCTGTCATGTCACATCCCGTGTCCTTGTTAACGCCTACTGCAACATCTCCCCCTCCCCATGCCCGGTAAAGCCTTGCCCCATTACAGCATGAGCGCAGATCCCCAATCCCCATTCACAACCCCTTGGGAAGCCCCTTTCAGGGCCCTAGCACCCTCACCAGGGAGTTGTTCCTTCAGCCTCACTGTCTTCTGACCCCATATCAGCCCCTCAATGTTAGGGTACAGGAGCACCATCACTTCTGTGCTCTCTACCTTACAATCTATCACAAAGCCTATAGTATTCCATATGTTGATCAAAATATTTAGGGGATTCTAACTGAGCTACATGCCTAAGTAATCGCAAAACCTTAATCTATAATACTATCAGTAGCATAAGGCACAACAGTGTTAAAAACAGTAGCACCATAACTGGGTGAAGTAAAGAGTTAAATAGTCCTTTTGCTGTAGGGGGCTATCCAGGAAGCACTTCCCACCAATGATGTTCTCTATCCTTCTTCACTCTCTCTAGGACACGATGTTATCTCCTCTGTGTCATAGTGAACAATGATCAAAGTTGGGTTTTTTTGTAACATACCTCCTTAAAGTTACATCCTTTACTTACAGAACCAGGCCCTGGGAGTGGGGAAAACTGCAGCTGCAGCTCTGATTCAGCTCTTTTCAGCACAACTGTGACAGCAGCAGAAGTGCAGGCCGTGTTATAGCAAATTTTCCCTCTGGACCTCACTAGTTAGGGTAGTGGTAGATGATTTCTAGTTGGCAGAACATGATCTGAAGTTTTTAACATCGCACGTAGATGAGTCTCTGTGGGTTTCCATCAGATCTCACAGTGAGGAGGTTGGTGTCCTGGCAGTGGGAGGTCACACACACACCCCCACCCCAATTTCATAGCTGTCTCTAGGTGCAAATATCTCTGTACTCAGAGAAGGCACTTCCTGTGCTGTGACAGGGGAATGTCCATGCCCCATATGGAGCAGTGTGTTGTAGGAACATCAGGTCTTCATTTCAAGTCTTATTTGATCCCTTTATTTTGATTTTTCTTTTATTCCACATACGATCTGCAAATGCCATTATTAATTACAGTGCTGCTGAGCTGCTTCAGAAACACCTCCACAACAACAGGACTGTCTCCATTGGTCAAATCTAATTTCCACTTCCCCAGTAAAAGATGCCCACCAATTCCTAATGGCAAATTAAGTATCCAATTGCAGTTCAAACTAAAGTCAACTTCCTTCCCTCCACACGCTACTTAGTTTCAAGAACATTTAATTTATCCAAATTGAATAACTGCCTAAAAACAAAATGTGGATTCACATTCGCTTTGGTTTGTATCTGTTGATCTAATGCCTGGGACGGACTTTGGATCGACTGAAAAATCTTTATAGAACTATTTGCTGAAAATAGTCTGGGGTTGGCTAGAGACTGTCTCAACTCAGATGGAAATCAAAAAGCAATTCAGTGGAACCTTTTGAAGTTTAATCCTAAAATAGATTATTCTGTTGTGAATAAAACCTGTCAGAAATCATTGAGTGAAACAGGCAGGACTGAATATGAACAGCAGAGCCAGCAGTGCTCCTGCAGCCCAGAAGGCCAACTGTATTTGAGGATGCATCAAGAGACGTGTGTCCAGCAGCTCAAGAGAACTAAGTCTCCTACTTTGCGCTTGTGAGACCCCACCTCAAATATCACATCCAGCTCTGGTGCCCCCAAGAGCAGAAGAATGTAGAACTGTTGTAGTGATTACAGAGGAAACCACAAAGATGATCCAAAGGGCTGGAGTACCTTTGCTGTTATGAGGGCAGGCTGAGGATGCTAGGGTTGTTCAGCCTAGGGAAGAGATGATTCCAGTGGAGACCTTACAGCTGTATTCCAGTACGTGAAGGGAGCCTACAGAAAAAAGCTAGAGAGGGAGTTTTCACAAGGGGATGTTGTGGCAGGACAAGGGGAAATGTTTTTAAACTGAAGAGGAGGTTTAGACTAGATCTTAAGTCCTTCAGTGCAAGGGTGGAGAGACTGGAATCAATTGGCTGGGTAGGTTCTGGCTGCCACCTCCCTGGAAGTGTTCAAGGCCTTGAGTGACCAAATCTAGTTGAGAGGTGTCCCAGCCTATAGTGGGCAGGTTGGAGTAGATGATCCCTAAGGTCCCTTCCAACCTAAACCTTTCTGCAATCCTATGAAAGAAATGTTGGCATCCTGTTATTTATTTGCTTTTCCATTTGTTTACCCCACAGCCTAGTGCTGTGGCCATACATTACATCTCCTCTCTTCTCACAGTGCTGTGACCTGCAGATTTGACAGCTTCCAGGGGAAATTGCACCAAATCCCAGCTCTGGCAATGTTTGGTGGGAGATAAGATTCCGGGCCCCTCAGTTTAGGAAGGATGTCAAGGTGCTGGAATGGGTCTAGAGAAGAGCAACTAAAATGGTAAAGGGCCTGGAAGGTAAGCCCTATGAGGAGAGGCTGATGGAGCTGGGTCTGTTTATCTTAGAAAATAGGAGGTTCAGGGGTGACCTTATTGCTGTCTGTAACTACGTAAAAGGTGGTTATAATCACGTGGGGGTCGGTGGACACTGAAGACAGGTTGGACTGGATGATCTTTAACGTCTTTTCCAGCCTCATCATTACTGTGAACACGAGAGCATTTCCTAAGGGAAGCTGGTTGAAGATGCTCTTGCTGAGGGTATTTCCAAAGCAGCATTCCAGGATGGGTGTGAAAGTAGTTAAATATGGGAAAATATGCAAAGATCAAATAGAAATTGGTTCAAGTCCTTGATGGCATAAAAGGTTTCAGTTATCTTACCCTTCTCCAGAAAGGGTCTGGGCTTGAGTCAGGTGTGGACATTTGAAGTTGTGTCCTCACAGATGTGAGGCTGTGCTCATTAGTAGTCAACCACAAACTGCTGCGTGACTACTCAGCAAATGTTTCCCTTAACTTTGGATGGTTTTCTCTCCTGTTGCATCTCTCAGGGCCTAAAGTTCAAGATAGGGACTGGGGAAATGAAGTCATCCCCCTCACACACAACTGTAGAAGGTCAATTCTGTGAGCATCTGAAGAAATGGAATACAACTAATTCTGTGTGACCTGACAAGTTCCTGACACCGGGCATCCCAGAGAGCATTGAGGGTGTTCAGCCTGGAGAAGAGAAGACTCTGGGGAGATTATTGAGGCCTTTCAATACTTAGAGGAACTCCACAAGGAAAGATGGGGAAGGCCTCATGATCAAGGTTTCTAGTGACAGGACAAGGGGCAATGGTTTCAAACTAGAAGATGGAAGATTTAGATTAGATTTTAGGAAGAAATTCCTCAGTGTGAGGGTGCTGAGGCACTGAAACAGGTTGCCCAGGGAAGTTGTGGGTGCTCCCTCCCTGGAAGTATTCAAGGTGAGGTTGGATAGGACTCTGGGTAGCCTCATCACTCCCTGTGATTCACTTGAAGGTCTATTAGAGCTGAGGTGCTGTTAATCCTGGATCTGGGATGGAGCCAGGATGGCTGGGAAGCTCTGAAGTCAGAACGTGCCAGGTTCACCCAGCAATGTCAACATCAAAATCCAGCTGGTGGTACTGCCCACTTTTTTCTACCCTGCAGCGATGTAGTGTGATGGAAGGTTGTTCTAGGTTAGGAAAAAACAGGTTTCTGTATCATCTCTTCTCTCTTTGAATTCATCTCTTCTCTCCTTTGAATTGCAAAAATAATATCTATGGTTTTTTTCGACTGTCGGGGAGGTGGACATGCAGCCGCATCCATCCTGATTTACAGGACAGCAGGAAGAGAAGCCTTGTCACAGCTTGTCTCTGAGAAAGACTCCAGGACCACTTTGAGTTAGTGGGAATATGGAGCCTGGAAGGGCACTTGATCTTCCAGCTTGGCAGAACTGTTTGCACAAGGCAAGCTGAAGATTTGTAACTTTTAAAGCTTTGGCAGAATTTCAGGAAATTTGGGTTAAAAGTGTTCTAGGGGTGGGTACCCCCTTGTTGCTGCTGCTGCTGCACTGTGCTGCATGTATCCTTCTCCCTAGGGGACCTAACCTGAAGCCAAAGACCACTACAGAATGCTTTGCCCGTTTCTTTTTCTCAGAATGTGTGTAATGCAATTGTGATGGAGTTTCTGTTTCATTTGTGTCATCTGCTTGGGCCTTTTTCTTCTTTTTGTGCTTAGATGGAGGTTCAATAAACCCTTTTGTTTCCAGGAGCCATTTTCTCTTGCCTGATAAATTCTGAGACACTTTGAGACGTGGCTGCTTTTCCTTTGGCTTTTTGGGAATTGTTCCCCTAACCTGGGACAAGTTGTTCCAGTTTGAAACAAATCTCGGGGCAGATAGACCTGATTAGGAATTTCCCTCCTCCGATTCACATGATAAAAAAGGTTTGACGCCCTGAAAAAGAAATAACTTTATAAAGAAGGCTTATTAAATGACAACACTAACAAAATAGAGGCAATTCCCCTCCCCAAAACCTGTACACTATACCACAACCCACCACCCCCCAAAACCTAACGGGTAATGCAGCAGAGTCGAAGGTGGGTGCCAGGGAAACAGCAGACCCCAAAGGGGTCTGAAAGGGAAAAGGCGGCTGCAGTGAAGCGGTGGCGAAAGCCCATGGAGCAACTCCGGCAGGGCACGGCGGGGTTCGGGGACAGGGAACTCCAACAGGGAAAGAACGGCAGCAGGTCCACAGCGGTGAACAGCGCTTGGTTCAGGGTGCCAAGGAAGTGGTGGGAGCCAGTAGAGAAGAAAAAAGCAGCTAGAGCAGGGTGTCTGAAGCCAGGAGCTCCAGAGAGGGCGAAGAGCGGGGGAGAGGGCGGTGGGGGTGGTATCCAGAGATGTCCGAAGCTGCGAAGCGCAGCAGGCAAGAAGCCCGCTCACCTCCTCCGCCGCAACTTGGGACAGCCACGGGGAAAGCAATCCCCCAAAGCTGAACAGATTTCCTGCTCAAAACAAACTCCAACCATAAAGCCAAGAGCTCCTGCTCAAAAATAATTTCCAAATATGAAGTCTGAAAACGATCTGTTTAAAAAATAAAGTAAAAAAGAAACTTTAAAAGATCTCCTGCTTCTTGGGAGACATATCCCCTCCCCCGCCGCGGGCGGTACTTAACCAATCGTTGTTACACTAAAAGGAAAAGAAGAAGGTAGCGGAGAGGGTGATACACAAACCGTCTTTTATTCTGTGCCCCTAGACAAAGGTGTCGATATTTTCTTTCATGAATTGCTAGATTTTCAGACTTGGTGTAATTTTATTAACTTCCAGGCTGCCAGAGAAAGGCACCTGCTGGGCTGTTACTGTTCTAGACATCATGGACACAGCCATGCTCAGCACGCGGGCGCATACGCGGGCACACACACACACACCCACACACACTACACACAGACACAGACACAGACACAGCAGACACAGACACAGACACAGCAGACACAGACACAGACACAGCAGACACAGACACAGACACAGCAGACACAGACACAGACACAGCAGACACAGACACAGACACAGCAGACACAGACACAGACACAGCAGACACAGACACAGACACAGCAGACACAGACACAGACACAGCAGACACAGACACAGACACAGCAGACACAGACACAGACACAGCAGACACAGACACAGACACAGCAGACACAGACACAGACACAGCAGACACAGACACAGACACAGCAGACACAGACACAGACACAGCAGACACAGACACAGACACAGCAGACACAGACACAGACACAGCAGACACAGACACAGACACAGCAGACACAGACACAGACACAGCAGACACAGACACAGACACAGCAGACACAGACACAGACACAGCAGACACAGACACAGACACAGCAGACACAGACACAGACACAGCAGACACAGACACAGACACAGCAGACACAGACACAGACACAGCAGACACAGACACAGACACAGACACACACACACAGACACACACATACACACAGATACACACACACGCACACAAACAGACACACACACACATGTTCAGGGACAGGCAGTGGGGCTTCTCAGCCTATTCAGCCGATCAGCATCAGCCCCAACAGTGGTAAGTTCTACCCCAAGTAGCTCCGGGGAGGCACTGCACTGCCTGAGCCAGGTCATCGAGAAGCCTAAAACAGGCATCATGCTTTTCTGTCAGGATAATAAATGAGGGCAAATAAATGAGAAAAGGAGTGTGTGTGTCTGTCAAAGTGGTTCTGTGGTATTAAGGCCATGTATCCCACCCAGACAAGTGAGAATTGTAAAATAAATACAACAGTAACAACCCCATGAGCCTGCTGTTGTCTTCTGATAAATCCTTTCTTCCTTTTCCTTTTATTTTGGGTATTCTCATTAATTTTTCCACACGGAGGGTTTTCCTTGGCCACTTTCTGCCCTGCTGAAGATGGCTGTCTGAGTCAACACTGCTGTCTCTTCTCAGAACTCAGCTGTAAGTAGGGCTTTACCAACCACTCCTAAGGACACCAGGAGTAGGAAACTATTTGGGCAAGTATCAAACAGGTGAGTAAATGTCAAAACTTTGGCTTGTTTGAATTGTGAAATTTGCTTCTAAGTTACCATTGTCGGGGTATGATTGTACCATTCAAACACTTGGTGTTTGGGATTGTTGTTAGAAGAACAGACAGTGTTTTGTTAGGGATCTCCTCCCTTCCCCTCTCTCCTCTTCCCTTTCTCTCCCTTCTTACCTTAAAATGCAGGAAGCTCCATGGAAGGGCCACCAAGGGTGGTGTCAGCCATCAGGGAGTGACGCTGCAAAGAGTGATGTGTCATGTCCTGCTGCTCCCATTAAAGCCCAAAGCCCTCTGCTCTGGGGCTAATTCTTGTCTCTGACGGATGCCTGAGTGTGGGAGTTGGCTGAGATGTCTACCCTGTGTGTGAGTCATTAAGTCCTACTGTGATTGGTGGAGATTGGGTCAATGAAGCCTCAGCAGCTACCAGGTAGATAGTTGCACATATCATTAGGGGTTGGAAGGGACCTCCAGGGATCATCAAGTCCAACACTGCCCTACTAAAGCAGGACTGTAGAACCTAAGACAAGGTTACTCAGAAATGCATCCAGATTGGTCTTAAAAGTCTCCAGAGAAGGAGCCTTCACAATGACCCTGGGCAGCCTGTTCCAGTAACCTTTACAGTAATGATTTCTCATATTGAGATGGAACTTCCTGTGCTTCAACTTACACCCAATACCCCTTATCCTATCACAGGATGCCAGTGGAAAGGGATTGTCTCTTTCTTCTTGACACTCAGTCTTCATTTATGTATAGACAGTGATTAAGTCCCCTTGTAAGTACCTCCTCTCCAAGCTGAAAAGTCCCAGGTCTCTCAATAGCTCCTCATAAAGTAGGTGCTCCAGTCCCCTAACAATCATTGTGGCCCTCTGTTGAACTCTCTCAATCAAGTCTCTATAGCTCTTGAACTATAGATCCAGAAATGGACACAATATTCCAGATGTTGCCTCACTAGGGCAGAGAACAGAGGGAGAAGGACCTCCCTTGNGCTCTTGAACTATAGATCCAGAAATGGACACAATATTCCAGATGTTGCCTCACTAGGGCAGAGAACAGAGGGAGAAGGACCTCCCTTGATCTGTGGGACACACTCCTTGATCCATCCCAGGATTCAAATGGTCTTCTTGGCCACAACAGCACATGGCTGTTCCATGGAGCACTTTATATATAAATGTATAGTATGTATAAATGTATATATATATATATACAGACATATATATATATGTCTGTAAGAACTTAAAGATCCCACTCCACGGAAGTGCACTCCAGTTGATCGTCCCCCAACCTGTATTGATGCATTTCATTACTCCTTCACAGGTGAAGGACTAATTGTACTTCATTAAATTCTTCTTTGTCCATCCCTCCAGTCTGTCCAAGTCTTCCTGAATGGCTGCACAGACCACCCAGCTTAGTGTCATCAGTAAACATCAATAAACTTGTTGAGGAAACACTCTATCCCATCATGAAAGTGATGGATAAAGATATTCAACAAACTGGACCCAACATAGATCCCTGGGGGACACCACTGGTTACAGGACTCCAGCTAGACTCTGCACCATTGATCACCACTCTTTGGGATCTGTTCTACAGGCAGTTTTTAATCCAAATCACCACCTGCTCTTCACTCCCATACTTACTATGCTTACTCACAAGGATATTATTGGGGACTGAGTCAAAGGCCTTACTAAAATTGAGGTAGGCCACATCCACTGGTCTCCCAGCATCCATCCTGGTGTCTCCTTTAGGGTGAGCTCAGACACTGCTTGGATGTCACAGGTGAGATCTCATTACAGTAGTAGCAGCCAGGAGTATCATTTGTTCACAGCCACCAAAATTCAAGTGCCTTTGAGCCTTGAGGTGCCTGAGGCTGACAGAGGTGTCACCCAAGGTGTGAGTCTGTGGGACCAGATATGATATGGGGCTGGAGCAGACCTGTGTCTTTCTCCAGTGGTTATTAGAAGCTCAGACAGGGTATTCCAGGGCATGAAACATCTCTAAGTACATATAAGCAAAACACTGCTCTGGCTGTAGTCATCTGGCTGTGGAAGAAAAAATGCTGAAACAGGGCAAACTAGCAGCTCAATTTTGCAGGTGTCACTCAGCTCTGCCTGCCCCACACATGAGGAACAGCCCATGCAAACACAGGAGCTAGAGTACCCATAGAGTCTGAGCAGGCCTGCAGTCTTCTCTTGCTGGTCCTACCTGGGCTTGTTCTGCTAGTCAGACCCTTAAAACCTCCTTCTCTGGTTAATTGATTATTTAATTTGGTTTGATTTGAAATAAAAAAAAATCCCCATTTGGGGGACTGACGTTTCTGAACCCCTGGTTCACGTCTTGGGTAGCTCCTGCTGGAAAACAGGAGTGCTGTGAAACATCAGCGTGACCACTTCTCTGAGCCACAAATGCTCCAAGGAAGTTGGTTTCAGACACCCCTCCACATCAGTGGGGACAGGACACCACAGACACTGCTCTGCTGGAGCTGCTGCTCGGCCTTGCTAGTAGTTACAGATGATGTGACTGCACCAGCAAAGCTTTCAGACACCACCCCCCACACCCACCCCCCCTCCCCCCAGCCAAGGACAGGTTATTGACTTGCTGGAAGCTGCACCCCTGTAGTGGTGGAAATGAAGCCCAAGAACTCAGAGTAATCTTGGCAGTGGCTTTGGCTTTTCTGATCTTTATTCTGAGGAGCTTTTCATGTGGTGACGGGAGCTCTGGCTTCTTTCTCAGGCTCACAGCAGGAATAGCTCTCTCCTGAGAGGAAGCCCCAGTGGTCAGCCTGGTCAGGGAGGATCAGACCACTTCTCTCTGGGAATGCTGCCAAGCTATTCCAGGCTGACACCTCATCCCTCCAGTCTTTCTTTTGCAGGGAAAAGATGGGTACAACAGCCCAAGGTAAACAAAACCTGCCTTTCTTGTAATGCTCACAAGATGTGATTGTCTGGGCTTTGGTATCCAAGTTGGTTCCAAATCCCACACCCTGTGGAACAAGGGGTTTATTACAAGCTGTGAGTCTCATCTAATGTAAAACCAAATCAGCTTTTGGGTTGGGAGGCAGCATTGCTGTTCCCTGCAAGGAGACAGGACACAGGGGAACGTCTCTGCTCTTAGCACAGCTGGTGCAGAGCCCAGGATGTTTATTATAGGATGTACCAGGAACTGCTGTGCTGGGCACACAGAAAACTCCTGCTGTAAATAAAACTTAATCAAGCAAACTAAATCCATTTAGGAGGCAGGAAATGTTCCATGGTAATGAAGTTTGTGTCATGAAGCCTGAAGACCCTATCGATCCTATGCCCTTGTGCTAGGTTGTATATTGGAACCAAAAATGTGCTGACAGCTGTTTCCTAAGAGATGTTTAAACATGAAGAAATCACCTGCCTCATCCTGTGACAGCTTGTCTGGTTGCTTCTTTCCTTCCCTTCCACCACCCTTTGAGCACTGAACGTTGGGTGACTTAACACCCATCATCGAGGAGAATGAGCGAACCATTACACATGTGAGCTGAAGCTCCCAGACTCCTGGCCTGCACTGGCAGGTTAGTGCTTCTGAAGTGGCAGGTGTGGTGGTAGGAGGGGAAGAGTGAGTCAGGATCACTGTGTAAGCCTGGAAACTGGAAGATCAAGCTCATGTCTACTCCTTCTTTCCTTGACTTAGCATCATTGCCCTCGTTTCCCAGCTAGGGAACACAGACTGTGCCCTTGGATGAAGAAGTGAGACCAAAACTGACATGATTCTGTGGTGCTTACAGTAACAAAAGCCCCAAAAATAAAGAGCTTCTGTTAAAAGAAACCACTCCAGGAAGGTTTGCTGGTGAAGTTGATCTCCCCACACCACTGAGGAAATGAGTGATCCTGTTGTAGCAGAGGTCTGCAAGGCTGAATTGGAGTGGGAAGTGACTTGCATGGGAAGCCTCTGCAGTGGTGAGAGCAGAGTGGTGGAACAGTTGCCGTACAGCACCAATGTGTGGGTCACTGAGGCCCAGAGCAGCTCAGTGCTGGCTCTGTAAGCATCTTCACCCTGACATTGAGCTGCTTGGAGCTCTGAGGCTCCTGGTCTGAAAAACCACCGGTCGAGATGAGACCTGCCCTAGGGTTCCCAATAGGGGGATTTTGAGAGGGATCATGGTGGTGATGCTGGGAGATGACTATGTGCTTATTGGGAGATCCTGGACATGGTTTTGTGCTTCATCTCACAAATACATGTGTGATATTCAGCAGTAACCACTAAGGTGGCCTTTGCCCCAGTAGGGACATGGTCTCAGATACAGCAATCACCAGTGAAGGGACTGAAGGCAGTGACAGACCTCAGATAGCAGCTCACCAGAGTCCTTGGCTGGTTGCTAGCATGGGCTTTGGAACTGAAGCTGCAGCCTGATTCAGTGGTTAAGCAAAGGAGATTATGTAGAATTCAATTTAAATTTAAACCTCCAGTTTACACAGTGGATGTTGCCAACTTGTAGCTCCCCTCCCCAATACAATAATTCTTAACAACTATGAGGTTTTGGGTATTTTCTTGGTAGAGAGATGCTGAAGATAACAGTGCCTGGGCAGCCTTGAGGAACCTCTCACCACTACTCTGTACAACATTCATTAAAGCTCAGGAGCAGGTGTGAGACCCAGTTAACAAAAGAGAGCTGCTCCTTCAAGCCTGCCAGCTGGTTTCTCTGCTGCTCCTCACACCTGGTCAGTCTAATCCTAAAACTACTGAAGCCTCCTCTAGTTTGCTTTATTTTGCCAGTTGCAAGTCACCAGCAGGTAATTATAACCCAGGGGAAAAAGCTGAGCACCAACTCTGCTAACAAAAAGTCTTTCTTCACAGATCCCCTGTGGTAAGGAGCATGTCTGACCTGGCAGGGAAGTTGACAGGGATGCGCTGACAACTTTTCAAGGAAGGCATTTCCTAATTCAGGTGGGGTCACCTCATATGGGAAGAAAAAGCCCCATTCTGAAGGGGAAAAAAAAGACCAAACAAAACCAAAACACATGAGAGAAGGGCGTGGGTTTGGCTCCATCTAGTCTAAGGACCCTCCTTACCTCAGGGGAAGAGGTATTTATAGGATGGCAATCATTACTAGGATGAAGATTCCTCTGCCCTTGCTCGGTTTGTCTGAAAGCAGGTGAAGGGCAGCATGTGATGAATTAAAGGCTTCATCTTCTCTATGATCCACATCTTTGGGAGCATCCACGTCTTCATCCACAGCTGCTATGAAATCACTTTGCTGCACTCAAATTCAGCCTGGAGAAGAGGGGGGGCTCTGAGGTGAGCAGCTTTCCAATACCTGAAGAGGGCCTACAATAAAGCTGGGGTAAGGTTTTTTACATGAGTGCATAGCCAGATAAGGAGAAAAGGTTACAGACTTGAAGAGGGGAGATTTAGGTTGGGCATTAAGAAAAATTCTTCCCCTGTGAGGGTGGTGAGGCACTGGAACAGGTTGCCCAAGGAAGTTGTGGCTGCCCCATCCCTGTAAGTGTTCAATGCCAGGCTGGATGGGACCCTAAGTAACCTGATCTAGTGAAGGTGTCCCTGCTTATGCAGTGGAGTTGGAACTAGATGATCTTTAGGGTCTTTTCCAACCTTGGCCATTCTATGAACTTGGTTACCAGTGACAACTGCTGGTGAGTTAACAGGAGCAACAGGAGAAAATCCCATACCAAACCATTCTCCATCTAATAGAACTCATGCTTCAGCTACTGGCCAAGTTATTGTGGGACTAAGCATCACACCATGACCTTCCTGCACAGTCTTCCCTCCTCCCGGGGTTCATCTATCACTGCTACTCTTCTGCAACACCTGAACACAAGCCACAAGCCCTCTTGTGACTTGCTGGTGCCATTTCAACACAGAGTTAAGCTCATTCAAAGCAGCCTGGCAGATAAAGCAAACTATGTTGTCAGCTTCTTAGAGCCAAAGAAATGGTGTAGGGGGAATGTGTTTGACTAAGGTAAATAGACTTTGAAGTTCTTCCACTCACTTCACATTCTCCCCCACCCCCATCTTTCAGTGGTAAGCTATTACAGACATCAAAAGACTTGCACAGCATTTAAGTCATCAGAAACAAGTTCCTTCTGTGTGTGCTGGAGGGATAGGGGATGCACCTGAGGACGAACCACCAGGGCTTGGCTTTGCTGCTGCCTCCAGAGCAATCCGACGCATCCCACACCGTGACTGCAGCTTACACTGCTGTGGCTGATGAGCTGCATCATGACAAGCTCCTGCCCAAATTAATGACCAACCAGGCAGCCAAAGGCCATGCTCTGTCATTTTTTACCTCTCTTGAGTTGCAAGAGAGTCTCAGGAACACTGACACCAATGTCCCTGTGCCTCCAGCCCAAAGGAAACCAGCCTGAGCTGCTGGGATCAAACTCTCACCTACCTTCAGCCTCACACCTCCCCGATTGGATGACACTGGCTAAAGTTGTTTATTTTTAAGGGAGGGGCTTATTTTTAAGGGAGGGGCCAAATTTATTTGTATGCAGGTACAGAACAAGTACAGGAGTCAGAATATCACAAAGTTATTCATATTCATAAAGCTGCAGCCATGTTAAAGTTGGCACTAATTGGGCAGCTGTGTGAGACCTCACCCTACAGCTAAGGTAAGGCTGTGACTTGTTCAGGTTTCATTATAGATGGAACCCAGTTACTTCTCTCATATTGGCTCTAAGCTGAAGATGGACATAATCACAAGGAGGCCACCTACCCTGCCCTGGCTGAGATATGTACCTGAGGCAGCTCTTGAAGGCTTGGGGACAGGCTTACAGACCTGCTTATGAGCTCTGGCTACCACCATCCTACCTCAGGAAATAGAAAAAAAAAAAAGTAATGGAAAGCAGCATCTGTTTTAGATGTTACATTATATTTGGGGAAATGCTCAACACCACTGTTATGCAAAAGCTAAATCCATCTGCAGAAGAATGGAACTGTTTCAAGGTTCCTCCCAGGTATAGGCCAGGGTGCCAGTGCCACCTTGCAGCCTCCTGCACACAGTGCTGAAGCCACTCATCTGAGCAAAAGGCAGCCACTCATTCCTGAAGGACCCCCTTCTGAGTGTGGTGGCATCATTGCTGAGTCAAAGTTTTTCATTTTGGCTCTTAACCATTCGCTCCCTGAAGTGAGATGAGCCTCAGCGCACGCTGACATAGCCACCACCACAGCTATGTAGTTTCATCAGAAAATCTTCACCTCTCTGCTCTACTAAGCAGCATGAATTCTGGTCACACAGCAGAGTCAGCTCCAATTCTCAGATGCAAGGGTTGCAGCAGGCTGGATGTGCAAGTTCCCAAAACAGAGGCAGCAAACACACAGCTACAGAAAGGATGGGCAGAAATTGTCTCTAAAGGGCACTTCATCCTCTACAAGGCAGGCTTCTGCCCTCAGCAGGATCACAGTCACCCATGAAAACACAAAGATGAGTTACTACAGAATCATTTAGCTTGGGAAAGACCTTCAAGATCATACAGTCTAATCATTAACCCAGCTGACCCAAGCCCACTGCTAAACCATGTTCCTAAGCTCCAGATCTACATGACTTATAAACATGTCCAGGGATGGCAATTCAACCCCCTGCTCCGGACACCCTGTTCCAAGGCCTGACGACCCTTTCCATGTTTAAGTTTCTGCTGATGTCAACCTCAGCTTTCCCTGGTGCAACTTGAGGCCATTTCCTCTTGTCTCTGAACAAATTACTTGTGAGATGAGACCAATACCCACCTTTCTACAACCACCTTTCAGGTAGCTGTATATAGCAAGGGGGTTTGTCACTTCACATGTACAATAGCCCTCTTGGAAAAGTCATTCTAATACTGCAAAACTCTGGGAGAGAGGCCTTTTGTCTACTTCGAACACTGCTTACTTCATTCCTGCAAGGACCCTGGTCACAGGCCCTGAAGGCCAGCAGAACACAGAAACTTCACCTCCCATCAGCCATTGTGTTTTATCCCAGTTTAATACATATCTGTGCAAAGACAGTTGCCTCTAACATGAGGGGGTGTTAAAAATAAAATCACAGCAACATATACACATAAACCCAGATATACAATATAAAGCTAAGTTTATGTACAGGTTGTCAGCCGCTAGACTTAACTTCATTTAGTACATGGCTTTGCTTACTACAGGTTTAGGCACAGAAGAATTTAGCAGTAGGACATCTGCTCTAATGAAAGGCCACAATGAATGCCTTGCTCCGAGTCCTCACCTTACAAAAATGGATTCACCTAACCAAGAACTAGCTCTTATTTCTCACCAGGTGAGGACACAGTCCTGCACAAAGGATAAAAGCCCATGATCTAGCTAATCCAGCCCACTGCAACTTTACAGTTCAGCTGTTAAACATCACTTTGTGGTGGTTTTTTAACTAGAGCTGTGTTATAGTTATTAAATAGGATGGAATTTTAATGAAGCAATTTCAATGAAAACAGCATCAGAGCTGGGTTTCCACCCCCACCCTGTTTGTTTAGCTTGGGCTCTCAGCTGTAAGCAACTCAAAGAAGAGCCAGTGAGAAATGATTAGATGTGATGTCTTCGTACCCCTTCACATTCTTAATGGGGAATTTGCTTTAACTGGACTTAAAAGCACAAAGGCCATGAAACATTTACACTTACTTAGCAGGTTATGTTAATAAATTATGATGCATCATCCACATGTAGGCCAGGCTGTGCCAACGCAGGTGTCTGGAAGTATTTTATGTGCTTGTCCTCCTGATTTAGGCTGTGGACTCTGAGCCCATCAAAGCATGTGCTTTCCTCGCAGTGTACGTTGCAGGGCACTTCTCATAGCTGATTATGCACGTGTAAGGGCTTGGCCAGGCTGGGGAATGGCCATGCATTTCAATTACTGATTGCTTATGTATAGCATGTCAGTCACAATGAGGAACATGATCACTTACCCAGTGCAAAGAATAAACTACATAACACAACCAGCCAGATACTGTAACAGCACAATTACAAATATAAGCAGACAGCAGATAATTTAAAATACAAACAAAACAAAAAAACCCCTTTAACTTAAGGAGGCAGGTTGAGAGTGACAAAGATTTTAGTTCCTTCACAACAGTTTCACTCACAAGAACAGCTCAGCAAGTCTGAAATACTTTATCATAAGAGTTACAAACTTGTTTATCACAGTATGTCAGAGCTCCTCGCTGAAGGGCGTGCCGGTTTCTATTAGCGCCGCTCCCCTCCTCTTCTCCAAGGTTTATTACTCATCTGCTTGGAAAAAAGAGGGGGTTGCTGGAGGTTTTAGAAAGTGCAGACAGTGTTTCCCTTTAGAAAAAAAAAACCCAAACCAACCATTGAGAACTCAAACGCACAGGAGTAAAGAGAGATTTAGACGGTCTGGAGTTTGGCGTGTGATTTTCAAATGGCTATTCCTGATGCTTGCAGATGTATGAAAAGGGGAAGGTTAGTGTGGAAGAGCAGTTGTTGCCGAGTAAAAAAACAACCAAAAACCCCATACCAACACTCAAATATTTTCTGGGGTCCATCTTAAAAGCTTCTCTAGTGAACAATGGCAAAGTAACCTGGACCATTCAGGAACAACGTGCTCTTGCATATGGGTCCCTCCTCTAACTCCTGCTAACTGAGGTTTGGCTGTAACTTGTGACATGCATTGGCAGGACAGAACCAAACAAGTTTGTGAGCAGAGGATTGCTAAGGCTATCAAAACCAGAGGAAGGTCATCAAACTAGAGGAAGGTCAAGTGACAACTTCAGAAGTAACAGAACTCACAACTAGTGTGGTACAACTATTGCTCAGAAAGTAACAGTTTCTTCACAGGAACCCTAACGTCAAAGACCAGGCTTTTGACATGAAGGTCTCACATTTGGTACAAAGTTCACTTGTTCCTATGGCTGCTCTGCTGTAAGATTGTCACTGGTACAGAACAGCTGGGGTTACAGATTGTCAGGAGACTCTTTGGCTAGCAATGTGAAAACCAGTGCTTGGTGCATACCCTCAAGGATCATCCATGCCCTTCACTGGACACATAGGTTGCTAAAACGTGAGAAAGAAGCAGGTGGCTGGGAAGAATGGCGAGACTTCAAGTGAAGTAGCACAGAAATGCTGACACCCCCTCTAAGCTTGGGCTGCTCTGTGAAGGAGTGTGTCAAAACAGAAACCACCCTCTGTGCAGTTTTGAGTGGCCACAGAGAAAGGAAGCAGACTCCACCACTGACAGGGAACAAAGCTAAGCCAAACAACAGAGACAAGTCACCAGAGTGTGTCATGCTAGTTGGAAATTTCACTGTTAAAACTCCCGTGAGCAGCCACACACATGTAGGCAGGACCTCCCTGCTTTGGCTTCACAAAGAGCAAAAGTAAGATTTGCTGTTGGGTTTGCTATGTACAACAATACTGCTCTGAACACTTCAACTAGATGCTGCCTGCTGCAGTCCATTAAATTAGTCTCAAACAGCAGAAGAGTAGCTCTGTAGGAAGGAGAGCTGAAGCCCACTGCTGGACGTGATCATATGTGGTACCAGTTCTTCTGGGATAAACATTCCAGTGTTAGCTCCTCCTTAGCTTGCCTGAAGCAGACAACTTCCCCATTCTTCCTTCTTCCAAGCTGTCTGATCCCAATCCTGCTAGGACTATTCTAGCACAAGGCCATGCTATGACTTCTCCCCCTACCATTGCCACAACACTCCCACCTGAACTACGCAGTCTCTTTCAGCAGTCCCAGTTTCCGAAGTGCCTCTCTCCTCGCTTCTTCTGTTGAGCCTCGGCCAGAGAACTTTACTGTTACTCCTTGAGACCGAAATCCTGAAGGTCTAGGCAGCGAACCTGATCTCCTCCTCATATCCAGGTTTAGACTGGGCTGTTTATAATCATTACAGTTTTTCGCTGTGTCCTGCTGTGCAATGCTGACCTTGTTAGCAGCAAAAGCTGCCTCAGGTTTGATTGTTGCAGTTTTGCTCATAGGAAGGAAAGGGCTGGGCTCGCTTTTTAAGATCTCATGGATGTTTTGGTATCCATTTGGAACAGTGTCAGCCCGTTTGGGCTGCATATCAAGTGGCTGCGTGCTTGGGGCATGGTTCACTTGGTCCTGAGCTGCCTTTCCCTTCACTAGGCCAAGTTTTGTCAGAGCCTCGTATCGGGTTTGCTCAGAGGAGAGATCCCTTAAGGAAGAACTTCTGTTACGTGACAAGAAATCATTTTTCTGCAGCTTCCCCTCCAGTTCTGCTAGAAGGGCTCCTCCATTGATGTTAGCCAGCACCTGAGCTTTCCTCTCCTGGACATTAACTGCTGCTTTTGAAATAGTCTCATTGAACTCTTTGCCACTGACATTTGTTATGTTGATGTTGCTGGGGAACCGGTGCAGTTTGGGTGTGGGTGCAGGTGGGTGCTTTGGAATCACGAAACAATCACTGTTGGCCACTGGGCTTTTCTTCCTGTCCAAATTCCCTTCCTTGAGGACATTGGGGAAGTGTATCCTGCTCTCCGTCTGCTGTTCTGATATCTTCTGGGCCATGATGAGAGGAGTGGGGATAGAACGAAGCAATTTTGGATGCTGCACTGTAGGAGGGGGTGGAGGAGGAAGAATCTCAGGCACCGATGGTGGTGGTACAGGTGGATGGGGGGGAAGGTCAGCCCTAAGATGAGGCTTAGGGCTCTCAGCTCTCCAGGTAGCATCCAGCACTGAAAATGACAAAGCAGCAATAACGTTGTTAAGTCTCCACATAGAACGAAATACAAGGCTTGCTTTCACCTATGATGACTGGCAAACATCAGTACTTCCCACCCCCAAACTTTCTAACTCAAATTCAGCCCATGCTGCTAGAAGAAACTATAACTGAACTCCTAGCAATGGAATCTTGTAGGCGATGCTATGGTTCAAACCACCATATGTAACAGAAGCCCACTTTCAGTCATTCATTCACAGTCTGCACAATGGCCTTGTTGTTTCAATGGCCGATTTTTGTACAAGTGTTCTGCAATTCTTATTTTTTATTTTAACACCAGGACTGGCCACACTACATCTCAAAGTATGAGCTAAGTTTGTGATGAGACTGATTTATCGATAGGATCACATGCCTTTCAGAACTACACAAAATAACCTGTTGTCACAGCTCCTAATAGGTCTTGGAGAGAAGAAAAGAGTGAACACCACTAGTTGTTTGCTAGAACTGATCAACACTAGTCTGCCTTTCTGGGATGACTCTGCATAATACTCTGTCAACAGGTAGGGTGACAGAGTCCAGAACTTCATCAGGTGAATGACTTCCCTAACAGAAAGGCTTGGACTAACCGAATTAAAATCACAGTCCCTAGAGCTCCTCATGTGTAAGATTCATCCTGAGGTAGTAAGGAAGGTACAGAACTACTTTAACTGTTTCTAATGAGAATTACAATAGTTAGGACTAGGTCAAATGCAAAACCAATATTTTCAAGAAATACAATTACCTGGTTCTGGATCTCTGCTAGGAGGGCCTTCATGGTCGCTAGTCTCAGGTGTTGACTGCAATAAGTCAATTATGTCTTCAGTCTCTGAATGACTGGACACATTCTCTTCTGTTGACCTTGGAGACTGACAGTGGATGCCACTGTCACACTGGACTGGTTCCTCCAAGTCATCTTCTAAGGCATCTATGGTTTCCTCAAAGAACATGAGGACATCCTGCTCTTCATGGGTTAAGTATTTCAGACTCTCATCATCCTATGGAGAGAAAAGAAAGAAAGATGGAATGATTAACACACTACAGGACAATACAGGCAAGCACACTGACAGCAAACATGGCACTCATTTTCCAACACAGAAAGGGGCAGCAGTCACATCAGAAGCATCTGCTGCTTACCATTTCATCCCTTCCCAAAGGGACTTTCAGTCACAACAATGCAGGAGAGATCAAAACACCACAACAAAAAGTCTAGAGTTTACAGGGCATTGGTCCTGTCATCAACTGGTATCTTGTCCCTCAAAGAATCCGATTTCAATTCAACAGACAAATGCCTGTTTGAGTTGGACAGAATGAAGCACTAAAAGAAAATGAAAGTTCACCCCTCTCCCCCTGTCACAAAAAGCAACCTTCCCCACCACCCCCAGCTGTGCCTTTACATTGGAACATGATGCCCAGGGAAGGGCTGAATCACCTCTGGACATGTTTAAATGTTGTGTAGATCTGAAGCTCAGGGTTGTGGTTTAGTGGTGGGCTTGGTAAAATTAGGCTGATGATTCGACTTGATCTTGAAGCTTGCTTCCAACCCAAATGATTCTGTGATACCTTCTTCAGCCTCCAAGTGGAACAGGCAGTTTCAGCTGCTGTGCTGGGTTCAGGGACAAGGCTTGGGGAGCAGTATGGGAGTGAGAGAGTGCATTGAGGACAGTCCAGCAAGACCTACTCGCTCTAGATTAAAGTTAGAGCTGGAGCTGAAGCTTAACTCTACCACTGCAATGACACTCTACCCAGAGTTACATGGTAGAACACAAAAACAGAATAATGAGGGTAACAATTTCCAGAAATTTTAGCTTTGAGTTACAGAAAGGAAAAGAATCAAAATAAATATGAAGTGTTTCCTAGCAGTGAAGTGCCTTGGGCTATTTTCTCCAGCAGGAAGCAATCCTGTAGCCCACAGAAGTGATAAATAATCACTCAGATTACTCAGTCTTGATTTTTTGTGAGTCACTGCCCTTCATTAACTTGATTAACACAATATCACTGCGAGTAGCTAGGCAGCACTGAGCAAACTGTATTCCCTCCACCTTACATCCTGGGAAAGACTCACTTCTCCAGAAGCTTGGAGATGACAAAGAATGATTAGGAAAGGCATAACATTAAGACAATGGATACCATTAAGACAATGGATACAGGAAACACATTTCCCAAGAGAGTTGGGTTGGTTCTGGAATGTAGCTAAGTATTGTTTAAAAGTAAGTGAGGTTTTCCATTTTCTGGACTGAATTTCTCTTCCCACCAAGCATATACTGGAAACTTCGTCATCAGTAACTTCCCAAGAAGGCACCACCAATGAAACACGTGACAATTTCCTTTCTCACCTCTGCTTTTCACTTCTCCAAACACAGAAAAAGACCTGGGAGTACTGACTGACAGTATGAGCCAGCAGTGTGACCAGGAGGCTAGTAAGCATCCTGGCTTGTGTCAGAAATAATGTAGCCAGCAGGAGGGTGACCATCACTCTCTACTCAGCACTGATGAGGTCATAACCTGAGTACTGGAATCGGTTTTGGGCATCTCAATATAAGAAAGACACTGAGATGCTGAAGCTAGTCCAGAGAAGGACAACAAGGTTGGTGAAGAATATAGAGAACAAGCCTTGTGAGGAACACCTGAGGGAGCTGGGTTGGTTAGTCTGAAGAAAATGAGGCTGAGAGGAGACCCTATTGCTGTCTACAACTGCCTGAAAGGAAGTTGTAGAAAGGTGGGGGTTGATCTCTTGTGAGACAAGTAAAAAGCAACAGAACAAGAAATGGCCTAAAGTTACACCAGGGGTAGTTTAGGCTGGACATTATGGAAAGCTGCTTTGCTGAAAAGGGTCATCAGGCCCTGGAACAGACTGCCCAGGGAGAGGGTTGAATCACCATCCCTGGACGTGTTTAAAAGTAATCTAGTTCTAGAGCTTTGGAACATGGTTTAGCAGTGGGCTTAGTACAGTTGAGCTAGTGGTTGGACTCTATAATCTTGAGAGTCTTTTCTAACCTGGATGCTTCTATGATTCTAAGGACATCTGTGTGATTGTTGCACACAGGTAACACAGCTACTTCCCAGTAGTGGACTGGAGGAATGTAGGTAAGTGCATAAAGGTATGCAGTGCAAATATCCAAGAGGTAGGCATGTTCTTTCTAGAGCAGCACAACTTGCTTCAAACTCACCATGCCTGTTCATCTCATGTTAAGATAAGAATAGAAAAAACCCCAAACCACCAAACATGTGTAGCTCTACCTGTTAACTCCTTGTGCAAATAAAGCTTTAATCCCCATCCCCAGCATTAAAAATAAGAATCTACCTCTGTACAGAAGTAATGCCCATAGATTAAAAACTATGAAGTGCCACATTGTACCAAGTGTCAGTCTCTATGCACTCCAAGCACTACAGATGAGAAAATAAATGCTTTAGGGATCTTAGCTGCTCTCCTGTGTGGCCTGTAGGATATTTTTCTTGTAAATAACCAAATGAAATACAGAAGCCAGTCACACTGACTTTCAGTCACTTGCTGTTGAGCTGCTTCAGGACAGGCTTGCCTATCTGTGGCTGCAATTGCGTGAACACAGCAGCCTTCAGTCACAGCAGGCAACAGTGTTCTGCTACGAGAAACAACTGAAGTCTTGCGGGGAAATACAAAAGTTGATTTCAACAAGAGGCTCACGCTCCATTTTTAGAGATTCAGATTCACTGTTAGCAGAGTGAACATGGTTTGATGGCTGAAGACAGGTACCAAGATGTTAATGATTCTAATGTACCACCCCCAGCATACTCCTGTCAGAATAAGCAACTTACTCCAGCTTGCAGCAAAGCTAGTAAAAAAGCTCCAACTTGGATACCATTTGCAATGTCTATTTAAAGGATCAACTTCAAAGTCTGACGTATTGCACAGTTCACACCTGCCACATGGCAGACCTCAGCATTGAAAGACAGACAAGCATTCCTTCCCCCCCTCCCCCCTTAATGGATGTTGCAATCTCCTTCCTCTCCACCCAAATACTCATAGGGCTGCTATGTCTGGTAGGCGAGAGAGAATGACAGGAAAGAAGTCATTGCTAGGTAGACCCTAGCTGGAGGGGGACTCCATGCAACTTTTCTTGGGGATGAGCTCATTGCAAGAGACAGACTTCTGCAGGCAAAGGGGAAAAAAATAAAAATAGTAGTTGTGTGTAAGGAGTTCATAGCAGCAGCAGCTCCATACTGCAGTGCAGTACAGAAGTAACCACACCACACTGTTGTTTTAAAAAGAACAACTGCTCCCACACAAGCTTAACTCGTTTGATCAAGAACTGAGCAAAACAGTGTGTGGACTGAAGCAAAGACTTTCAGAAGCTCTTCCTTCCTTCCTTCTTACTATTTTCATGCTGCAAGATTGAGCACTTTGCCATCTAAGGTCCTCCTTGCAGGAGGACTGGTCAGCAGACCCTCTGCCTGACTGATCATCTCATGGATCCTGCTGAAATGAGCAGTTTGCCATTAAGTGAAAGATCTGAAATGATGCAGCATCCTTCTGCAAATACACTGGTAGCAAATGCTGTATCTAGATTTGAAAGACTAACTTCATCTGTGTTAGCATTTCGATCTCTTTCCTTATGCAGTTTTCCTTTAAGATGGCCAATGTTACATTTCCTCAGGGGAAAAAAGCCAAAAGACCAAAAAAAAGATGACAGCAGCTCTCGAGGTTAGGCAGCGTTATGGCAGGTCACCCACCACACTGAGAGGCTAGAAACTCCCTCAGGCAAGGCATGTTTTACTTTGCAAGACAAGGAAATAATCTCATTTTAGACAAACAGGCACAGAGAAAACAGATCTACTCACCTTGGTTAAACCAGAGAAGTTAAGAATTAAAGTAGATTGTGACTTGCTTTATCACTGGTCTGAGAACAGTGATGTGATAAAAAAATGCCCACTTGGATTACCTGTATAGCAGTAGGGCTTTCATAAAAATGAGAGGAATTACTCTGCATTTAATTGGTACGAGTTTTAACTAAGGCATTTACTTTCAATTAGTTTATTTCCCCTGTATTCCAAACAGTCAAGCAGCTTATACTCTTCTTGGGCTGGCTTTCCATACACCCCCATTCTACCTTCCAGAACTATTTTGGCTTTTAACAGTCAAAACAGAGTCGTCTTTCTTAAATCAGTCATTCCCCTTGCACTTTCCATTGACTCCATGCTCTTAATGCACAAATGGGTCTCCCAAAACTACCCCACCCCCACACGCCACCTAACACCACCAATGTTTCGGGCTACTGTCAGTAACTTTATTCTTGAGAACTGGGTTTTTTTCCCTTAATTCTCGGCTAAGGCACAATCACCTGCTTGGACAGAAGAAATCTGGGATGCAAACAGCTGAAAAAGCCATGTATGTTCATATGGTATTAATATTGTATGTTTCTGTGCAGGCAACCATTTCCAGTTAATGCCAAACAGGAATGAGATTGGTGTTTGGTATAAAAGGGAAAAAAAAAAAACAAACAAGAAAAATGCACAGAAGCTGTTTGTAAAGAAAAGATCCCTTTCCTCTCTGTCCAAAACAAGAGACAGTGACAATTCTTCACATGCATCTGAATAAATTCTTAACATCACACTGAGATATAAAAGCCCATGGGCAGCAGAACTTTGATAAAAACAGAAGCAGCAGGGGAAATCTCAAAGACATCTGCAGTGTTTTTTAAAAATATAAATCATTAACTCCTCTGAAAACTGCTGGAGAACGTAAATTCAATTAACAAATACTACAACACCAGATTCAACTGATTTATCATCAATCACTTGACAGTGCCAAACAATTACTAGGGACAGTTCCATGGGGGATAAGTGACTGGATGTTTCTCAAACAACCACGAAGGGAACATATTACTTGAATATGTAGTAGAGGCTGATGTAGCAGCACTTGGCCAGAGTGCTTCATCCCAGAGCAGGCAGTTCTAGCTCTAAAAGGAAAAGGGGAAAAAAAGAAAGCCCCACATGCAGGAACAGTATCAGAACAGGCACAGAACAAAAAGGCAAGAACTGATTATATTTGTAGGAAAGGGAACAGAATGGGTAATACTACCATACTGCTTAAATTGGAAGCAAGTGAGATTCAGATAGGAACAAGAACTACCACACAGGATCAGATGTTGATAGGCTGCCTTCAGCCACCAGTAATGCACATGACAAAAGGAACAAGGAAGAATATTGCCATAAATTGGGTGGATTTGTATTTTTCTTCCCTAGATCCTTTCAGTTTCCAGCAATACATGGCTTAAGGACTTCCAGTTGCATCCGCATCTGTGTACTTAATACCCCTTAATGAGCATTTCTAGCATGAATTCACCTTATTGTTTAAGCCCATTTAACTGCCTGGCATTCACAGCATCCTGTGGCACTGAGCTCCATGGTTTAATTGTGCACTGTGTCGAAAAGGACTTCCTTTACAAGTCACTATCTGATGATTTTGTTAATACCATTTCATTTGGACTATAATACTGGACGTTTGTTTATGCAGTTTATTACTATAATGGTACCTGTGTGCCCCATTATAGTTAGCACAGCATACAAACAATAGGGTGTGAGGAAATGGGTGATCTAGAAGTATTTAAATAAACTAGATGAAGTAATGTACTGATTAAATAATTTCTAAACTATTTTTTAAAAAAGCAAGCTGACGCAATGCAAGGTCTACACAAGCTCTGGAATCATCTCTTTGGTTATCAAAGTTAGGCTGATCAGCTTCTAATTTCTTCTGTACCTTAACTTCTATTTTAAAACAACATTGAGAAAAACTGAGACATTTCAGGCAAACAAACAAACTCCAAATCAAACATTCTGTGAAAAACCACTAACACTGTTCTAACCAAGATCAAGTAAATTCACAAAAGATACACTTGGGCTATAGGTATAACCCAGGATGTCATATGTCCTGATTTGAAATATTTGCCATGCCCCAACCAACCAAATACACTCCTAGATGAAATTATGGCTAGATGAAATCACTACAAGGGGGTACGGGGGAAACTCACTTTTGTGAGTTAACATGATAAACTGAAAATGATCAATTATATAACGAAACAAGGCAAGATATGAACAGGTTTCTCTCTACACCTCAAAACTTCTGATACTTCAACAACACTGGACAATCAGCTCAGGACTTGTTAAGTCCCTTATACTGGAAGATCAGAGTCATAGAATCACTTAGGATGGAAATCACTTAAAAAGATCTTTGAATCCAACCATTAACTCAGCTGTCCCAAGCCCAGTGCTAGACCATGTCCCTAAGCTCCAGATCTACACAACTTTTAAATCCATCCAGAGATGGCGATTCAAACTTCTTCCCTGGGCAGCTTGTTCCAAGGCTTGATGACCGTTTCCATGAACAAGTTTTTTTTCTAATGTCCAACTTAAACCTCCCCTGGTGCAAGTTGAGGCTATTTCCTTTTGCTTCATCACTTGTTACTTGTGAGAAGAGACCCACACCCACCTCTCTACAGCCTACTTTCAGGGAGTTCTAGACAGCAATAACGTCTGCCCTCAGCATAATTTTCTTCAGACTAACCAGCCCAAGCTCCCTCAGCTGTTCCTCACGAGGCTTGTTCTCCAGACCCTTCACCAACCTTGTTGCCCTTCTCTGGATCAATTTTGTATTGAGGTGCCCAACACTGAAGAGTGCACTTGAGGTGTGGCCTCACCAGTGCCAAGTACAGAAGAACAATCCCTTCCCTACTTCTACTGGCCTACACACTATTTCTGACACAAGCCTGACGCTGGCTGTTTTGTCCTCCTGGTCACACTGGTGGCCAACTGTCCATCAGTACTCCCAAGTGTCTTTCTGTCAAGCAGTTTTATGAGATCCAGGTACAGCAGAATTAAACCATCTCAAGCCATGTAAGTAGCTAGTAGTCCATAAGATGGAATCCAGGTGAAAATAAATGTAAAGTGATGAAAAACATCTAAGTTGATATACAAAACAGAAGAGGTGTCGGGTCAATTTCTGTGGTGTAATGAGGCAAAAAGAGCTTCAGGTCTGTGACTGTCACTCTGGAATATACTAACCAGGGTGATGAAGCAACAGCAATACTCATTCAGAACACAGAGTTCAAATTTAGCTGTTGAACTTTGGAAAGGATGCAGCTAAGCTGGATGCGGTCCAGGACAGAGCAAGTTGTGCTGAGAGCACAGCCACACAGGAAGAATGGAGCACATTCTGTTTTAAAGTAGGGAAGAATGAATGGGTGGTAGGCAGATACAGCCCTAGATGTATTTTAATATCTAGAAAGCTGACCACCCGTATCATTATAATTAATCTTCTCTACATGCCTGAAGGAAAAACCAAATGGAAACTGGCTTTCAAATTACAGAAATTCCAAATACTACTTGAAATAAGAAACTGCTTTAGAAGTTCAGGAATGTCCATCAGTGAGAGTTAAAGAACAGAGCTGCTCATCCGCTGGAATAACCTTTATTTAGCAGACGCGGCTTTGAAGCAGGGTAATGCTACTTCTGCATAAAGTGCAAACTGCCCTCAGAATCTATATTTTCATGGTCCAGACCAGACCCCTCTTCCTCTCACCTTCTTACCCTGCTGTTAGAAACAACTCTTACTTGCCCAAGGCAATTTGCTTCCAAGTCAGGCTAATATCAATTTTAAGTGGATGAAGCATAGCATAGTTCTCTCCACACCCTGTAAGGAATGACTTTTACCTGCCCAAAGACAGCTGTATCCATAGAAATTATCAAACAGTCTTTAAAATTCTTCTCATTTGTTGTGGGTATTGTTATTTGACAAAGTACTTGGACATGGTGAAAGATCTTGTACATAAAAGCCTGCAGAATACCAGTATCAAGGGACAGAAAAATAAAAACTACACCACCACATTAATTTTATGAAAGGAGTCTTTCTCCAGACTTCCCCTTCATTCTAACTGAAGAGCAGCTCAGCTGAACTGAACATTCAAGTTGGGAGAAAAATGAGGCATTGGGCTAAAAGACACACAACCTGTCTTTTACCAGTAACTCCTAAAACCATACTGGAATCCCAGGACCTCTTCAGAAAGCTTGGGGCAAAGAGACAGTGATGTGGTGCACTCAGAAAACCAGATCTGGCACGTTTGAATTATCCATCCAAAAAGAAGAAAATATTTAGGCTTCAAGAGAGATCCTAACTACAAAATAACCAGGTCAACTCTGAGCCAAAAATCTCAGTGTGTGAAATAAGGTACAGAGCCACCTCAGACTACTCACAAGATACTTGTTTACATAACTAGTGCTCAGAATGCCACCTTATACTATAAAAGGTGTCCAGTAGTGACAAACCATCTTCAGTAACTGGATGTCATAGCCATCTGCCAATTTAACCCACTTGATCAGTGACCAAAAGAAAGTCATTTGACCAAATTCTTGAGATTACCATTGTCCCAAAAAGAGTGGTAATTAACTGAGGATCTGTCTGAACCACAATAAAAATAACTTCAAAACAAAAAGCCTTAACCAACTCCATGATCCATGTAGACTAACTAGAGCTGACTACCCTTCTGTCCAGATGCAGAAGGTACAGTAGTGAAGTCATTAACAGATCCTAAGCATTGACACAGGTTATTTTAGTGCAGTTCCAAGTAGCACAACTCATTTCAGGCACAGCCAACACCTGCCGGTATGATTTCTGTAGATGATACTATTGTCCTAGCATGTTACTCACACCTAGAAACTAAAGCAGTTACTCATGGCTGGAACAGATACACAGTGCAATTACCAGAGTGAAGCACTGGAAGAGGATTGGCTTTGACTCGCTTTGTGCCTATTCAGTCAATGGAACAAGATAAATGGCTTCAAAAAACCAAACCAAACCAAAAACCAAGAAACACAACCTAGTTTGATCTCCAAATGAAATGTCCCTATATCACTGCAACTGCAGTTCAAGGCAAGTTAATTCTTATACCACATTATCAGAGAATGGGTTTAAAGCCAGAACAGCCAAGCAGAACAGAACGTTTTTGTTTACCTTCCCCTTGGATAGTGCAACGAATTCCAAGTTTAGACCCCAGACACACACACACACACACACACAGAGTATGTATATATATATGCAAATTCACATCCTTGTATACAGGAGCTCATGGTTACACAAGTTGGTTTTAGGTGGAAATGTCAAAGCAAACATTCCTCCCATATAAACATTGGCACTTGTACTTATTTTCAGATGCTGCAACAGATTTGGCAGCATAATTCTGTTATTTATATGGAAATTTCTACTGCAATCAAGACAGAACATCAGCACCTTGCTTGCCATTTAGAAAAATTCACTTGGCTTTAAGGACTGTGATTGTCAAAGGGACCATTATGAAGGTAAGAAACTGAGAAATCTGGCAAAGTAAGACTGAACTGACAACAGCTGACTAGTGAGAATAATTACACGCAGAACTTTAGGACCTTTTTTCATCACATCCATCTCCTTGTCATTCCTAAACCAACAACCAGTTCCACAGCAAGTATAGCCAGGGCAGACACGCAGGACACAGGAACAGCCACCAACCAGCCAAAGCAGCTGTAAGCAGCCAGCATAGGCTACAGCCAGTCCAAGTATTTGTCTTTGTTATCACAATCCCAGGTTTGTTTGAATTCCACAGATGCAATGTAAAGGTTGTATTTAGTGACTAATGCAGTTTGACAACAGGCTTAAGAGTCTCTTTTTTGGTAATCAAGTAGGAAGAAGCCACGGCAGTACAGATCTGTCACACAAAAAGCACTACTACACTTATTTGCAAGGCCACTGTAAAAACTAAAAACCACAAACCAAAAAAATCCCCAATGCTGAAAGTCAACTCTGAACTTCCCTACTGTGTCTCTGGGAAAACTGACAGTCAAGTGATGAATGAAGAGGCAGATAATTTAGTTACTTCTGTTTCAGGAATATGAATTCTAGAATCAGATTGAAAAAGAGCTTTAAAAATCATCACATCCATTAACCCAGATGTCCCAAGCCCACTGCTAAGCCCTAAGCTCCAAATCTATACAACCTTTAAACACATTCAGAGATGACGATTCGACCCCCTCCCTGAGCAGCTGTTCCAAGGTCTGATGACTCTTTCAGTAAAGGTGCTTCCATAACGTACAACCTAAACTTACCCTGACACAACTTGAGGCCATCTCCTCTTGTCCCATCAGTTGTTACTTGGGAGAAGAGCCCAATCTCCATCTCCCTGCAACCTCCTTTCAGGTAGTTGTAGACAGCAAGAAAGTCACCCCTCAGCCTCTTCCTCTTCAGACTAACCAGCCCCAGCTCACTCAGCTGCTCCTCACAAAGTTTGTTTTCCAGACCCTTCATCAGTCTTGTTGTCCTTCTTTGGACCCACTCCAGGCCTTCATATTTTTCTGGTATTGAGGTGCCTAAAAGTGAAGAATGTACTTCAGGTTTGGCCTCCTGAAAGTCTGTCCCTTTCTCACAGTTTGCCTAATAAGACATTATTAGTTTACAGAGTTATCTATCCCCTCCTTCTCATTAGGCTATCCAAGCATCTGCATCTTCTGAACTTTATTAACACAACTAAGTGAAGCAAGATATGAACGTCTCTAGGAGAATGTTCCAATAACTAGCTTTTCCTTTTTAAAAGTTCTGTGATCTGCTTAGTCAACTGTGAAAATCATGCTCTTAATAAAAAAATATAGAAAAATAAATATTTGAGGAATACTGCTCCTCCCTTCCCAAACACAGAGTCTAGAATTATTCCTTTATTGAAGCGATTTTCTGTTCCCATCTGCTATTCCAGGGTTGCTAGTTAGTAGTTGCCTTACTAGACATGTCACCTAAGATGCTAAGGGACTCTACAACACCAAAATTAAACTTACTGCTACATGCTTCACTTTCTTCATGCACAGACTCCAATAAGACAAACTAAAGGCTTTAGGAACTTCTTTTGCTGATGCACAGGTCTGATGGAAATTGCCTAAACCTGCAACCAGTTTTTACTCCTCCATCTATAAATTACTGTATTAGAGTAGGAAGGGATTCCAGTTCTAGCTGATGCATCATCACATGGTTTATCACACAGCAAAATCTAGTTAGGCTAAGGGAATCTGATTTTCTGACACAGCAGATGCAGCCAGAGGCTGTATGAACACACCGATTAATATGTGGGCTTGTCATGCAATAATGGTCTTTTGAAAAGGACTAGTCTCATGCCTGCTGTTCCAACCAAAAATAAAACCCATAGAAACATGACTGGCTGCTGGCTTGATAGCCCAGAAAACTTGAGTCAGGGTAACACAAAACTAATTTGTAATTCTACATAACATTAAGTTGTAATTCTTCAATGAAGAAAACTCCCAGTGTAATACTCTTAAGATCATAGATTAAACAACATACTTGAAGCCAAATGGTGGAGTTGGCTATGCGCTGATCCTCCTTTGCCCTGAACACAACTTTTTTCTAGTGCAGATTAGAAACAGTTAAGGGACTAAATTTAGTAATACTTGTTTTGTGTTTTAACTAGCAACACAAGCTGAAGAATACAGCAGGACATTAACAGAGTTCTATTTTCATTAGAAACAACCAAGAGCATAACACTTTTAGAATCACCTCCAGATACCAAAAGGCTCACACAGCAGCACAGAGCCACTAAACATGTTTGAGGTGTACAGATAAACACCAGTACCAATTTGCCCACTTTTCACCACTTATTCTTTTACTGAAAACTACTTTGCTAAAAAGGGACTAGAAGGGAAAGAAGAGGGAAAGATACACAGAAGCCAGCTCATGTTCAGTGCAGAATGAGATTAAGATTTCCATTTAGGGAGAGCATGTTCATGTGAGTGCTCTTTTGTCAATTAAAAATGGATGCTTTTCACATAGTTGGGACAACAAAAAAACCCATGTGAGGACCCATACCTGCTTTCTAGGCTTAAACTGTCGCACTACAACCAGTACTGTTGAGTTTGTTGCCTGAATCATCCTAATTGGAAAAACACAGAAGTACCTTCTACTTCCTTAATTACTCATATACTCTCTAAATGGCCACACACTCACATCCACAAATAAAATCATCTGATGATACCAAGGTGGAATAAGCCAAGACCTTTGTTCAGGGGTGTCAACAAAGAGTTTAAGCAAGAAGCGGCATATAGAAACATCATTCTTAGATTTCTTTATGAGCTACTTAAGAAATTGAAGGCAGAGCTGTGCAGCACACACAGGTGGTCGCACCAAGTAGCGCAGTGTGAGCTGTGCTCCTTACTACTTAGTTCTCTAGGTGGAAGAGCCAGAGAGAAGCACCCCCTAAGTCCTCAATCAGACCAGGATAATAAGCTAATGTACCAAATGACAGCAGTTATTTCTGGCAATTCAGTTTGTTAAAAACTAAGATCATAAGCAACCATTTAGGACAAGAAATGGTACTAAAAAAAAACCCCTCACCACCTGCAATGTGAACAAAGCTACTACATGTAATTTGTGCCACTTAGCATAAAGCTCATTAAACACTTACCAAGGCAAGATTTCTGCACTTAGCTTGGATGCCACGATTCTCCACACTGCCACCACCCTCCATGCTCCCACAGATGTGCTTTGGAGATATTTCAGTTGCCATTTCAGGAGAATCTGGGAGGAGGTTTCTAGGCATTACACCCTCTTGACTTACTGACCCCGATGCAGTGCAGAACGCCATCAGCGTATTACATAGGGCTGACAGCCTTATTCATTTCTGAAAACAGAGAACAATGTGTTACACTCAAATCTGTTTTTTAAAATACTTGAACAGGAGGGCAAAATAAGTTTTTTTAAACCCTCCCATAAGTTAATAAGGGGCATATCTTTATGCTCTGGGACATGTTTACCACCTATGGGCACATACTAAAGATGACTTTAAAAACCTACCACAGTGATTTTCTGACCACCATTTCATTCTTCCAAACCAGAACCCTACAGTTGCAAGCATGGACCATGTCCTACAGGCGGAGTTTGTGTTTTCCCCTATGACACACCATTAATAGCAATAAAATCCTACTGTGTGAGATACCAGCTGACCCAGTTTAACTATCATCATCTATATGCTTTTAGACAAGAATTCTGTTTTTAATCAGCTCACATGAGGAAAACTATCCAGTTCACTTCCTAGTGCTGCAGTAAACTCACCTGTTACTGAAGGAGCTCAATGCAAACTACTCTTGGTTGAAGACTCATGAGCAAAAGTTAGTGCTGCATTTGCACCATCATGTTATAGAACAAAATAGCATTTTAAAGCTTATGGAGCTTTTGTTTCGCTCAGTCAGGAGAAGCAGTATATTTGGCAGGAGAAGCCCTTTGTACATTTGAAAGACACTAACTGGAATAGACACATGCAACAACAGTGACTAGTCTCTAGCAAAAGTCCCCAGTTCAAGACATCCTAGTACCCAGCTCTGTAACACCTCTCTGAACAGCCACCTTCCCAAACACCTCTCATATGATTACACAGGCTGAGAGAATTGGGGTTGTTCAGCCTGCAGAGAACCTAATGCAGCCTTTCAGTATTTGAAGGAGGTCTGTAAGACAGGTGGGAACAATCTCTTTAGTAGGGCCTTTAGCAACAGGACAAGACCTTTTTAACTAGAAGAGAGTGGGTTTAAACTAAAAATGAGGAAGACTATTTTTTTTTTTTCTTTTTTTTTTTTTTACAGTGAGGATGGCAAAATGTTGCCCAGAGAAGTGGTAGATGCCCCATCCCTGAAAGTATTCCAGGCCAGGTTGGACAGGACTCTCAGGACCCTGATCTACCTGATGATGTCCCGGCTCACTGAAAACTACATTGCTAAAAAGTCTAGTTGGACTAGATGTGCCTTTGAAGATTCCTTCCAACCCAAACCATTCCATTATTCCACAAGAACACTGGTGGAACGTCTTCCTTTATTCTCAAAGTACCACAAAGTATCATTCTTGCACACTAACAGCAGAAAAAGTAGAACCTAGTTAACTCTGTCTCCAAGAGGTTAAAACACCCTTTGCAACAAGAAATTGCCTTGCTACTCAGTGGTCCATATTTTCACCCACCCAACCCATGATCAGTAAACAGCAGCAACATGTTCCTCAAAGCAGTTTGTTCTGAGTTACCACATCATGTGCAACCAGTTGGGAACTGGATATCACTACCCTGACACTGCACAAAACACAATTAGATGGTCCTGCTTCCCAAGTGCTTCTCCCTTTATTATGGCTGGAGAGGTGACATGAGAAGCAAAGTCAAGTCTGCATTTCCAATTCAATTGGATTGCTTCTTCTTCCCCAGCCCTGCCAGCTGAGTGCTGAGAAACCAGAGCCTCCTGGTAAGCTGATTAGTGTTTTATAGCAGTAAGATAGCATCTGCCAATAGTGAGTAACAATTCCATCCCACTGATCATTTCCTCCTGGGACAGGGCTATGCCATTACCAGAGGTACATACAAACCCACCCTCGTCTATATTGTAGCACCCGTATGTGTCCTGTGGGAAGGCTCCTCTGCAACATAGCCAGGCCACAGTCCAACAAGTCTTGAAGGTACCATGCACAAAAACAGAGCACTGCATTGCCACCATAAAGTCATCTGATAACCTTTCTTATGAACATTATATTCAAGTATTAATATTTAGCCTTGGTTTTACACACAGAAAACAGGTAAGATGCTACCTCATGGGAATGATCTTTCAGCAATGCCACAGATGTAAAACATGCTCTTGGCCTGGTTTTCAGAATTACAGAAAGTCAGACAAACTTGAGAGCACTGCAGCCAGCAGCTGCTGTACCTCTGAGAGCCAGGCACCTAGGCTCAAACCAACAAGCTATGCTGCAGAATGCCTATCAAGAAAAGAGCATCCTGAGTCTAGAACATATTCTGCAACAGTAGCTCCATCTACAACAAGCCCTGGGGCACTGAAAAGCTAGATGTGCACAAATTATCTATCGTATTTAGAAAGCAACATCATCAGGGAGAATCCCGATTCCTGAAATGTGTTGCACCACATGCACACATACATACATTATTTCCAGAAGACAACCTTGCCACCTCTGTAATTCACAGAAAACTCCCACAGCCTTCAGATTACATCTCATGACTTTGAAGGTGATGCCAAGATGAAATAGTCTTTTCTAAGAGGGGTCAGCAAGAGATGAGTGCTCCTACTGACATCCAACTTAAGGTATTATTTCTCATGGGCATTTTTAAGCTGCAGCAACAAATCTTACCCAGTATAAACTGGACACAGCATGTTCGTTCAGTCCCTTGGTGATGGATTTCAGACAGCTACTTGATTTCTAGAATTACGCTCAAAAGTGTTTGTGAGCATTTTATAGATTATCACAAGAGGTCACAGCTTCAGATTGCAGCAGATACCGTAACTAAGGCTTACATTTAGCAACTAACCAAATTAAGATATTATCTCATGTTACCAGAAAAAACAAAACCAAACAACCAAACCCCGTGACAGTTAACAGAGCAAAACTCTGAGGGGAAAAGAAAGTGTTTAAGAGTAATGCTTTGGTTTCACAGCAAAAATCAGACCTAAGCACCATAGTGGGCACTCTGCATCCAGGACAGCAGGAACACCCAGACTCAGCAGCGTTAAATGTTAAAGCTCCAAGTTCTAAGTAACAATAAATAGCTTATTCTGGAGTTCAAGTTCAGATGTTTCACAAAGCTCCTGAGCCATGAATAAAGGCACTGACTGTGACTGCTTAAGAGAGCCACACACGAGATCAAGCCACAAGCACTATAGCACTGGTTCTGTGTTGTGTTGCCAGCCGTGGCTCTTTCAGAGGCTTTACTCATTTCAGAAAATCTCAGGAGCTGTGCCATCACCTGTGAGCCTGCAGAGAGGGGCTAGGTGGAGATCTTTTTCCCCTTCCATCTTTCAAGTCATCTTCAACATTTCAAGAGTATGAGCCCATAAGAGCATAACCCCATAACCCATTCACAGACACTACTTACTCATCCCTTTGCTGTGCTTTTTATGCTTCAAGGGTGAAACTTTTACATATTTGTGCAGCCTACTGCTGATGCGATGTTGCCTGGCACTGCTGTGATATGCAGTCACTTCACCCTTTTTATATTCTCTCTATTAAGTGAAAGAATTTGTGGATCTAAGACAGAAATAGCCAAGAATCTAATGAACAGCAAGACAACCCCACTGCTTGTTTCGGCAGGACTGCCTGGGTAACAAGCAAGGGTTCAGAAAGAAGGTAACCATTCTCAGAGAGAGCAAGAACAGCAGAATGACAGGCAGCTGCTCCTCCTGACCTTCACAGATGCATTAAATATGAAAGTTGCTCACAACAGGATTTGTTGCCCAGCCTATTCAGTGCAGCATAGTGTGAGGTTCAGGAGTATTTCTGTGCTTGTAACATTACAGATTAATTAATCACAAATAAATCACACCATGATACAAGCATGCAGAACTTTGACCCCAACAGCACTACCTGGAGAGACCTCAAATATTAGAGCAGAAAGGCCCTTTGGTGAGGAGGGGGGTTAGATGTGCTTCTGTCAGCTGCAACAGTCACTCCTCTAGAGCTACCCTTCATGAAATATTTAAAGCCACACAATTTACACACCACACATTTGTTAGAGGGTAGGAGGAAATGGAAATATACGTAAATATGAAGTTAATACTCCATTTTACCTCCAAAGATTTAATTTTGCTGCAGCAGAGACATGTAATTCAGAGGCCATATTAAGTTAAGATCAAAGATAAGGTGCAGCCTGTCCTTTTTAAAGAGGGTATTTTCATAGTTTTGCTGAGTTAAGATTCTTCTCCACTGAAGTTCAGTGTTAGCATTGACAAGGAGCTGTTTCTCTAGTAGAAGACGACCGAAGAAAGATGCTTATTAACAACCCTATTTGAAGATGAGCTTAATAGGCAAAAAGATCAATACCACAAAAAAAGGAAGACATTTAGAAGCTGAAAGTCAACCACTACATAAGCCTGGAGCTGACAGCCAGCAAGCAGCCAGCATCATGCCATTTACTGAACAATATATTTAAGATAAGAGGAGTCAGCAATTTTTAGAAAGTTATCATACATTTTTTAAAAGGGCACAGTATAAGTCTCCCCCCACCTTCACTCTCCACAATTTCTGGAAGGTTCTTTGGATGCTTAGAGTTTTGAAATCTAGTTTACAAAACAGTTCATGCAATGTGCTTTGCCTGCTCTTAAACATCTTGGTGATAGAAATGAAACAGAGGAACTGGCCAGTAAACTTTAAAGTTTGTTTAATCTGTACTGCACACAGACATGCCAAGACACACCCAGCTCTGTGCACACCAGAGGCATCAGAATCTTTTAGGTTGGAAAAGACCTTCAAGATCAAGGCCAACCATTAACCAAACTGTACCGAGCCCACTGCTGAACTGTGTCCCTAAGCTACAGATCTATATGACTTGTCTTGCATTCCACAGAAGTGTTTGAGTTTAGAGGGTTAAGAATCTGAAAAAAAAGTATTGAAAGTATTCAAAATGCTAGTGTGAGATAGGTCTTCTAAAAATTATATGGGGTGAACTAGAGGCCTGTGTTCCTGTTGGCCTCTGACAGTGGCAGATGCTGAAAGAACATGGAAAACACGGCAAACAGAGTAGGAATTAATTCAGGTTCTTCATGTTGTGGTCAGGAAACCACAGTGAGAGGTGTCCATGTCCTTGGCAGGGGGTTGGAAATAGATGATCTAACAAAGCCAACTGGCCCATGACATCTTCACTGACTCACTGCTCTTAAACTCCTGAAAACTAACCGATCCAGTATAGTGGACAGAATCTTTTTAAGCACTGTCAGTAACTGAATTCTTCTCGTCTCCTTCAGCATATGAAATAAATCATATGAACATTAGAGGCAACCTATGTCCTACTCTTGTGACATGCAGTAATTTAAGTTTTCTGGTAGATGAACAGACTAACTGATGATACTGGTTACAATGGACAGAACTCACAGCCAAGGTGATCAACTCTAGGAGTACATCAGATGGCTAAAGGAGGTTTTGCTCTGAGCTCACAAAACCTCCAGAATCAAACAGTCCACCTGTAAGCACTTCTTATAGGGGTCATCAAAACAAAGCTGAAGATCCAAAGTAAACCTAACACAGTTAGATTCTGACTTCTCTGTAAGCATAGACAATTACAATAAAGTGCTAATAATGTATTTTGCTGTGATGCACACTCCTTATCCTGCCAGTCCAAAACAGTTACAGCTATTTAACATCCCGAAGCCAGGAAATATTCCTATCGTTGTTTAGCAAGGGACTATCATCATAGTCCAACTACCCAAATGCAAATGCTGACCAGTAACAGAAAAGAACACAATAAACATGCTCCACCCACAGACTATGGCAGTCTGGTCCTCTAAACAAGAACCAAGAACAACAGCACTTGTACAGACACTTCATCAGACATCTATTTTGACAGAGGTTTTCAGAACAGGTGCCAAGTAAGTTTGAACAATGTTTAGCAAAGCAGGAGATCAGGATCCTCTCACAGTATCATGGCAGCCCAGGTCTGACTTAAATCTATGACCAAAGTTATCAGAGTGCTGACAGGCACAAGACTTCCCCAAACTCAACAGAATGTAACACAAGTAATGGTTGGTTTTAAACTTTCTATTTTCTGTGGTACATTCACAACAATTCAAATTTCCTTCTATAGGCTGGAGAGATGAAAAAATCCACTAGCTTTAACATTAGAAAACAAAGACTCTCTCAGTCTTCTAAATCTGGAAGCTGGAGCTTCAAGGAACACACTGAATGTCATTCATACAACTTACACTAGAATTTGTGTGAGAGCTGCCAACAGTGAAATAATTATTCCTGTGTACATAAGTATTCAGAAGACCTAGGTGGGCAAGGCATCCATACAGTAAGACTTAAATCCAACTGACTGCTGGGATTGTATTTCATCACATGCTTACCCGGTTTGGTGAACTGGACCTTAAATTAAATGTAGCAACCACTTAAAAATGAAACAATCACAAATCAACATTTTAATCACCTAATATTTCAATGATTACACTGAATTTTGTAAATCATGTTTCTGAGCAAAACAATATTTAAGGTCACACCTTTGACCATGTTCATGCAAGCCTCAAGATAGCAGAAAAAGAGTTCAATACTGTGCTTCATTCTGAACTGGTCTTTCTGGATTTTCAAGAACAGCCTTTTCAGGTTTTTTGAGACCCTACACTTCATAAAATTCATGACCTGCTGAAGACAACTTAGACAACACAAGAGACCTTTTGCAAAAGTCTAGACCATCATTACATCATCATCCTCTCCACACTGGGAAATGCTGCTGCTTTTAAAACAGACAGTGGAAAAGCAAAACCAGATCAGATAATGCTGAATGCCTATGTCCACTCTCAAGACAGAGCCTATCCAAGAAAAAAAACCCAACAACTGTAAGCATATTCTCATGAGTCTTTGCCTCACAGGTAAACTCTGTTCCCAATCCACTGCTTCAGCATCAGCTTCAGCTGAACCCTGTTCTCTGAAAGGAAGGCCAGTAGCAAAGGTTCCTATGTAACACTACAGATTAAACTGCAAGGGAATGATTCCTGAAGTGCTCACATCTCCCACACATGTAAGGCAGCAGGATCCCTCCTTGCCCCAACTAAAAATAAAGCTACAGCCAGTAGCAAGTAGTTACTTTTTTTTCAGATTAACCTTACACAAGGATAATGTTAAGGCTCTCACTGGTCCTCTATAGTTGAGATTTGATGACTAGTATCTGTCAGTGGGTAAACTACATACAACACCCAGAGCTGTTTAGTATGGGGCTTTAAAACATGTCCAAGTGGTGGCTGAGGTCTCCTCTGACTTCAAACGTCCTTATGCAAATTTCAACACAGAAAGCGTCAGTCTTTGTTACCATCAGGTGGTGCTACCTGCGAGAGCCAACACTTCAGAATCTATGTACATAAACAATTTGAGGCACAGACTCCTCTGTAATTAGTCAACTTCTGTCTTGTTACAGGTATAGCATCACTGGGGTTTAGGGCTTCATTATGTAACTACTGCTACACTCATAGCAAAGGTGAAGCAAATCCTGTTTTACAGATTATTTAAAACAGCAAGGTAATTTTGAACCCCAGAACGGCTGGGTCACTCAGAGCTAGACTTTACGGTGCTTTTCCTACATTTCTCTTTACAACTGCTGTAGAAGACGGCAAAAGACGCCTGAAGCACAAAGCAGATGTGTTTACTTTAAAAAGCAGCTAATTTAACGCACATTTAATTAAGGTACATTAAGATCTCTCGGCCTAAGACAAAGAGAGCTGAAAACAGCCCTGGCAAAACAGCACTAAAGTCTTGCCTTGGGCTTTCCTAGCTACAGAGATAATCAATACACATTCAGTTAAAAAGGAAATATTTAAGCAGTTAGTTACACTGGAAATGAAAATTCCTTGCCTTTATTTTTTTAATTAAAAAAAAAAAAGAGGAGGTGGAACTTGGTAACAGGATTTGACACAGCCAGTCTGGCTGGCTTAGAAAGCCTCATTCATATGCTCCAGTATTTCAGAAGATCAGTCAGCCTTGACAACAGCTCAGGAGTTAAGTTGTTCAGTTACGATATCCAACCAGCAAGCCCCTCTGCCAACATTCTTGTTAATGTTTCTCTCAGAGGTATGCAGAGGAAAAACAGCTACCACCAACAGGATGAAAACAGTTTTACTATTGACAAAACAGAGAGATGTAATACAGAATCATCCTGTTCCCTTCCCACACCAGGCATTGCTCCTATTTACAGTCATAAAACTTGATTTTACTCATATACTTTTTAAAAAAAAAAAACAACAAAACCAGCCTACAAACAAATCTGTTACAAGACAGCTAGAAAAACCCATTATATATCTGAGAAATAATGAGCATCTCCATTTCTTGGGGATCCAAGGAGCAACTTATTAAAATACTGTTTAAACACCAGCTCCCTCCTTATAGAGCAGTAATTATTGCTAAGGAAGAAGAAAAGCCACAATCGCTATTCTTTGTGGTTGTCCTTGCACCTATCCATCTGCAATACTGCATTAGTCAAGGTCTATACAAGATCATATTTTTATTAGCCTAAGCCAGAAACTTCTAAAGCTTTTAAAACTAAGACATATCCTTTAGGGTTTGGAAATAAATCTCCTGTGTCATTTATAAAGGGAAAGGAAGTAACTATTATTCACATCTCTGATATTTGGCTTAGTTTAAAATTCTTAACATTTTTCTGTAGAAAGACAGCCAGCCTCTTGCAAATTTCTCTCCTATTTCCCCTACATGCTTGTTACCACAGGAATCATTTCCCGGTACAGCTGTGCACAGGAATGAGCAGAGACCTCTGCCTTCAGCTACCTCCTCTCGGTACCACACTGAAACAAAAACTATTCAGGAAACATGCCCTTGAGATCCCGGATTACTGAAAATCCCAGGAGTGTTTTTAAAGCTGCGGTTTCTTTTACACCTACTAAACCTCACCTGAAATACCTAAGATTAAGATCTTAAGAAGCACTAGCCATCTTATACCTACCATCTCCCCATGGAAAAGATACCTGATTTAAAGCAGAGGGAAAAAAAAAAGTAATTTTACCTGGAACCTGCTGCTGTTTAAACCAACAGTTTTTTTCCAGCAGTAACATTAAATTGCAGATGAAAAACAAAAAAAGGATGAATAAGGCAGCTTTTTCCCATCATCCTTAGTCAGTAACACCTATATATGAACCTTTCCTTAACTCTCCTTTTTAAGCTGGCAGCTAACACACGGCTTTTAATCAGGGTATCACAGACTGGTTTGGGTTGGAATGGACCTGAAAGACCACGTAGTTCCAAGCCCCTGCTATGGGCAGGGACACTTCTCATTAGACTATGTTGCCCAGAGCCCCATCCAACCCAGCCTCGAACACTTCCAGGAAGGGTACCTCCACAACCTCTCTGGACAACCTGTTCCAGTGCCTAAGCACTTTCACAATGAGGAATTTATTCCTAAAATACAATCCAAATCGAGCCTCTTTCAGTTTGAAACCATTCCCCCTTGTCCTATCACTGGAGTCCCTCGTAAAAAGCTCCTCTCCAGCTTTTCTGGATGTAGGGTGATGGGGAAGAAGAAGAAACCCACACAACAAAACCAAACCATGGGAGAACCCGTGCAGCCCCACAGAGCAGCCGCCGTCCTGACCACCGAGCCTGGCGTGAGGAGAGGGAAAGAAAAATAAGTCTCCTATCATGGAGAAATAAACCTAACACCGGGCCATCGCTAAGGAGGGCTGGCACAGGTGGGGCAAGGATGAACCGCCCAGCTGGGGGAATGGGGATCCACTCAGCTGAGGAGCCGGGTGGGTGGAAGCAAAGATCCCTAAGCGAAGCGCCGGGGGGGGGGAACCTCTATTGGGAACTGGGAAGGGGGGAGCTGCACGGGGGATACCCTGCACTCACCGGCTGCGGAGAGTGGTCGCAGGACGAGGTACGGCAAAGAGCCTAGTAGATAGATGCCCCAGCCAGAGTCACCAGCCCAGACTCATGCGCACTGTGCCCGGCTAACAGCCACAGCGGACGCTTAAAGCGCTAGGGCGGGTCGCCCCGTTTCGTGTGTGGAGCTGAGCCCCGTCACGGCCCCGCCTGGCGCAGGCGGGCCTGTTCCGCCCGCTTTGTCCCGGGCTCCCCTGGGCAGGGCCAGGGATTGGTTCTCCGCTCGTCGATAAGAGGCTTAGTAAAGGTGAAAAAGGAGGGTCCAAAATGGCTGCTCCACCTCAGTATCTCCGCCACGGGCGACACTGGCCCTGCCTGAGGCCTGGACATCGGTGAGGGAAAGAAAGGGATTGGTGTGCTCCATTAATAATTGTGCCACCCAGACAGTAACAGGTCAGTAACAAACACTGCCTACTGATACTCTTATTTATTACTAATGTATCGGCTCACTCACTGATGTTTATCAAGTAATTGTGTCTTCTCCCTCCTATGCTGTGCAAGGACACCTCACCCGTGGAATTAATGATAATAGAATCCCAGAACCATAGATTGGTTTAGGATAGAAGTGACCTTAAAGACCATCTAATTCCAACCCCCTGCTATGGGCAGGGACAACTCTTACTAGATCAGGTTGCCTAGAGCCCCATCCAACTTGGCCTTGTACACTTTGAGGAAGGGAGCATCCACAGCTTCTCTAGGCAACCTGCACCAGTGCCTCAGCATCCTCACAGTAAGGAATTTCTTCCTAAGACCTAATTAAATCTCCCCACTTTTATTTTGAAACCATTCCCCCCTGTCCTGTCACTGGAGTCCCTCATAATATGACCGTCTCCAGCTTTCCTCTAGCCCCTGTCAGGTACTGGACTGAATTCAGCTTCCACTAAAAATGTCAAGCTGCTGTCAGAAATCATTATTTCTCACCCATGCTGTGGTGGTAGAAATGTTGTTTAGAGCAGAAAGCATGGAAAGATAGAGGCATTTCAAAAACTATGTGATCTTATCCAAAATAAATGGCATAACAGAACCAGGAATGGGGAGTTTCCAATGTGGGTCAGCAAAAGCCTAGGAATGCTAAGACCATCAAAAAGCTGCAGCATGGTCTTGGATATTCTCCACACTTGCAGAAGTAGTGTCCAAGAGGAAATTGAATGGTTGAGATATCAAAAAAGAGATTTACCTTAGGTAATTTTGGGTTCTTTTCAAGCTGGTAACTAATTAAAGCTGTTTGGTCATTCTGCAGTCAAGAGACACAGGGTGTTTACACTTGTTTAAGACAGGTTGGACAAATCACACTTTGAGGAAATGTGTCTCCAGTTGTAGAATGGCGAAGCCTGACCAGAGCGTGTCTCTTGACTAGAGGCCTTGTTTATAGCTTGCTAATATTAGGCTAGATGCATCCCACCTCTATTTCTCACTCTGGGCTCTACCAACAACTTGGTACAGGTCATATGACTATCCCTTGTAACATCTGTTATGCAACAGTATGGGAGAGAAAAGTGCCTTATTCCACCACGAAGCAAAGTGGGTGTGATGTCTATTACATACAGCATGTAGACCCTTGTTAAGGAAAATGTCCTTCTTCAGGAAACATTTAATTCAAGAATATACTTAAAGGCCGGCAGGTACTTTACTGATTTCCAACATGGGAACATAATATGCAGATGCAGAGTGCTTTTGAGATTCATCCCTGCAGGATGTTAGATAATTTCAATGTTTTAGTCTTACAGTGTTATGTGTAAGTATATGCTAACTCACCCTGCCTGAACTCCTGAACACCCTGCTCTCCTTGCTAAGTAGGACATCACCTTGAGGAAGATCTTATAGTTCTAAGGCTTTGTCAGCTCCATAGTGTCATTTTCTTTATTTCTTCATTTACTCTTGGTACCTTGTAATATCAAGTCTACCCTTACATTAAAAATGTGCACATCAGTATTTTCGTATCCCAGGTATGTCTCAAAGACATCTTTGTCCATTGGATCACTGTTTCTATGGGTTTGTTTCTTTCCTTGTTCTTCAGCATTACCAGTCGCTAATCCTGGCACCAGCTTTATTCTCGGAGATCAACTAACTGTGTGTTGACACATTCTGTGCTGAAGGTGGAGAAAGTTGTGGTGTACAGTTCCAAGTACACAGCCCATTACTGTGTATTATGGAGAACTTCCCTCCTCTGCACGGTGAAAACTTGTTGTACCAGTTTAAAAATATGTCAGGCATGCATGTCCTTCCTCTAACATTAATCATTAATTATCATGTGATACTGACATTTCTAGTTGCCACTTAATAAAGGAAAAGAGTATGTGTGTTTCTATCATATGCAACATTGACGTCACAACACACACAGCTGTCAGCATTGGTACAGACCTATGCATGGGAAGCAAATTCTCCAGCTCCTCTGGAAATGCAGTCTGAAACAGAGCCACTGGAACAAGCCCATGTTTGCAAAACTCCTCTTGTCATTGTCTCCTTTTCCTGGTATTCCAGACCAAAATTAAAGTTTCTTCTCACAGAATGTGCTTTTTTTTTTTCCTGCCATAAAGAGCTAAGACTAGACACTTTGAACTAAGCAACTGTGATCAAAGAGGATCTTAATCACTTGTTTTGGACATTCTTCACAAATACCTTCAATTTTTAATATTTTTTTTTGTCTCTGCATCTGTCCTGGACTTGGTAAACCATTCAGAGTCACAAAATGGTAGGGGTTGGAAGGCAACTCTGAAGATCATGTAGTCCAGCCCAACCCCTCTACTAAAATGTTGTAGGACACACAGAATTATGGAAAACTATCTGCTACATATTTGAATTTCAGTAGGCTAAGAAGGCTCCACAGGTAACATTCAGAGCCCCCTTGTGTGAGGCAGTGTATCTAAATTTAAAAAAATTTTTGAAAAAATTTTGGAAAACTGGTAATTTATGTCAGCAAATAGACAAAACAAGGAATAAAGGTGCACTGAGATAGGGGATAACTAGGAAAGAAACAGGGTTTACCCAAAGTAAAGGTTGATTTATGTCTATGGTCATAATAGTTGACTTAGTGTTATAATATGATTTGTTAATTGTGTAAAAGTAGCTGTTGGAAATCTCAAGACCTTGGCTTATTGTACAAAGTATTGTACAAATAGCATGTAGTGTACGGTCATTGTTCTTGTTTACAATCAGTAATCCCCCACAAAATATCCTTCATTACTCCGTTGTATAACTGTTCTCCATGACTGACCATGTCCTTTTTCTGACAAGGTGCTTCCCTCTGGAGTCAGTGAACAGCTTTGCTGCCTCCACACACTGCACTTCTCAGTGCTCGGCTGGCAGAATGAATTTACAAACAGCTGGTAATCAAAAAGTTGGGATTTGTCTGTGATTCAGCAGCAGCCCGGGTGTCACTGCTGCCTCTCTCCTGCCAGTTCAATGACTTTTGTGATGCTGTCAGCCAGCTCTGTGTGGTGACATAAACTGAAACAAGAAAAACTAGCAAAGTACAGATTGTATGGGTAGTTTGTGAAATGGATGAGAAACTGGCTTACAGGTGGTGATCCTGCTGTGGCAGGGGCATTGGACTAGATGACCTTTCAAGGTCCCTTCCAATCCTTAATGATTCTATGATCAGTGGTCTTTACTCAGGCTAGCAGTCTGTCACAAGTAGGGTCTCTCAGGGGTTGATACTGGGCTTCACACTGTTGAATATGGATGATGGGATTGAAAGCACCCACCCCAAGTCTGCTGCTGACTCTAAACTTGGTGGTGGACATGTCAGAAGGAACAGACATCTTATACAGATGCCTGAATAGGCTGGGAGTGTGGGCTGGCAAGGAAGTTTAACGAAGATAAGTGCACGGCTGCACACCTGGGACACTGTAACCCAAGAGCCCAATACAGGCCAGGATCTGTGTGGCTGGGAGCAGCCCTGTTGAGAGGACCTGATGAGCAACAAGCTGAATGTGAGTCACCAAGTGCACCACTGCAGCAATGAAGGCAAATTGGATCCTGGACTGCCTCACTGGAAAAGATAAGACTTGGTGAGGAGACACCTTATCACAATATTCCAGTACTTATGTTGCTACAACAAGAGTGGAAGTCTTCACAAGGAGCCACATGGAGAAGGCCAGGGGCAATGGGTCCAAGTTGCACCAGGAAAGATTTCATCTTGGTATAAGAAAAACATATTTTATAGTGAGAACAGTCACTTCCCAGATGAGTTACACTGTTTTCAGGGTTTGTCTGCAGTTCAGCTGTGGGGAGGGAAAAGGGGACCTGGGCCGTATTTTTGGTGTTCAGTGCCTCCATTTCACTTAAATTCTACTTTCTGCTCCTAAATCTTTATTGGATCTAGTCTTTCATCTTTCCCTTCAGCAGACCCTACTATTAGAGCAAACAATTCCCATTAGAGGTGGGTGAGACATTGTTGTACTTACTGGTTTTGCAGTATCTGGTTGAAAGTGACCCCAATTTAGCAGGCTGCTCTAGCATTAATGCAGTACAATGGTATCTAATAGCTGTTCCTCAGCTTCTTTCTATTTTGAATGTAATTTACCTGACATTTAATGACAGTTTGCTCACCCATGCATCCCAATAACTACAGACAGGTAGTTTGAAATGCATGCAACTTATTTTCCTGTAGGGAATGGAGGCATAGGTCACTCCATTGAATTAAATATTAATCATGCTATTTCCAAAGGTGAGTGGTGCAATTTGAATTAAAAAATACAGAAAATGATTGATTCTGAGAAGGCAAAAAATACATATACATGGAAATAAACTTGTCCTTTTAAATTGTAAGGGGTTTTATGTGGTTTTGATTCTTCTTTCTTTAATTTTAATTTTTGGTTTGAATCCTGAAAACTGAAAGTTAATTCTTCTAATGGTCTTCCATTGGCCCATGATCTGAATCTGGATGATCTTAATTGCAGTTCCCAAGGACAGGGTGTCCTGTTGTTCAGTGAGCTATATTATGCATTTGAGCTGAATTTCTGCTGTATTTCTCTTTCATCTGAACCAAACGGTTTTTGGAGAAGGTGAGCAGTACAGAGATATTCCACATATGTCATGTTTAGTGGAAAGACTTGCCTTTGCCATCCAGGATGTTCTGTAACCATTCTGGAAAGCTAGAATATTAGGGATGTGGGCTCTGTCCAGGGTCAGCCTCAAGTCACAGTATCACAGTAA
>VZRI01007554.1:0-34747 GCA_013397515.1 Upupa epops
AGGAACCTCCTGGACCGTGGATGGTTGGCCCAGTAACTGAGTCCTGCATTTAAAAACACCCTTCCTGTGAGAACTCCCTTTATACCAGAAACATATCCAAACCCTGGTTAATCTCAACCCTTTCTTTTTCCACCATTTTTTCATTCATGCACCACAATACTAGATCTCTGCTTCTTGAAGCCTCCCTAGCCCATTCTACCTTGCATCACTGAAACCAAATAGAATGCTACCTTCCGCATTACGGATTAGCAGCACATCTAGAAACATGAAGTCTTCTCATCTTTCCACTTACTAGGTAGTCCTATATGATACCCGAAGGAATGACAACATTCAATTCCCCAACACTTTAGCCACCTCTTCTTAGTATAGACTTCTGTACTCAGAGGTCTAGTCACAGTGCAAAACAAAACAAAGCCCTAAATGGTCATTTAATTTTAAAAGCCCTGTATCAAGTTTAACTTTTGTAGTTACATTTACTGTAGTAATCTGAAAGTTCATCAGTTACTGTGAAATATCAATATTGCACAAAACAAGTGGAAAATACTTCTAACTGAACATAATTATTGGCACTTACTTGCACATCCAATTCTAAATGACTTTTCTGCTAAAGCATATACACAAATTAAGTGCAACAGCCATATTTGAATGATACAAAGCTATAGCTTTGTTAATGTTTAAGGCAGTATTAGATAACACTAAGCTATGCTCACTGATTCATCTCCTGCTCCCAATCTCTTTGAAGGAAATCATTCAAATTAAACGTAAAATTTGGCTGGTTTTAAATTCTTAAGATTCATAATCGGTATGTTCTGTCAGATACATTGCACTCTTGCAGCAATATTTACACATACAGAGATCTGATTAAAAATTCCACATGTAATAGGACTCATTATAAAACACCACTTGCTTTCAGAGTCAGTTATCCTATTTCTGAGCTTCTCCTGAACCTTTAATCCTTAACTGAAATTAAAGAATCTATTGATGTTTGAAACTACATGGTAAGTATGCTGGAGCTGGACACTTGCTTCTATGTTCACTGAAGATGATCAGGGTTTTAAAGGGGAGATGCACTGATTTAGAACATGACATCTGAAACATAGTAAAATACTAACATGGCAAGAAAATGCTTTGAAACATCCTTCAAACAGTATTAATGCCTACATATTTTTTTAAAATAATTTTTAATAACTTTTAAAAGTACTGTAGTCTATTATGCTGACTAGGTCAGGCCTTCCTTATATGCTAATTAGCACATTATTCATCTCTTTTCCTGCTTTAAGAGGCACAAATGCAAAATCTGTATAAAGTTCTATTAGTTTCTCCTAATTGTAATATTTTTAAGCATATTAAGGCTAACTTCAAACTAGCTTTAAGCAGAGTCAAAACGATTTAGCCTATCCAAAAATGATGATTAACCAAACTCCACACTGGCTTCAGCTTTCTCGAAAGTTCACTTGACATCTTCTTCTCAGTATTAACTACCACAACATAGTGTCAGTACTCATATGAAGTCATGGTTACTCAAGTACTAACAGGCATGCAAACTCCATAAGACATTGGAGTATCAATATTCTGCAATATTCCTACTTTCCTTTACAGAGCTATAATACTACAAGCTATTTCTCATGTAGCTGATCTACAGTTACACATGTATTTTAATTTTCTGCCATTGGAAAAATAATGTTTATTGTGAATAAGAGGCCTCTCAGAAATAAGCTGAGTCATTTATCCTAATTGTCGCTCCCAGTGCTTATCTGCTCATTACATACTGGTAGCCTGTTAAATATCCTCTTCCACAATTTCAACACTGAATCAAATTCCCTGTAATCAGAAGCACGAGCTTTAGCAGAGATTTAACAAGATAAATGCACAGGGCTGTTATTGAGGCTATTCTGAAGTTTTATAAATTAAGGATTTCCTGATAACTATTAAATGCAGGATACATATACATCAAGCATATGACTATGTATTTGATTAGAGAGGTGGCATCCAAGTGTGTTATCATCATGCTATACTACAGAGTGGGGATCTATTTAGAAAATACATGCACAGTACTAGACATGCACAGTACTAGACATGCACAGTGCTAGTTTCACATTCGCATGCTAGACAGGTCCTCTTCCCAGTCATACTCTTGTTACTGAGATCAAAAACTGGTAGGAATGCCACTAATGTATTCTCTATAAAGAAAATGGAGATCCAAGTGTAATAAGAGTAACAGAAGTTCTAGTTCACTTCTTTGTGCAATTCTTTATCACTTTTCAAAAAAAATATTTAAAAAAAAAGTTGAGGAAATACACAACTGTTTAACAAAAGTGACCACAGACATTTTATTTCTATTTTAGATAATTAATAATGCACATTCAACAAATCTGTACATTTTTCAAACACATGTCAAATAAGCACAATTTTGCACAATATGGCTGGCCAACACAACTGTATTCTGAACTCATTAAAACCTCAATAAAATTATCAAAATTGTCTTTTTTGTGCATCTGTAATTTCTCAAGAAACCCTCAATCATAAGTTGGTTTATTTTCCTCTGATGATGAGTACTGGACAGAAACTATTAAAGCCCACTCAGTACCAGCACAACATATTTTCTAAAACACCAATGATAAATAGAATTAAGGTGCAAAAGTAAGAGAATCCTCAAAATTTTGTTCAAGTCACCATAGTTAGCCCTGAAGAAATCAAATGGAGAGCAACATCTACTCCTCTACTCACCTCAGCAGAGTTTGGATAAAGCCCTGAATTTCCTAGAAACTCGGAAGCTTAATTCTCTCAACAAATTCCCTAATGAAAAAGAGTGTGCAGAACACAGCTGCATACTTTCCAGGTTTTCATGATGTTCTTTGCCAAGCACAGTCAAACTGCACGAAAAGTACTGAACATTTTAGTAACTAGATTTGCTATCAAGTCACAATTAAAAATAAATAATAAATAAAATAAATTGAATCTTCTAAATGATGACAGGAACAAGAGAAGCCTAAGAAGTAACATACCAGAATGAAAAGAGTAAAACAGAGCCACCTAGAAAACAAGTAGAAGTAGACAGAGTTCCTCTAGTTGTCACAGAACTGCAGTGTCATTAGAGTAACAGACATGGTGGAACAGGAATTCTAAGCATTTGTGTTAACAGACAGATGCCTGGGTATGAAAAAGCATAGCCACTGACTGCAAAGTGTAGGAATATAGGAGATCCAAAAAGACACACATTTTTCATTGTCTTTTACAGCCTGAAAAAGGCAGTGCTTTTTCCTGTATTTTACAACTTCTTGCCAACATTTCATAAATTATTCAAAATACTACCGAAGTCACTTGAGTGTGAGGAATATTAAAAAGCATCACTAATCTTCACAGCAAAGTACATGTGACTGAAAGAAAAGCAGGACAATTTTGCAGCCACTAATAACCCACAACTGAAGAAACGCAAACGGCCTGGGACAACATATTGTGGCACATTTAAAGTTTGTCCTGCCATTCTATCCACAGAGAGTGTAAATGCTCTGAAACAAAGAACCCATGATTTAAGGAACAGCAATACATTTCAATATTTGAACTACAAATAAAAGCATAAGTCCCTAAATTCAAATGCAGCTGAAGCAAACACACTACAACCACATCCAATCACAAACAGTGGTGGCTTGTTGCATCTTTCAAAACATTTGTGAGTGAAGCTACTACGTGTGTCAGACCTGTCTGCATGTCATGCAACATTTCTGGTACCAAAACAGAATATGTATGTATATAGTGAAGATGGTGTTATATGTTTGTGTATAGTGAAGATTGTCATAGTCTCTGGTCAAAGCAATTACCTAATTAGCATGTTTTTAAAGTGTTAAACTATGAAAAGCCAACCCTCAAAATGTTTTCTGGGTAATCAACAAAATCCTGTGAATGAGTATGGATGAAGTTACTGCTGCTGTTTATTAACTGATCTCCAATGAAATCTTTAAATTATTAAAATATGCTGTTTCAGTCACAAACTTTTACACAAGATCTGTGTTATGATGTATCACTTACCTGATAAACATGGAATGCATTAGCAGCTTTTCCTCTCAGAAAGACTGAGGGGATCCAAACGTTAATTAGAGCACGATTTGATCTGAGGAAAAAATAGAAAAAAATGTGGAATCATATGTATGTCTAAAAATTGCAAAGCACCTACCACCAGTGATTTAGATAATGATCAAAGTGATCAAAAAAGGAAATTAACATTTCAAATGGAGTATCAGAAAAATTTTAGTTCTGCCTGAACCTTTTATGCCTTCTGTATCTAAAAGGCCTCCCTAAAATTAACATAACTGAAACACGGCACTGAAACAATTGTCTCTGTGGATATTTTTTGGGGAGGTGTTGTTTAGGGTTGGTTTTTTTACAGCTGGCGTTTGACAACAATTGATGATACATATGAAACAAACCCGAGTTCATTAAATAACAGAAGAGCACAGTGCAATCATGGAGATCATAATTCTGTCCACTCATCTCCAAATTTCTATGAGGTGTCTCCATATTTCAAAGACACCAGCCACATTTCCAACCCCTGTCCTGGTTTAGATTATTTTGTGTAGTTTGGATTTCTCAGGGTCGCTAAAGCACAACATAAAACTGAGGGCAATACTATAGTAAAGAAAGAAATAACCGTTCTATTAATAGAAAGAAAGGGTTAGAAGATTAGTAAAGGAAAAAAAAAACCTTCAAACAGCCTTAAGCCAGCAAGCATCTTCACCTCCCCCTCCCCCCCATTGCCAAACAGCCACTGCTGCCACAAACACTGCTGAACCTGATCCTGCTCTTCCAAGAGAGAAGAAACAGAGAGACTGAAGATGGTTCATTTTCACCAGGTCCATGTGGCAGGAGAGCAGGTTTTCTGTTGTGTTTTAACCACCCTAAAAATCCCAAACCTAAAGTGGAATACCCCCTCACCCAGAAACGGCTAAAATGACTAATCTGACAGTTCCAAATTACAACATATTAAAATGATCAGGGATGATCAGCTGGGTTGGGGGGTTGTAGTACTATTTGTATGCACTGATGAGAGTTATCACATAAAAGTCAGAACATCCATTACACATTACAAGCAGCACCTAGTATCTATCAAATACAAAGCAACAGAAAGCAGTACATTTTAGTGCTTTGTTAGTGAAGACAGACACAGAGCACTGAAAGAACACTCCTGGAGAATCTTCACCGATCTAAACTCCTTCCATGCAACATTGTTAAAATGTACACGAGGGCCTGGACTGTGCAGCTCCCCATACTTTTAACAATGGAACACCACAGCTGAGAATTCCATTATTGGAAATCATACAGGAAAAATCAATTACTGAATCTACTTATTGGGGTTTTTTTTATACAAAGACAGTACAGGGAGAAAAATATGTGTATTATGAAACTCACATTTCAAAATCTGACAAACTCTGATCTTCGGATGTTTGACTCAAATCTCCAGGGACCTGTATTTACAAAACAGAAATAATTCCCCCACACTGGTTATAATGTATTCTATTAAGAAAGCATAATATTATAAGCAAATTACAATTCAACATTCAATGATTTAAATGCCAGTAAAACCTACTACTGAGAAACAATAAAAGAAAAATAAATAATCAAGCAATAGGATTATGAATGCATCGCCCTTGTGAATGCTTCATGTTAGAAATTGCTACAGATGTGCAAAGAAAAAAATGGATTTCATAAAAGCATGTGAAAACTTGGAATCATCATTATTAAGCCTTTGTAAGCAAAGTAGGTTAAAACAAAGTACACTGTGTGTATAAACAACGTATGGGAGCAAGCCAAGCATATAAAACCTAGTGAGCACTTTTACAGCCAACATTCTACTAAGAGAAAGGTATATGATAATTTCATTTTAGTTATGTTCTTATAAAATACTATATAGCTATAGATGTTCATAAAGATGGCAATGATGGACAAACAACTGAGAATCAAAGGAAGTAGCAGCTTTAAGAAAAACAAGATTGAAAGAGCATTTATAACTGAAACAACAATAGCCTTTAACCTCATTTTAAAGCAAGTAAAACATAAAAGGATACCTTTAAACACTGTAACATGTAAGGCATGACGCAGTACAGTTCATGTGTTTTGATCAGGGAAAACAGCTAAAAGTTGTGAACTTACAGAGACAGCTTCTACATTAGTTAAATATTGGATCAGAATATCTCTCTCTGTTACATACACACTAATGGTTTTCAGAGTATCTGCGCCTGATAAAATTAAGTATATATTACTGCCTTCACAAAATTAAAGGGATACCTTTCAGCAAAAACTAAGTCACTCCTGCCAGATGAGGGAAAATAAGAAACACGCAGAGCCAAGACTGCTCTCGGATGATCTATGTGAAGTGCTAAGAACTGAGGTTTGACACACACATGATACTTCCGCCTCTACCTGACAGACAGGTGTTTTAAATGGCAACAGAGGTTTTGCTTCAGGAGGAAATCGTTGAAGCAGCACAGGCACCCCCAGAAGGAGACAGAGTTATGCTATCTGTCTTGACAGGATTCTCCCTCTCTGTGGGTAGGCTGCCATCAATAACATACTATACTTGGTGCACTGTACGTTCAACAGACAGTCAACTCACAGGTTTTCCTTTTATTATGGACTTTCTCATTACCTATAGGTTTTATTTCTGGATATTTCTGGTAAGAGGTAGTCTCCTTTGCCTCAATAGTCATCAATTGCATAATGAGTTACATAAACTTATCCTTACAATATGCAGAATCCAATAGTGAACTGTGCTTTCTGCTTATGGCCATGCTCCTTGGGCTGTGTTACAGCCTTGCCAAAACAATACGGAATCCTGAACACCTCTGCTGTCCTGTTTTGGAAGAATGAGGTGACAAGGGGCAGAGCATGACTTCTCCCATTTATTGCCAGCAAATGTTGTTTGTTCACAGTCCAGTCAATCCCCCAGTGGCAGCACACAGCCTGCTTTAACACAGTTCTTGTGTCAGTGAACAGATCACCAGCTAAAAATCTGAAAAGGTCATTCAATTATAATGGCTTTAATTTGTAAGTTATTACCAGCATTAAATGGAAAAAACAGTTAAGATCATGGAGGTTATTTTTATTACAAACCAGAAATTACATACTATTTAAATAATGAAATCATAAAAACTTGGCTAGTATTTTTAAAAGAGTAAAACAGGGATCAAATACTCACGTCCTACAATCTCTGATAGATACAAAGTTTACCAACTTTGAAAGGTCTTCAGTAACAGAAAGACTACCAGCAGAGTTTTCTTTACTAATATAGAATTAAAATATATCCACTTCTTCAGATAATGCAAAAATCTCTAGGGCTGTACTCAATTCAAAGATTTATTGTGGACACTGCAACTAGTAACAACTAGCACTTAGCCCTTTAAAGTATAGTACTACTTCTCCCTTCTTCAGTTTTAGGAAGTAGTTTTCACCCACTACCAGCTGGATTAGGTTGTGGAGACACATGGATCACATCCAAATATCTGAACAGACAGATACAGACCAAGAGTAAAAAAAGTACAGCTATAACACATCATTTATCAGTTGTCATCTCTTAGCCAAATAATGTGATGCTTTCCACATAAAAGGCTGAAAGTATTAGGTGAAAGCTCATTTCACTAGTGCACACTGGACTGTCATCAGTCACTTTACATAAATGTTACGATAAAATAGGCAAACAGCAAAGAGCTATACCATTTAATCATATAAAAAGAAAGTATAAATAGATGTCACCCGCAGAACATGGACAACTATTAGGAACATAGTTGACTTCTGTTGCCACTCAGATAATTTTTCAATTTCAACCCAATTTTTTAACACAAAAAGGCAGAGTGAAGCAATAGTTGGTAGAAAATATTTCGTTGTCTGAGTTTACCTATTTTACATTCAATTCTTCTAAATAGAATTAAACACTATCAAAATTACCCAAGTAAGGTGTTCTTGACAGATGTATTATTAGCTGTTATTTCTTACAAGCTAATTCATCACAAGTAGTGGTTCTGAGCTCATCCCACATTGGTATGCTACACTGTAGTAAATAAACACTTACTGGCCCTCTCAGATCAATTAATTCTTGTCTCATCTGGGACACAAGAGCTTCTTTAGCCATCAGAGCACGGTGCAGTCTCTCATTGAATTCAATCAGTTCTCCATGCATTTCAGCTACCTGAAAAACAAAGCCAAGAGGCAATTCTGTTAAAAATGAAAAAAACCCAACAAACAAAAAACTGAACCCCACACCATGTAATTTCTAACATACACAGTTAAATACATTTTGTTTACATATTTTTTTATTTTACTACACTCTCCAAGTAGTGCATCTCATTGCTAATGCATTAGTTTGAACTAACTACTGTTACAACAATTTTACCTTGAAATGTAAGTTTTGATATTGGAAAAGGTAGGTCAGAATACAACTCTAGGTCAAGTTTAATTCCTTTCAGAGCAGACCCTATGGGAACTGATTCTATTAACTTACTTTTTTTCTCAGTTTAATTCTTTGATGAACATAACACTCATGAATTCCAAACTAATCACAATTTTTGAACCAGAAGCAATGGATTCAACTACACTAAAATTTGTTAGTAATTAATAAGTAGTGTATTTTGTACTCATACTTGGGAGTTTTAATAGGGCTGGAACTAGAACTCCACTTATCACAGGCAAACCTGTGCAAGGTCAAAGGAACACAAACACAACAGATACACTGTGGTGCAAGCTGTCCACAGTCAAATAGCGTGGCCTCTTTGGGCATGAAGTCTAGTTATGTCTGTCATGTCTAGCTTTGAGTCAAAGTGTTAAGAAAGCACAAATTGATTCAGAATGTTTGTGAAAGTGAAAAAGGCTGGATGAATGAAAAAGCAAGGAACAATAAAAAAATCTCAAAGTTGAAGATGTTATTGAACTCTTGAATTTTTCTTAAACAGAAGCAAAATCTAAATGTAGAGCTTACAGAGAAGGAACTCCAGAAGAATTACTACAGAATTAAATAGAAATTTAATTTATGATGGGTAGACCCATCAGTACATAATATTCTTGGCAAGGGAGTTGTCTTGAACCGATGTGCTACTTGTAGCTTTAAAGCAAATAAATTTTAGCCAAAAAATGATTGTAAAAATATTTTCAAGGGAAAAGGAGGGCCCATCAGAAGAGCTCACTATGAAAAGTTTCCAAGTGTATTGTGCCTACATATATAAAAGTAATGCTGATGAGTGCAGCTGTCAGAGGTGAAGCACCAGATGACCAGAACCAGATCGAGAAAAGCTGTAATTTTAACAGGAGCAGCAAGATGAAAACAGAAGCACAGCCCCACCACTGGGCACAGCATGCTGCCATGACAATATTGTTACGTGTCTTTTTCAGGTTAAGCAACTGGTTTCCTCCTACAATCACCCAGAGCTAGAACAATAATAGTGGCGATGGCACAACACTATGAAAGCACAGCTGAACAAGATGAGTATCAATCCTCTACCTACAATGACAGCATGAAGACTTGGAACTACTGCCAAGTCTCATAATTTCCATTCTGGAGGGAGTTCATTACTGTCTATGGATTTCATGCATTCATTTTCTTGAATTACCACATTGACTTCTCCCTCTTCCCCTAGGAAGTTCCCCAAGATAAAGCAGTTTAATTCAATTTTAATTTAGTGCTTTTTTTGCTGTGTCTCTAGATAGCATGAAACCTCAGAGATCAGCGGAAAGAAAGCTTCATCTGCATTTCCATGGTTTGCTGAAATGGAGAGAGTTTTCTCCTTGTTTGTGACCACAGGAATTGGCATTTTGGAAATGGAAGAAATGACATGGAAGAGAGAGCTGGACTTTAAAATGCCTGCTGCTGATGCTGAGTTACGTGAGCATCAACTTCAGGGACACCACAGTTCCATAGAAGCAAGAACTGCTGGAAGTCTCCTTTTCCTTTTTAGAGTTTAGACATCAAGAGTTTGGCTCAGTTAGTTAAGAATATTGGAATGAATCTCTGTGTGTCTTTGTGTGTGTCTCTTTTTATGTGGGGTTTGGGGGCGGGGGGGGAGGGAATTAAACATCTTGTTGCCTTTTTCCCTATATGGAATTAGTTTGGTTTGTTCACCATTAATTCATACCCTTGCTGTATGTTTTTCATTTCTGCCCATTAGCACTTCAGCTAAATTAATTGGTTTATAAATGTCATCAAGGGTTTCAACCCCTGGCACAGTTGATCCCACTAGAAAAGCTAAATTTCAGGCCTCATAATCCATTTTTTTCTGGCTCCTCCTGATATAAATCAGAACATTAGGTCTTGTATGTTACCAATTAATGCCACTATGTATTCATATCTCAGTTGTTTGTTCAACACAAGCATTGATAAAGACAACTTCTTGTTAGCACTTCGCAAGCTCTTTTTCAAAACCTAGAGGTATCTAAATGCATATGAACTTCTGAGAACTCTGACATAGCAGGTGCCACATAGCAAGCAATTCTGTTACATAAACTGCAAACATTGATGCACCGAACAAAACTGCAACCTTCAACAGATAAAGTAATAAAAGAGTGTAATTAACTTTGGATTAAGTATTTTGCATACTAGCTTAGCCACTCATTTCAGGTCAATGTGAGTAGTGCAATACTTAAGAACACCATAAAACTCTCTATGATTCAGGTTAGTGTAATTAGATCATTGTTGCTTTCAGAGAGCTTGGGTTGGGAGGCATAACGTCCTTGTATTTCACATACAAACATGCACTATGCTACTAATTGCAAACGCACAGACAGAAAACACAGTACTGATACCTGGTTGACTGGTTATCAGAAGCAATGTATATAAATTTATGATTGAATGTAAAATGCTGTACTTTATATGTCTGAAATCATGTTTGATTTTTTTCAAAATCCAATCTGTTTTATCTCACCCTAGTTAGGATGTAAACATACATGTACATTTTTCCCCACACCAGAACAAAGCCAAATGTCTTCAGAAAATAGCAGGCATCCTACTGAATAATTAACAATTTCATTTTTCCCCCAGCACAAACCAGTAAAATTCACAATAGCACAGTTCCAACAAATCCATTGATATGTCCATGAAATACTTATTAATCACTTTCTTTTTCAAAACTTACATTTTGTATTCTTTAAATTTCCATCTGGCTCAAGGCAAACTGAAAGATTCTTTAAAGACTGTGATTGGGTTTGGGTTGTTTTGGTTGGACTTGTTAGGGGGGTTTTGTGGTGTGGATTTGTGTTTGTTTTTACTACAGTCACTCAAGAAATGAACAAGTCACAACTCACCAACCCCAACAAGAAGAAAATAAGATGTCACTTTCAACTCAAAACAGATCGCGAACTGCACACATTAGATGAACTAAATATGTTTGCAATACTTCAGTCTTCGCAAATTGTGTGCACTACTACCAGAAAGTTTCACCTCATGTACAGTGCTGAGATAGCTATTTTGAATTCCAACTCATTGCTAGATGAAGATAATCCAAGTAAACACAAAATACTTCAAAAGTGCAACCAGCATTCAGAAGTATAATGTGGCATAAGCAATGAAGCACAGAGACACAGGTACTATGAGGAAACCACTTCTATAGCTTGCCTCCAGGAAAGTAAGACTTGAAACAAAACCAATATTATTGGATACTAAGAATCATGAACACAAAAAAAATTAACATCACATAACACAAAACCCAGTGTAAATCACATTTTTTATCATCCCATAAGCTGCACAGATCCAACTAAAGCACAGAATAGAAGACATGCTTATTTTAACTTCACAACGGCAATGGACCATGGTGTTTGCTGTGTCCAGGATTTTACATAAGGAACTCTTCAGCATTATCACAATACAGATGCTTTTAATTTTCACCCATATCCATCTATCTTATGTGCAGTATTGTCAATCAGGTGTCAACTGAATGAAAATCCCTTAAAAATGTTTTTTAAGCCAACCAGATTCTCAAGACAGTTTGTACTACGCACACTGTTCCATTACAACAGTAAGATAGGTATCCTGTGATACAGAAGTAGGATCCAAGCAATAGACTGTCTGCTTAAACTGATACCACCACCAAAGACACAACATCAATCACAGAATGTGCTTAACCCAAAGAACTTTGTCCACATGCACCCCAACTACGTTATTTGATACAACAAAACATACTTCCTTTTCCCTTGGTAATGGTGACCTGTGACAGTTAAAATACAGTGGGTTAAGAAATAGCCATGGCTCACTGTAAATGCTACATTGGTTTTAAATTATGCAACTTGCAGAAGAGACAACATTACCAGTTATTCACCATTAATCAAATATAAACAGCAGTAACTCAGAAATAAGTTTGTTTGTAAAGAAAATATTTTTTAAAATCTTGAAAACCCATAATGAAAAAAGCCATATTGTCAGGTTTTAAATCCTTCAAGATTCAGAAACTTTAATTATCTGGTAGCATACTACTAAAAACTTCTTAGTAAAATAAATCTGAGCAAAATTAACTTATACCTCTAGATTTTTTTTAAGGCTGTCTTTTGAAATTCCAGTTGCCAACAATGGCATTAGCACAAGTACTCAGCTGCTTTTCACATGACACTTTATTTGTAATTTCCTTGCTCTGTTTAAATAAATTTCAAAAAGAGAAGCAGCTTTTGAGGCCTCAGCATAGAACTGGTCAACCAATTACTTGTTTACAAAAAGAACCAAAAGCATGAAAAATCATTTAAAAGTCCATCGAATACCGAAAAGAAGCTTAATATCCATATTTGCCATTCTTGGATATTGTTTTAAATCACAGAATTATTCAAGTTGGAAAAGACCCTTGAGACCATCAAGTTCAACCAACCATTAACCCTACACTGCTAGACCATATATTTAAGCACAACATCTAAATGTTCTTTAAAGACCTCCAAGGATGTTTGAAACAATTCAACTTTTCAGGACAGCTTCATAATTTGTCAGAAGCTTAAAAATTAAACTTCACCTTTTTGACAGATATCAGATCTCATTAGTATCTAACATTCAGAAATAAACCCTCAGCTCTAATCTACAGGGTGCACTTATTTGAACAAAGAGATTCACATGCTGAGTTCACACTACCAGCATAAGCAACTCCCATGTAACAAAAAGGTTCCCATCCTCACATACCAAGTGCTCAGAGATCAATTTGTCAGGCATATAAATACAACAACAGTACACCTACCCCATAAAAAAATTAACTCCATGAGCTTTAAAAAAAGAAGATAATTTTCAAGCTCATTAAAAGACAAATTGCAGGTTGCACTGAACTTAAAAAATTAGCAATTCCTAGTTAATTCATGTAGAAAAATTCCAATCCTAGAAACACTTCTTGTACATGTTTCTACAAGGAAATCCTTACAGAACTGGAAAAGATTTTGTTTTGTTTGACTGCAAGAATGAGTGCTTCTGTAGTACAGTAAGGTATTAATACAAACTTTTTTAGAAGTACGATAAGAAACTGAAAAATTCTCCAGTATATTATTATCAACAAAATAATTTTATAATGGGGAAAAATGGAGGAAAAAGTAAATCACTGATTACTCAGCAGAACTGTTCTTTTTAAATCTGTTGACAGACATTCATTTCTCTTTGAGGCGAATTCAACATCCCGATCAGCTACCTAGACAGCTACCAAGAAATTCAAGGGCATCTATGCAGCAGAAACAGTTTACTAATCACAAAAGTTAGTCAAACCATGTCAGTCTGAACATTTTTCAGACGCGGTTCAAGCTGAATGTAACTTCCAGAACAACATCCAAGAGTGCATTTCTACTCTAATCCTTAATTATAGAATCATAGAATCAGGGATCAGAAGGGACCTTGAAAGATCATCTAGTCCAATCCCCCTGCCACAGCAGGATCACCTAGACCAAGTCACACAGGCACATATCCAGGCAGGTCTTGAACATCTCCAGACAAGGAGACTCCTGAATAAGTTCTTTCTGATATATATAGGGAACCTCCTATGTTCCAGCTTGCACCCACTGCCCCTGTCCTGTCACCAGAATGCTACACAGGCTAACCTCTGAAAGTAAGACTTTAGATCTTTTATTTGAGGAGAGAAGAAAGACAAAATGGAGCAGTGACTTTTAGTAAATATGTGTGGATTGTGACAAGGGAGACATCCCATTTTGAGCATGTGAAGATACTGTTAAGGTTTGGTAAGTGAGCTTCAGATGCAGACTTCCTCATCTGGATGTGACCTGTAGAGGTTTTCCAGTGGTTACAACCACTGCAGTGTTGTCAGTGCTACTGCTAACACTGTCTTCCCCAAACTCAGAAGTGTTAGCAACAGGTTCCTGAATGTGCAGAACAAAATTAGTAGAATCACAGAGAGGTCACTTTTAAAGCTGAAGCTAAGAACCTGTGTTCTTAGTTAAGGCATTCTGTTACTAGGTACAGAACAGAGCAAAGGAATGAGTACTCAACAAAAGGTTAAGAAGAGAATTAGTTTCACATGGTCCTAGATAAAAAGGATACCCAAGGGTGAATGTTTTAGAACTGTATTAATCTCTTTGATACATGACCTGTATTTTCAGTCATCTTCGAGTTAATTAATATGCATATCCAATTTTAGAGTATGTGGGACAATAAAAAGACAGAGAATTGTTTTACTTTGTATTAAAATGTTCTTTTAATATTTAACAGCACATATGTGTAACTAGATATTTAATGTCTTGAAAATCATCTGAATTTAAATTTACGGTGCAAACCTAATCATTCTCTTTTTCCCCCTGTAATGAATTTTATGTTAGTCTTAAACTGAATCCTGCATAAAGAACTTTTTCTAACATGGTCATATCAATCGAAGAAGTAGCTTCCATTGCCTGTTGTCATACTGCAGTACCCAATAAGCTACGTGCTAAGTCAATACAAAAATGAAACACAGTTCAGCACGTAGAAAACAGTAAAAAAGTACAGAAAAGACTACAGATTTTAGTATGTCCTTGTTTTAAAGCTCAACTGCCACAACAGCAATGCCTGTGGTTACATACCATAACTTACACAATACCTGAAACTACTCTCTGATGCTTTCAACTTCACCACCAGTCATAACCACAAGGTATTTGTTTATTTATTAAAACCCTCAACAATGTATAAATGTGTACCCACCAGGAAAATAGTCTTTCATTATCTGAATTGCCCTAAATATGCTTTGAAGTTGAATGAAAAAAAATCTGTATTTTACACACACAAGATTGTAAATTCATCTTTCATTTTCTTCATCTTCTTCAACTTCTAAGCAACGAAACTATTTAAATCTTCCAATACTATGTTATGGTTACCATTCCGTAACATTTGTGCAGTACAAACTTTACCTCGATCAATTTTCTTTCGTAAGAGCTGGCCAATTCTTCGTTGTTTTCTACTTGCTTTTGCTCTGGAATAGTAAATTCCCCATCAGTGCTCCAAATGTTTGGTAGAACTAAAAGAGAGAGATACCTCAACTTCAACATTGAATTACATACAAACCTAAACCAACCTGTCTGAACCAACAACACTGTAGAAACTGTTATTATAAGTATCAGAATTGGATAAAACATTAAACAGTACTACAAGTACAAATGGTGCAGGGAGCTTTCTTGTGAGCAATACTTAGAAAAGAAACCTCAACATCAAAAATGCTAACAAAGTATTTTCTGTTTGGAGACTACAGCTATCTACTATGTGTAGTTAGTAACTGCAATTGCTACTCAAAGCCCTTGAAAACAAAGTCTTTTTCCAAATTGTCTTCAAATTATTGTATTACTTGCACAGCTACTTACGTATAAGAGAATTACACAAAATTAGGACTAAGAATAGACATTCCACTAAATCTAATATTTCACATTTTTACATAAAGCAGAATCAGCCATGATTATTTCATTCCGAACAGTTAATTGTCTAATTTATTCCCAGAAACCACCAATATTGGAGATATCATGCACTATGTAAAGTTAAATATTCTTCTAAGAAAAGTTTTCCTTATAGTTAATCAAACTCCCTTCACCTGTCATTTAAGCTCATCAACTCTTTTCTTAACCACAGTAAATGAAAACCACAGTTTATTCTGTTCCTGCTCCTAGCTATTTTCTGATTGTCACTTTAAGGCCTATTCCAAGTAAGTCTGCTCCAAGTTACAAACAGTCCAATTCAACTTTTCAAGAATTTCTAATGAAGCATGTCAGCACATACAAACTAACACAGCCTGGATAAGCAAGTTTTATCAAACACTTTCACCGTTTTTCAAAATCTAAACTCTAAACACAACTTCTATAATGGAGATAGGAGACACCACAGTTCATCTGACTATATACTGTTCAGCCTGGAAACTGGAAGAACATAAAATAGAAATAAACTTCTGAATGTATAAGTCCATTTTGAAAACTGTTTTAAAAGCTGTTTCTTGTAAATCTTGCTTGAAATTCCTCATCCAGAAACTTCTAAGATCACCCTTTCCATACACAAGGCATTCCAGTATCTAGGCAGGTTTGAGAAACGGTACACATCCAACTACTCCTAATGACTGAGGAATAAGGGTACTCACTTAAATATTTAAATACCAATTATCAGACTGCTCAATCTACTGCAGTGATCATTCATTTTGAGAGCTGGTATGATATTCTGAACTTGGCACAGTTCTCACTCATGGGCAATTTATTTATAATCACATTTGCTAAGTTATTTTAAAATTTAAGTCACTGTAAGGCAAAGCATTATGCTGAGCTTCATTTATTATTTTTGGAAACTATTTAAAAGCCATATCAATAGCATCTGATCTGATTATTGTAGCAAATATTCTTATGACTATAAATAGAGAAGAATTTATAACAGCAGAAACTCAATTTACTTTGAATTTCAAAAACAGTTTCACAGAAAAAGTAAACACATCATGTTATAAAATCTATTAGGACTTTTGATACCATTTGGAAGAAAATTAATCTTTGTTGAAATTCCTTACTATGACAGCACAGGGCAGCAGTGAAGTTACATGCGGGAGTTTGCATTTATGAAGGCAATTTCCTAACATCACAGCAAAACTAGACAGCTGGAAGTTTTCCAAACTGGAACTACACAGAAGGCTAGTTAGAAGTCACAAATCTCAATCTATGAGTGTGCAAGTTAATAAAAGAAGCTAACAATTACTTTAACTTAAAATGACAAAACCAGACAAAACAGTGGTTTCTTCACCTCCTTTTCTTCAAAAAACGGCCACAACCTCAGAATACAGTAATAAAGCTGGTCTTGTAAATATACTTTGTTATCACTTCACACGTGTGAACTACTAAAGGACAAAATTACTTCAGACAAGTTGATATGGCAATTTTAATTTATAGAACAATTAGAACCTTAAGTTACTCAATAAGATATACACATATATATGTACTGAAAAGGATAAACAGCTTTCTTTAATGAGGCAAACATTCTCAAATACAAAACCCTGTATCTGAAAAATAAGAATGCCTACACCAAGTTACTGCAGGTCATGCATATAAACCATGGGTGCAATGGTTTCTACAAATCAGTTAAAAGAAAAAAACTTTGTTTTGTTGCACTTTGCCTTTTAAGTCTAGTTAAATATTTTAGCTCTCAGGGACCACTAACATGCTAAAATTTCACAGAAATCTCCAATGGCAGCTAAGGAAAAAAAACCTGGTTATATAAAACTGTGTTGTGTAAAGTTAGGATACAAGAAAAATTATTACAAATTGCACATGTAGCTGAAATGTATTCTGGTCAATAACGATAAATATCGCAGAAAATTGCTGTGGATTGATTACATATCCTCTGAGCACAAAGCATACATGTATCCATTTTTAGAAATGTTGGTACTGTTCCACCCCCCTTTTCATCTACAAAATCTGACCATCCTACTCATTTTCTATTCTTACCACACAGTAATTTGCATAATTTTAACATGGCAGAATATAGCTAGCCTAGGAATTTTTTTTCTTTTCCTATAATTACACTCATCATGGAAACTGTCAGTATCTAATGAAGGATAATTTCTGCTATTATAAGAAGCTTAAGCAATGGTTTTGGTGAATACTTTTTAATATGAATCACTACACTCCAGCAAAGTCGGAAGTAAAAACATGTGTTCTCACTAACAAAAAAAACCTTTAAAAGATGAATGAAGTTTTTAAACTACAGATAAGTACAGTGACTAGCCTGTAAGAGCAGAACTAATATATTCATTGATACAGCCACTGATACAACTGCAATATTGACAATTAAAAAAAAGAAACAAGGCAGATTGTGCCAAATTCTGAAAAGCCACCTCATCTCTCAAAACACCTTCTGTAGTCAGTGGAAATACAGGTCTCACCAGAAGATGATTCAGAGTCAAGACTTCAATTCATCCTGTCATGGATACGTCTATAACCACTAAGCACTGAAGAAAAACGGGTAACACTGCTGATTACACAACTTGTTATCTTTCACCTACAAAATCTGCTCATTAGAGTCAGATCAACTTAGCAAACTAAGTGAAGTGTCTGGTCTTATTACAGAGTCAATTGGCCAATATCCATCTACAACTACAACACTAACAGTATAATCTAGAGATGCCATATTTTCTCTTCTCAAAATACTTATTCGTATGTTCCCATTAATACTAATTATCAATTATTTTTTACAATTCAGTTTTCTTATTGAAAAAATCTACCTCAACTACCAAAAGAACCTGTGTAAACATAAATACCAAACTACATCAGTATTTTTCTCAAAGAAAAGAATACAAAATATTATTTTCGCTATTGAGAGATACTATTCTACCACCGGTTAGAAAAGATGAATGGGACTTATAATTCTTATAATTATCTCTTGCTAACGCCAGTTTCATGTAAATGATTTCATTTGTTTTGAGGAAGACTCAGCAAGTAAAGTAAAGACTTCTTGATTGTTTCCACTCAGCCGTAATTTGATAGCATGCCATTACATAATAGTCTTTTTGTCTGCTATCAATCTTGCATTACGAAACTGTTCAAACAACAGCAAACAGTCAATTCAGAGATGCTCTAGGAACAGTTCATAGGAACAGAACTGTTATCTGGTTAGCAAGCAGAAGCATGAACCTTCTCCCCAGACATATTAGAATTATTTTGTGTAGCTGAACTACTAGCCGTAGCCCATAGCCTGCACGGGATAGGGTGGTTGGTTATCTACAGATATATTCCAGGAAAAATTAGTAAAATTAAAAATGCATATTATTGTAAAACAGAGATGTGCCTTTTCACTGCTACAGTTGTCAGTTTTTACAAAAGCCCAAGAGCCACTTGCTTCATGTTGTTACTACTCCTATGTTTCAAACAAACTCTGTAGCATACAGGAAAACAAACCCTGTGCGAGAACAACTTCTTTTTATTCTTACCTTCCACTGTTTGACCTTCTCTTCGGAGCATCTGGACAGCTCCTACATACTTCTTGAGTTGCACTTTTAACACTTCATTTTCTCTATTAATAAAAACAACAGAGTAAACACAGTTACTACTTTTCCAAAAGAGATGAAAGGCCCTTTTAATGGATACAGAATACTATCTGTAATAATAAGCTTTAAATTGTGTCATCAAGATGAAAAAAAAATTACACATCAAATAATACATCGACAGCAGACACAGGAAAACCAGTTTTCCAGGGTCACACAAACACCTCAGTGAAACAGATTATACCATAATGTAGAACTTTTCATTAATTGCTAAATTATGTTTGCTACACTGATGACAGAAAATTATACAGACTGCCTAAATCAATTAAAGGAAAAAGAAGGGGATGCTAGACCATTACATGATAATTTTACTAGTTGTCCAAGTATTTACTGCCCAGCAAATAAAAATACAGGTTTAGAAACAGACTTAATTGTTTTAAGAAAACGCTAGCACTTCAGCAGCAATACTCATGTTACAAGTTTTCCACACACCGTTCCTATATGAAGTCCGTAAGAAATTAACTTAATCCCTTCAACTGATGTATTTCAGTGCTTATCTCTTAAAAACAATTACACTTTCTCTAAATTTTATTATTTTTAAGTAGCCTGTATAGAAATACTGCCTGCAAGAAAATCAAAACTACTGCAAAAAATGGCAATTTCTTTACCATCATAAAACAAGTTCTCATTTGGGGAAGCACATACCTGACTTTTACATAAAGAATAAACTAAAGTGTTCAATATTGCTAATAAAAGCCTATTCTCACTAACTAATTAATTCATCATACCAGGAAAATTGGCAAATGCTTCCTAAGGGCTGCTACATTGAGAGGATGACTGTACTAGGGTAACAAGCAGCATGCTCTCACATCAAGGTAAGGACAATACCAAAGACATATACTTTTTATCTGGAACTCAGACATGAACCAGTAGCCTGGTTGTATGCTTTGGAGAAGGATCAAGGAACGACAGCTGAAATCTTTCCCACCCTTCTTGAGCTATACCATCCCTTCTAAAAACCAACATTATGGCAGGACAAGGGGAGTTGAAAGAGGCTGGTTATCTTCCAGTAAAGACCATGTTGGATGGGCCCTGGGCAACCTGGTCTAGTGAGAGGTATCCCTGCCCATGGCAGGGAAGTTAGAACTAAACGATCTCTGAGGTCCCTTCCAACTTGAGCCACTTTATGATTAAAAATACAGCTTTGTGGATAAGAAATATGAGGACATTGTTTAGTTTATGAAATAACGTATCTCACTGCTTTTACAAAATGTTTTGTAACTTATGTCACCAAATAACTAAGCAGGAAAAAAAAATCTCAGAAGTAGGAATATTCCAATTAGTTTTCACAAGCTGGAAAAACAGACATTTTCTCCTTTCTCTATGATTGTGATTGACACAATCACTTCAAGGTGCACAACATATGATTTCACTCAATGCTGGCTCTGAATGAAGTGCTGTAAAACAGATTAACATAAAATACCAAATCTCAAAGCAATGGGGATAATACTATCACTAGATAAAATGAGGCAGATTATGTTACACCATATACAGTAAACAGGCAGTATAGAAAAGTCTAAGATAAAGTTCAGTTAAATTCTAATCCCCCAATTCCCTACACAGCACACTATCATCTTTTCTTTCTGCTTTGCTTACTACAAAACCTTTCCTTTATAAAATGCTTTCCTCTGATATTTCTGAATATAGGTTAAGACTACACAATCTCAGACTATCCACTTTCACAGTCAACTTTAATAAATTTCTTTGCCTTGCAAAGGGTTGTAGTAGTATTCCATACAGGGAAAAGAATCTCAATTTTGTAATTTCAGCATTGCCAACAAGCCACTGGCACAGTATGCCCCTGCAATTGGAAAAAGGCTCATTGACAGGAAAAAAAATAAAAGAAAACTAAAAGCAGCTCATAAAATTTTACCAGAGTCTATTTATTGTATTCTATTGAAAGACTAGGAAATAGGTTGAAATCCTTCTGAAAGAATATCATTACTGTTATGAAAGAACTACTCAAATATTTCACAAGGAAGAATGAGATTACTAGTACTTGAAACCAAAGCAACCAAAGTATTTTTCATTTTTCAAAGAGGAATTAAGAAACTCTGGACAATTTCTCTAAATAAGCTAGCATTTTGCCTAGAAGACCAGAGACTCTTTGGAGAGTCTAGGAGAGAGCTGAATAAATCAATTTTGCAGATATCCAGAAGTAATCATTTCACCACTGACACAGCACAGAAATTCTCAAGCCTTCAAGAAGGTATTTACATCAAATTCTTTGCAAGAGCTTTGGGGACACGAATAAATGTCAGCTCTCATAATCTGGCACACACCTGTCCATCATATTTCAATAAACAGATTGGCAATGAATGATTTTCCTTGACTTGAGATGTTCAGAATATTACAATGGAGATGTTTTTCCACTCTAGTCATGGGAACAATCGTTTTCAAGATAAGTGGTGAGATTTCACTATCACAAAATGTCTGAAACTTATTTTCCTCTAACGCACCTCATGTATTATGCAGCACTAACAAAAGCTTTCCAAAATGTTTGTTGTTTCAAACCGCTCAAATTATTCAGCTTTTCTAAATTCCTGTTCTAAAATACTATCTACTTCTTTTAATTTAGTAGCCAGTGTGCAGCAGTGGTTCACACTTGGTGAACCAAGAAAAAATCTACATTCTAAAATAACTATATGCAAAGTTTCTTAAGCGCTAGAAAATGAGTCGCAATGAATAATTAAAGAAATGCATCCAAAGTTTAAGATGATTGGAGACACTAGTATTTGTCGACCTAAGCAATGCCCAACCCCGTTTTTATCCTGTGACAACATAAACGTTTCAGAAGAACGATCAATACAACATACCCAGTCTCCATAGCATTAAGTTCTTAAATAAACTTGTTCATAGTAAGTCTAAGTGATCCTCTCTTTATATCTTGTTATAGAAGCTCCTTATCTATTCTTTAAAAGGTATATGCATGACAAATACCTGATTCATCCACATGTCAAAGCAGATTCTAAAACTGTGGGGGATGTGAGTCAAAGAAATATGAATACACAACCCTTAGAACCTGAAACATGAATATTAAATGATGAAGTATTTGCATTGTCTCAACTGCCCTACAGCACATGAATGTCAAATGTACTTGATATCTCTCTCCCTCCCTCCCTCAAAACAAGTAGTTCAGTTTGTACGTCATCAAACGCAGAAATGCAATGAAAAGGTTTAGGAACGTCAGCAATGGCACTTCAGAGCAGACACTAAGCATTTTGCCCGCACATGCAGAAAACAAACACTTTGTGGTTAGGCACAGGTTACTAATCTAATTTAACACTCAGGATAGGTTTGCTGTTTACTACACATACAAATCATTACCATCGTCTTCAACATCATAGGTTACTCTAGAGCTTAGTTAAGACTTGTAAGAAGAAAATTACATTATTACACAAGCATTTAACTTCATAAGTCTTCCTTATGATATTTCATATTTAGACAGGGGAGGGGGTTAAAATCCTTTCACTGCAGCTGTGGCATACAGTCAAGCTGAAGGCATGCCACAACTGGGGATGAAGTTACTTAACACCTTCATTAATGACCCGGATGCTGTAAAAGAGCACACCCTCAGCAAGTTTAAAGGCAATACAAAACTGGGAAGCAGCTGATATACCAAGTTGTGCTGCCATTCAGAATGCCCTGGACAGGCTGGAGAATTGGACTCAGATGAATCTCCTAAAGGTCTAGGACTCCAGGTGGACAACAAGCTGACCAATAGCCAGCCACACACCCCTTGCAGTAAAGAAACATCATCTTGCACTGCAGAGCACTGCCAACATTACCTAGAGGGCCTGTGGAGTCTTCAGCTGTGGAGATATACAAAACCTGACTGGAAATGGTAATGAACAACCTGTTCCAGCTGACCTTCCACGAGCTAGGGGGAGGCAGTTGCAATACTTCAGAGATTGGTACTGCTAACATTGTTTGGCAACAAACATTGTTTATGATACAGTGGTTGATAATGTAGTCAGCCATGAAAGCCTAACAACAAGACAGGAATAAGCAATCAGCCTAAAGAAGATAAGTCATAGTTAATAATCAGATAGAAGAAAGACAGACTGGATGGAAACATCACTGATAATCTATTCTTTACTGCTTGCATAGGGAAGCGTATCTGTGTAAGCAGCAGCAACAGCAATATATGTCACTGAAGGCAGTAAATAAAGACACAAACATTCCTACTCAGTTAAATTACACTAGAACCACTCAGCACTGTTTCTGTTGACTCAAAGTAAAAACTGCTGGAAGGTCATTATATTAATCTTGTTGTAAGACATCTACCAAAGGAAATACTGTGGAGTAATATTAAAAAGTCTCCAAAATTAGCCCTCATTCTCTCCAGATCTCAGACCTAGAATCTCCACAAACTAGCCTGTGCATTTGTGACATTTTGCACACGCACCAAAGAGCTATTTCCACTACTAGAATGAATACTGCATTATTCTAGGACAGTAGCATCAGTCTGTTCACAATAAAAAATGACAAAGCATTTCTGTTCCACTCCCCACCCCCAGATATTTCAAAGCTGTTGTTTGGAAAATTCTGTCTGCAGACAGTGCTAGGTACTTTAACCTTAATAATATCATATATCCAATAGAAGGAAATAAGACATTCATAATGTTGTTACAGACTGAACACACAGCTCTACCAAGAACCTCTCAAACAGGAACTAAAATAAAGGTTAAAAGAGGGAAGGGAGTTAGATCAGAACTAGACAAAACAGATGTATCCCCAGAGAAAGCTTTCTTACATTTACCTTACACATACATGTGTTATTCTGTATTTACTCGTACATGTAACTGTTGCTGTTTTCATGGTTTATATTTACTAGCTTTTTTCTATGTATTAGACTAAACTTCATGTTATCACAAGTTCACCTTACTACATTCTTTACTCTGGAGTAGTAATGATGGTTTTATTCATATTTTAAACTCTCAATTACCAAAACAAAACCATAAAACCACTAAATCTACCACAAAAACTCCTAAAGATTCTTTCAGTTTAAATTCAGCTAAAGCCCATGGGATTTTTAGCCCTGAATCACTTAAGTTCTCCTGAAAACTAAACTACTCAAAAATATCTTTTCTTATGTGAAGCCTTTTTCACCCCTTTGTTCACCTGCTGTTCTGTTTTATGACCCATTCATTGCTTCTTACCGTGCCAAGGCTTGGACTTTCATGGTATGTCGTTCTTCCTGTTCTGCTGCTTTCCTTCTCCAGTTCTCAATTTCCTGCCTCAGTGCTGCAGAATGTTCCATCTCTCCATCAAGAAGATTTCTCAGAGATCTGGAAGAAGGCAGGAGCCTTTGTTGTAACAGTACAAATACTACCTAGTAATTAGAGGACACTCTACAAATAACACAGTAGTTTGTGTGAATGATACCATTAATGTCATCCTAAAATTCATTATTCAATGTAATGAAATCATCTGAATACACAAAGCTACAAAAAGCTAGGAGAAACAATGATCCATCGAAACAGTTATAAATGTTTATTATTAATTTGTATTACAGCCTCATCAATGCGCCCAAAGCACAACTCACGGCATCTACTCTACTACCATGCACAAAGAATTTATTACATGAAACAGCTTATAAACCTGTTCCACAGTGCTTTGGTACAGGTCCATACATCTCAGGAATAACCTAGAAGCAATGTACTTACTAGCAAGAGCAGGAGAAAGGAAGAGGCCCTATCTCTATACTGAGAGTACTGCTAAAGACCTCTGTGTAAAGCCTTTGACAAGACGGTAAGAGTTAGTGTGATGTGTAATGGTGAGATCTGAATTATCCTGGTCCTTCTGCCAAGAACTAAGCTGAATGGGGCAATAACTTGCATTTATGAGAGTGAAGAGGGAAAGCAGCAGGCAAACAGGATCAGCTGGTAGTCTCAACACTAAATAAAAACACTTTTAAATTGAAAAATATAAATTACCAAAATAGCTCTACTACAGCGTTAACAGTGTGTCTTGAATACTTTGCATTTTCATTCATCTAATGATGTGTTCCAATAGTAGGTTTGTTAGCATTTTAAATAAGCAACTTATTTTTACATTTGTAACAGCATCATGGAGTAATTTATGTTAGAAAAAACCTTTAGGATTGAGTCCAGCCATTAACTTAGCTGTACCAAGCCCAACACTAAACCATATCCTTAAGCTCCACATATTTACATCAACATTTTGCCCTACTTGCAGAAGTGTTAAGTGTTCAAGTCTCCTTAACATAAAGACACTATCTAATGACAGCCACTAGCCAATTTCAGCATAATACCGCTAGCCACCCTACATCACTTCTGTACCAGAAAGGAAAAAAAGGAAATTTCCTGGAATTTCCTGGGTATTTGAGACAGGACAAATTTTTATTCATTTTGAAAGCTAGCTATTAAGTTTGAAAAAACTACAGCTGATAAAATCTCCCAAGACAGATAGAGTTGTGATTGAAACTCAAAGGAATTTGCAACAAATACCCTACAAACAATACACTTCAGTACCAACATTTGAACATTTAAAAATTAAGTTTAAGTATCACAGAAAAATAATATATGCATCCAAAAGACAACACCAAGACTAGGCAGAGCTGTACACAAAAAGCAGCATGTGCTTGTATTAGATATCAGAATAATATTAAATTACAGCGCCTCTTGAACAGAAAACTACCTATTCTGCTCTTCCAGTTCATCCTTTCTGTTCATCATGGCCACAATAGCTTGACGAAGTTCATCTAAAGAGAATACACAAAGAAAGGTTAACTTCTGTGTCCATTTCTGCTCATTTCAGATCTGAGAGCCATGCCATTACGTCTGACAAACACTAGGGCTAGACAAAATATGAACATTTTTACTGTGCCAATCAAATCTATCAGTCACTGCAGACACAACTCCATCCTGGCAGTAGTAATCTGCTGCCAAATTCCCCCTTTCAGGAATCACTGGGGTCCCAGTATCACTTGAGATCAGCCAATCTCATTTCTTCATGCTAGATTTGTTTCAGCTTCTTCGGACATAGAGAATGTAGATGATTATTTTCCACATTACAGCTCGAGAACTAATTGACATTAGCAAGAAACATTTCCGTAGATCATTAGAAGGATTTTGCACTCCATTAATTCACACAGAAAGAATAATTCTTTTTCTATAGTAACTTAGCATCTTTATATGAATTCTCTATTCAGCTATAAAAAAGCCCTGCAAAGCCCGAAACCAAATCTTGTAGAAAAGCCAGAAGTTGAATTTGTGGGTATTAAATACCAACACACATTAAACATAATAAATCTCAATACTTCTGCTTTCTCCTTTCATAGTATTATCCACATTCCAACAAGAGGCTGGGAGTGCACATACTGGAATCAGTGTTCCTAAGGCTATGCTTTCAGCAAAAAGGCTATTCCAACTTGCCTCATCCATTGCTGCTACCATCTCCCTTGCTCTGGCACTGCTGTTTATACACACAGTGTTGAAGCAGGAACTGATCCAGCTCAACATTTTTTTGTTTTCTTTTTCTTCTGGGCTACTTTTCAGACAAGTATTACCAAGCTCTGTTGAGTTTAATACTGCTGCTGCCAGAAGGCCCATAGCAGAAAGCAGTCAGGAAAGACCACTTTTTTAGTCAGCAAGGACGAGAAATAAAAACAGTAAAAGTCATATTGCACGGAGTAACCAGGTAAGCTCTCCAATTTACCTAGCAATTGTAGATAAACTTAGAATAAGAAGTTGGTATGTAACAAAACATGCTGTGCAACATAATTTTCATGTCTGTTTTTCAAAAGATGATCTGTCATGCGTTCTACTAAGTTCTATTATTTTGGGGAGAGAAAAAAACCCCATCCTCACAAACCCTACATTCTGAGATTTAAGTACTATATTTAGCTATAAAATATCAAACTTGGTGATCATGAAATTCAATATACTGTATTTTTTTTTATCATGATGAGACACTGCCACTTTAAGGACAGATTGGAAAGGTTGGAGCTTTCAAGGGGTTTTTTTTGTTGGGTTCTTTTGTGTTTTGCTGGTGGGGTTTTTTTTGGCATGGAAAAATTGGTGTGTTGTTAACAGTCTTGGAAAAAAAAAGAAATATCTAGTGTTGTAAAAATAGACTACAAGCCATCAGCCTATTGTGGAATAAAACAAATTGTTGTAGGGATGAGAAAAATCCAGTAAGTGATCAAGCCTTGTACAAATATATAACACAAGCAAAACAATCCATAAGAAGATTTCAGTACAGTAACACTCTATAACAAAATTAAAATCTTGAACTATAAAGCCAAACTTAGAATCTTCCTGAAGATAGCATCAAGCATTTTAAATATTTCAGGAGTGCCATTAAGATATGATAAGGCATAATCTAAGTTATTTGTTTTTATTTCTTACTCTGAATAAATTAAAGCCATTGCTACTCAAACAAGTTATGGTACTACTGCTGGCTCTGTACTTCTGCTAGAGTGACTGCAGTAAATGCCTGTCTGGATACTCAGACTGTGTACTGATTTACTAACATCTAAACAGTGAAGCTATTATAAATTGTCTCCATTTCCTCAATTTTACCAGCCTATTCAAACCATAACCTTAAATGCCTAATAACTTAATCTTCTTTTCCTAAGTCCATCCAGAATCTTCTGCATAAGTGAAGTTGAAACTCCATCTTCTCCTGCTCACCTCTCCAACACACTCAAGTACACAGAGCATTAAAGTAAGATCCTGTTAAAGACCATGGTTTACATAAAAATAAAACAAAAAAATCTTTTGAAATAAAACATGATAAACTGCTTTTTATTTTCAGTTGCCTCCTTTTCTCTGAGAGTTATGAAACTTACAATACTGTACAGACACAACAAAGCAGAAACTCCACATTTCATTATCAGGTACAATGGTTAATTTAGGACCACAAAAGCAAACACTTTGTACTCAGTACTTCTTACTAACTTCGTTCAACTACAGATGGTTGTGGAAATATGGAAGAAAGCATCAATACAAACAGTGGGCTGGGCTCAGGGTTCCAAGTAGGCTCAATGCAGCCTTTGCTTGTGCTGAAGTATTACTGCTTTATAGCTACACCTATGCTATTTCCTCTTGCACTGATGAATGTTAAAGGGGTCATATTTTCCATCACTCCAAAAAATCCCCTAAAAACCACACACTTTATCATCAACACTGCTTTAACCTCTCCATCTACAGTAAACACACAGGAGTCAAACATTCACATTCATTTAATTAGTATAATTACATAAACCTATCCAGAAAAAGAAAAACCAGATGTTTTAGTTTCATACTATCACTTCTGCTTTTTGAAAAGGTTTAGCAGAATAGGCAGCTGAATGCAAAGTCAATCCAGGAACAACCACTGTGGCAGGTTTACTTCAAATGCACCACAACTTTCACCCTTCATAAGCTTTGGTCTGTGCGTTATGGCTGCCCTGAGATCAGTGCATGATCACAATAAAACTTCTTCAGCAGACTTAGGTCACTGTGTGGGTTAGGAAAAGGAATAAATTTAAAATGAAAAAAAATCAGGGTTGTGGTAGCAACCATGAATTTGGTATTTTCTGACTCCTGGACTTCACAGCCTCAATCTTCCCCACATTTTTTTGTAAAAAATGGACAAGTATACCAACATCAGAAAAATGTTTAATGTTACAGTTTATATCCAACTTCTGAATTGCTTTGTGCTTGGTATGTCATTTAGATTTTGTTAAGTAATTAATGGAAATAGACAGACTACTGTTATTAATGATCAGCATTCAACACTTGATCACTTCACTTTCAGTGAAGATCAGATTCGAGACAATCTGAAGAACATGAATGTGCACAACTCCAGGGGGCCTGATGAAATCCACCCACCGGTCCTGACAGAACTGGCGAATGAAGTTGCCAAGCCACTAGCCATCATATGTTAAAGATCATGGCAGTCCGGTGAAGTTCCTGCTGACTGGAAAAAGGGAAACATCACTCCCATCTTCAAAAAAGGAAAAATGGAAGATCCCTGGAAACTATAGGCATGTCAGCCTCATCTCTGTGCCTGACCAGATGATGGAGCAGATACTCCTAAAGGCTCTGCTGAGGCATCCAGCAAATGAATAGTAACCAGCATGGCTTCATCAGAGACAAATCATGCCTCACTAATTTGATAGTTTTTTATGAAGGCGTTACAGCATGACTGGACAAGTGAAGAGCAACCAATGTCATATACCTGGACTTATAGCATATTTACCTTCGTAAAGCGTACGAAATCCTGGTCACCAAACTGGAAAAAACATGGACTTGATGAATGGACCACTCACTGGTTAATGAACTGGCTGGATGGCCACACTCAAAGAGTTGTGGTCAACGGCTCAAAGTCCAAGTGGAGAGCAGTGACGAATGGCATCTCTCAAGGGTCAGTACTGGGACCAGTGCTGTTTAACATCTTTGTTGTTCCAGCTACAAGTGGCACACACTGAGCACCCCATCAGCAAGTCTGCTGACAACACCAAGCAGTGCGGTGTGGTGGACATGCTAGAGGGAAGTGGCGTCATCCAATGGGACCTGGACAAGCTTGACAGGTGGGACAGTGACAACNAGTCTGGAAGACAGGAGACTTGGGGAGATCTTAAGAGTGGCCTTCCAGCTACAGGAAAGCTGGGAAGAGGCTATTTACAGGGGCTTATAGTGGTAGGAACCAGAGGTAATGCTTTCAAGCTGGAAGAGAGGAGGTTTAGACTAGAAGTCAGAAGGCAGTTCTTCACAATGAGGGTGGTAAGACACTGGAACAGGCTGCCCTAGGATGCTGTGGATGCCCCCTCCCTGGAAGTGTTCAATGTCAGACTGGATGGGGCCTTGAGCAACCTGGTCTAGTGGGAGGTGTCCCTGCTCATGGCAGGGGGGCTGGAATTGGATGATCTTTAAGGTCCCTTCCAACCTGAACCATCCTATGAATCTATGAACATCGACATACCTAAATTTTAAGTGATAATGAGAGTTTCATAAAGACAAATACAAAAACTAATGAAGTCTTTCAAATTATGTAATCTTAAGAGGTATTTCTGCAACACTTTCCAAAGTAAAATAATTCCTATGTGCAAACCAATAATTCCAAGCCAGGTCTTTAGTTGTAAAAACTAATCACATTAAAAAAAAAAAAATCAAAGAATGAATAATTTACATTTTTCATATTAAACTTCATTTTTTAAAAACACTAGAAATTATCCTTTATTGTTGAAATTAATCTGCAATGCCTAATTACTAATAAAGCAAATCTTGCTCTACAACATTAAGTCACTTGCTTACTACATGCAAAATCTAACTCCTACAAAGCTTTTTTAAAGTGCCACTCAGCATGGAATATATAAAAAATGCCATGCTTTCAGAAAAGCCTGTCAATTGCCCAGCAACCTCCAGAAGTCTTAAGTTTCACAAATCTTCTGCTGTTTAGTCAAAGACTGGCTAAGTATGACTTGTGATCACCTGTTGTGAAGAATGAGCTGTAAGTGAAACCATTCCTCATACACAAGGTCACACAGCACTCCTCTGCAATCCTGCAGATAGAATACCAGAGTGGGCTGGGAGCAGTCTATGGGATGGTCTGGCTGTTGTGTTTTTCTCAGGTGCAAATTTACACAGATATTTTCAGAGACAAAATTTCAGCAGACTAGTCGCATCTTAAATCAGAAGTCTGACCTTTAAAGACATGCTCCCTCAGCTGCTGTGTGAACATTGCTATTGTGGCCTCATTTAGTGCTCCACAATCCTGTAAATATTACCCTGTCATGTCACTGTTAATAGGGCAAATTTTAGTAGGAAACAAATTAGACAGTACAGTGTTGACCTTCTACTGTACAGAAGAGCCCTAACCAAAAAAAAACTCTGTAAGGTGAACTGCAAATTTTTTGTCTATGACACAATTTATACTTGCTCTTTCCACAGCTCTGCTTTCAGACAAGACAGGAATTTAGGACTTGTCCATAATCCCTGGCAGACAAGTTAGAAGGTTATTTGAAGGACAAAGTACCACACTATACACTTTATTTACTTACATAGCCAGCATACATAAGTGGTTCATAGGCTTGATTACTGTTTGATTATTCAGAAAAGTTCTTCAGTGATCAAGAAAAACTGGGGGGATTCTCAAGAATATTAAAAAAAATATGGAATAAAGTACAATGCTAAAACTTTTGCTAACCTTTGTGGTTAAGCCCAACTTCAAAACCGAATGCAAATTGGAGTGAAAATAATAATATCCCAGTGCTTTACTAAAAACACCACCACAATCAAATTACTTTGTTAAGGACATAAGCAACATCATTCCAAAATGAAACTTCCATTTTTCCATTGCCAAAACAACACAGAATGGTTTAGGTTGGAAGGGACCACAAAGATCATCTAATCCGACCTCCATCATAAAACAGTTTCAGCTGGAAGAAATCTTTAAGATCAAGTCCAACCTTTTCTAGCCCTATTATCACCGCTAAACCATGTGCCTCCAACACAACATAATTATGGGGATACTTGTGCTGGTAGGATGGAATTCTCTGCTATACAACAATGCTGAAAGTGTAATCTTCAAATAGCGGTAACTGGAGCAGTCATCAAGCTGTTTGTGATTCAAATATGACAAGATAACACAATTTTTTGAAAACAGGAAAGCATCAGAATAGAATAGGCACATAAGTATAAAACTCCTGACAAACAGCTCTTCATAAATTTGGTTGCGAGACATAATGAACTGTAAAGTAGAACAAGTTTCCAAATTATGTCTAATGTATGTAGTGAAACTCTATGGATAGGTTTCCTCTTGAGTCTTACTAGTAGTTTTTTGAGGTGTATCTGCTGCATGGGACCTAAATGCAAGAACATGATTCAAAATAGCAAAAATTTCAAAGTATAGCTTCTCATAACATCATTTCCTAGCCTGAATATCAAAAGAACTGAGAAAAGGTTAGTCCTATGCTAAAAGAGGCAGCAAAAAAAAAAAAAGATTTCTTAAGAAAATGTACTGCAGGCTTTGTCTTCGGAAGCAAGAAGCACCAAAATTGAGTTACTGGAGACCTCACAGCTGTTCTCACTGCAATACTGCAATCCATTTTTCTTGTCTGAGATGTTAGAAATCGTTGCTATGCAACCGAGCCATAAGCCTCACCATTTAATAATTTCTTCTGCTAATTGCAATTGAGAAAAAGAGCTTCAGTGACTGGCTTTGTCACTGGCTTCTTCCCGTAGGGAGAATCTAAGACCAATAAAAAAGACCTTTAAAAAAGCATTTTTTTACTGACTGTATCTGGTATCAGCTATTATAAAAGGTATTAATGTAGATGTATAGTCAGATGAATTTTTATTATCATGATAAACCGATTATTTACTGTGTTCTACAGACTTTATAGATGGTTTTGAGACACTTCTCCCCTTCCTTCCACCAAAACCTTCTCTGAAATGGGAAAAAAATGCCAGCACGTATGCTTCTGCTGATCCTGTGATTCATTTCATTTACAAATTGCTAAGTATCAAAAATCGAAAATTTCAAGATTTACTTTCTATTGCACCGCTGTCAACTACACACAGGCACTAGATGAGCAACTGAAGGAGAGCAATTGCGGCCCCTGCTGGTACCTAACACACCTACAAAACAGTATCATCAAGAGTGCAGGAAAATCAAGAAGTTTTCCATTAAAATTCTATTACTAAATATTTAAATAAAAATGTAAGAATGAAAGGATATTGCAGCAATATCATGCACAGAGAATATCCACTGACTGAACTATTACAGTAACTACCAACAGTATCTCAATCTACACCTTCAATTGTATCATTTAGAAGTCTCAAACTTGTTTGTCTCTTCTTGAGGTATTTTCTTCCAGAGGATTTTTCAGATTTCTAAATCTCAGTCAACAAATCCATGACAAAGCCTGAAATAATTCCAAGCAAAAATGCATGGGCTACCTCCTTTAGCATGCACAGGTATCAGTTAAACATGACGTTAGAACACAAGATTAGAATATCTTACGGTTTCATTCTTTCGGTTCCATACATGAATCTCAGAAAGTGAAATGTGGCTGTATCCCCTCAACTTCCCAAATGTCGTAATTTAAAATCTGTACATATTTATAAAACAAAACAGAATAAACATACCCCTCCCCAGCTTTAGGAACAAAGACATATCCACCAGTTCAGTTACAAAATTTTCTGTATAGTAAGGAAAATAAAACAATTCTGACTTAGTTCTTAAACTGACTAGCTGTCTAAGCACCTAAGTTTTTGTTCTACAAGTTCATATGAAGAAATACGATTAAAGATGAGGTAAATAGAACTGCCTGTGCTTCTACTAACCTCTTTCTACAGAAAAAGCTACTTTATCCTGTACAGTTCAATTATTAACACCGTTAGATATATGGCTGTCCTCTACCTTAACACAAGTTTTTGCTTAAAAAAGCCCGTATCTATGCTTGGAGCAGATTCCCGTAACAAAACCACACACTGACTACACAGAAAGAATTGCAGGTTTGCTTGGATTTTTTTCTAACTAAACATTCATGCAAGCAGCCAAAACAAGTAAAGATCACATCAGAACCAACCATTAGTACTCACAGAGCTTGCAGAGATGTAAAGATGTTAATAAAATTAAATCATTATTGTTAATTTAATTACTCAAGCCACATCTAGTATAAAGGTAACACTAGCTTCTCTGTGGAAGAAGAAGCTAACATCATTCCAGTTGCAACAAATCACAACCTGGGACCTGCCAACTCAAAATTTATCATTTTATAGCAGTAATTTCTCATGTGGCCAGCATATGAGACATGTGCTGTATGCACAAATGTTTTTAAAGTAACAACAGACACCAAGACTTACAAGACTTTCACAGTTAACTCTTATCAGTCTAAATATATAAAGAAGTACTTACTAATTGTCATGGATTCTGGCACAGTGGCTGAAGGCAACATACTGCTTAAAGTATTCACTTGAGCTGGAGGACTGACTTCCACTCTAGTCATAAAAGTACAGTATCATCAACAAATGAAAACAAACCCCTGAACTTAAAACATAAAAAAAAAGCATTCCAGAAGCTAGCATTGTATTGTATTCACCTCTTATGGTTCAAATGTTGTTACAGGTATTGGAAACTTCAGGCTAAATCTGCAAGCTTAATTTACATGTTATCTGCAAACAGAGGGGCTTTGGGCCAGCAAGAGAGGGTTTGGAGTTGCAGTTTCAGGTTTAACACACCCCCACACCCCCCCTTTTTTCCTTTAGACTCTATCTCCTTCCCAGTGAGGGGAAGGGGCATTGGAGGGGCCTGTCTGGGGGGGG
>VZRI01007555.1:0-31455 GCA_013397515.1 Upupa epops
ACTTCTCTTCAGGTAATTATAGAAAGTAATAAGATCCACCCCAACCCCCGACCCCACCCACTCTCAGTCCCCTCTTCTCCAGGCCAAAAAATTTCAGTTCCCTCAGCAGTTCCCTCAGCCTCTCTTCATCAGACCTTCCCTCTAGTCCCTTCTCCAGCTTTGTTGCTCATGTCTGGATCCAGTCCAGCACTTCAATAAATTTATTTGAAGCAAGTTGAATTAAAAGAAAGCAAAAGGCAGAAGAACAACCACTAAAGACCTGAAAAGTGTGTTATTTTCCAAAATTCAGAATTTCAAACACACTTTTGTCATGTCCCCATTGATCAGAGAAGGGAGTGGTTCAGGTTTGTTGATACATTTGTGTCGAATTACAGAGGCATACACCATATGTCCACACAGAAATCGGGTTTACTAAAGTTACCAAACTCATCACAGAAATCACTGAAGTTGCCCAAAGCCAAACTCTGAGACTAAAGAAATCACTGAAGTTATTAGATAGCTAACTCAGGGAGTATAGAAGAGTTAAAAAAAAAAAAGAGAGAAAAAAGATAAGAAGTCAGATCACCATGCTGGACTGCAGCAGTGTCTGGCATGCTCTGACCTCCCCATCATTAATCAGCAGAACTCTGAAAACTCATTAGTTTAGATGATTATCTTCATAGTTGGTTTCTCAGCATAGATGGTGGAGGATGTTCAGTCTTTCAATTTGGTCATATTTTGAGTGGAACTGTTTGATTTGAATATTTCCTTTTTGTCACTTGCTGCCAGGGGCATTTTTTAATTCACATCCAATGACATGAGGGACTATTTTTATTTCTTGAGGACTTAGACAAAACAGCAGTGGGTAAGTTCTAGAGAGATGACAACTCATCATATTCACTCCAAATAAGAATAATTTTGCAGATAAAATGGCAATGTCTCAGGGCCTGATTACTCCTGCTGCGGAGTGCTTATCTCTTTGCCAGGTGCAAGGCTGCTCATGTCCTCCCTGTTTTCAAATTATCTTCTATTTGCTCACAATCATTTGAGCCATCTCATTTGTTGCTAATCGGAGTCTTGACAATTTACTGTAATCATGCAATCTCTAATATGGTGAAAAAAAGGTTAAATAACAAGTGTCATCATGACATTTCCTAATTTCTTCTGATAATAAATCAAATAAACTTACTTTTCATGATGTAAGATATGGGAAAAATCACTCTACATTTTTGGCTGGCATATCTGTGCAGCCATGAAAGGCATTTACTCTGCAACTTGATCCAGTGAAGACAACTTATTTGGCAAACCTGATACTTTTACACACAGATCAGAGGGCCATCCATACATTTTGCTTTTTGTTATTGGATACAAAAACATCATATACTTGTTTGTCACAATGTTAATTAGCTTTGACACCTGTTTATCACCTTTCCTCAAGGACAGAATCTTATCCCATTGAGATCAAGCCTAAACATGTTGTCTTCAAGCCTGAGCATGTTTTCTCCCATATTTTCTCCTTTTTTTTTTTGTAAAATATGTTTAAGCAAGCCATGGGTGTGGCCTATGATTGCTTGACCAGTAGAGGAGTGAGGTATACCCATAAGATTTTGTACTACCCAGTCCTGTAAGAAAGATATTACTGTTTGAGAAGCATATGTCAGGTTGTTACCAGTTTTCATGGCTATCTCCCACCATCTGGAAGATGCAAGCTGACTGGCACTCATTCTTAACAGGCATTCCCATGAGATAACATGATCTCGATAGGATATGTGCAGCTTAGTATGTGGGGCCAATGTGTGCCAAGAAGTGGAGTTAGGAGGTAAAGTTTCACCTTTCTTTGCAGCTTTGCCTGGCTTATGGCCCAGGCAGCAAGGAACTAGACCTCAGATAATGCCTTTTTATAGAGTAGTTTGTTCTAATATTTTACATACAAGGACTTATTCTCTGTACTTTTTCAGATGCTCTCTCTAGCCTTGCTGTTCTCACAGCATGTCTCCACATGGCTTCTGCTTCATGAGAGTAATACATAATTCTATAGTTTCCAAACAATGTGTAGTGGCAAAAGCACTTGCATATCTGTTTGGTATCAAGTTCTGATTTAAAACTAAATAAAAAGCCTCAGTGTCAATCAAAACTTCTACCTCCTTTCTCTGGGTCCCTAGCTTTAATTTAACCAGGGGTTCCACCTTAAAATCTTGTTTTAGTGCACACAAGGCTGACTAATTTATTGCTTTCAGAGGAGCATTTTCCAAACAGTGAGCAGCCATAAGACTGAGTCTTTCCAGGGCCCCTTTAACTTTCTCCGTCCTTAACTGCACTGTCCAGATCCTCTTCTCCTCCCTTTCAACAGCATAACACCAGGCGGGGGAAAAGGGGAGGGGGAAAGATGCATCCAGATCTCACTTTTAAAGCATAGAAATTAAAGGCACACATCATTCAGCATAGCTAGATATTAGGCTAAGGGAACATTGTGAAAACCATATAAACCAACAGTTTCTTCCACCTCAAGTTACAAAAATCCTTACAATGTGTTAATCCACATGGAAAAGCGGTCCTTTTTTACCCATGCACTTTAAAACTCATGTTATAAAACAACATTTGGAGAAAAACTCACAAAACAGTAATATTCCACTATCTCACAATCGCACAGTAGTTAACATAGCTACTTTCACACCACACATATGAGGATCCACTCACATTGCTTACATACGCAATACTCACAGTTGCTGCAATGATAACAGTTACAACAGTAACGGTAACAGATATGTTTATAATTCGCAGAATAGCAGCCTCTCAATTCTCTACAGATTTTTCTACGTCTTACTCATGCAATTGCACCATTAAGTCACCTGGCGACATCCAAGGTTTAGAATCACAAAGAAGGCTTAGATATGATCTCATCAGTGTATATAAATACCTATAGGGAGACTACTGTATTTCTATAGAAAGAAATGTACAGTGTATTTGCAATATAGGTTATGATGTAGTGTAATGTAAAATACTATTAAACCAGTTCTTTTTTATTCTTGTTTGTTTTTTGTTTTTTTAATCATAATCTACACATAAACCTGTAGGCAATTGCAATAGTTCAATGATGTATGTGATGGAGTAGCTTACTCTTTTATCTCAATATTTAGGAAGTTTAGCTGTCATACCTAAGCATTTTAAAGGAATTTATTTGTATTGCTGCATAAGCTAGAACATATCAACCACAGTCTTGGAACATTTCTCAGTTCTACCATCTTCTGAAGTTAACAGCTCTGATTTGCGAAGGCTATAGTGGGTTTCTGAGGGTGTTCATGCAATCCAAGACAAGTAATCTGACATTTCTGTTCAGATGTATATGGGGAAAAAGTTAGTGTGAAAGAAACTAACTTCAGTTGCCTATACTAAATATTCATGTTTTCACAATAAAAAATAAGAAAGAAATGGAAGTATGTTCTTTTATTCAAAATATAGCTACCCAAAAGCACTTTCAAAAAGAAAAGATATGTGTGCAGCAGAACAGATTTGCTTACATGATTTTTTACATCACAGTAATTTGTTCTTCTATGTAGCAAATACGTGGGTTTTACCAAGACTCAAATGCTATTCGTAATTGTCCTCTACTCGATTTTTTGGCATATGGGGCAGTGTGCTCCTGGACCTTTAAGACTTCCCTCTTGAAGTGTGTCCCGCCTTCCTGGACTCCTGTATCTTTCAGGGCAGCATCCCAAGAGACTTTCTCAATCAGTATCCTGAACAAAGTTTGCTCTGCAGAAATCTATGATCACAGATTTACTGACCCTTCTCCTTGTTTCTCTTATTATTCTCATTATTTTTGCAGTAATAGCATCTTCTCAGAAGACTTTCCATTTCACTTCATTGCATTTTACACAATTAAGATAATTAAGACTCATACCTGATCAACACTGGGATAAAGAGAAGGAGGTCAAGATAACTTTTAATTTCCTCTATTTAATCTTGGTATTAAAAGACTAAAGCCTTCCTTCTCAAAAATAGCAACCTTCTGAGCCTTATTCACAAAATATTTTTTCCAGAAATAATTATTTCTAAATGTATTATACAAAAAATCAGACAATTCATATGGCAAAACTTGATTCATTTAATTCTGAAGCTAAAGAAGAGCATGAAAATTTATGGTAAAGATTATGGAGAGGTGAGGGAATCATTAAGAAAAGAATGTGCCATCTGTACTATTTAAAAGTTACTGATGTAAGTTTACATATAAAAATTACATAGGACAACTCATCTTTAGTTCATAATGTCACAATAATTTTTTTACACTGATTTTAATGCAAACTTCAAAATATGTTGAAAAAATTGTTTTATTCATAATCAGTTGATACTTGAACTATGTGACTACAATCCTGTAAAAAATAGGTTTAATATAACTTCCTGAAAATATTTTCACTGCAATCAAAGTTACATTAAAAAATAACTACAACTGTAAATCAACTATTTATGATGAAAAAAGCATTGAAAAAGTAAATCTAGAAAAGACTTTTGGATGGTAATGAAATTAATATTAAAACTTCCTTTAATTAACATTTACACTCCATCAGGAATATACTTCTTTCGCTGTATATGGACTCTATTTACCATTGTTTTTTCTCAAAATTTGGTACAACAAATCTATCAGTGAATTAAAATATTTTTTCCTTTAAGATTCAGAAAGTGTCTTTCCTGTGTATTTCACATCAGTGACTTCTTTTAATGTTACTAACACATTTTTATTAAACAAAAAGGTTGACATAAGCTAAGTATATCCTGGATAGAAATTGGACTTCACTTATTTGGAGCTGTGACAAAAAAGAACATTTCTCATCTTGTTAATTCAAGTGTTAATTCAAGTAAATTCAAGTTCTTTTTCACTGTTCCTGCATTTTATTATAGTCATAAAGCCATGCAGTTTTTTATTGTACAGCAATAGTAAAACTAAATCAAGGAAGGACAAAGAAAGAATGCACAGAGATCTTTTGAGCTGGATAGTAATGAGACCAGAACTAAGGGTCATAGGACACTGTACTAAGAGTTTAGACATAGCTTTACAAAAATTGATTTAAATCTTTGGGTAAAAAATAGACAGTTAATGTCTTTGGACAAAGCTCTGTAAAGGATTCACCTCACCACACCGGTCAAATGTTTTTATTGTCTGAAATGTAGACTTTAAGTCTCAAAGAAAGACAATCTCTCAATCAATATTCCAAATTAAAGAAAAATTATAATGTTGTTTCTGAAGAATGTACACAACTATTTAATTTGTTTAAAATGTAAGAAGCACAGAGTTTCAAAGCACAACTTTTGTACTGAATTTACCTCCTGAATTCCACCACAGTGTGTGCTATTATGTGTCAGTTTATTATGTGCCAGTTTTTTAATTTCACCTTGACAAGTTCAAGAAGTGGGCTCATGCAAACTGCATGAAGTTCAACAAGAGCAAGGGCAATGTTCTGTGCCAAGTTCTGAAGTCCCCAGCATAGGAAGGACATAGAGCTCCTGGAGTTTGTCAAGAGGAGAGCAACTAAAATGATCAGAGGGCTGGAGCACCTCCCCTGTGAGGACAGGCTGAGCAAGTTTGTGTTCTTCAGCCTGGAGAAGAGGTGGCTCAAAGGTGACCTTCATCAGTTTTCCAACGTCTGAAGGAAGAAAGCCTACAAGAAATCTGGTGTATGGCTTCTTACATGAAGTGAAAGGACAAGGAGAAATTATTACCAACTTGAAGAGGAGACATCTAGGTTAGACATTAGGAAAAAATCTTTCCTGTGAAGAAGCCTGAACAGATTACCCAAGGAAATTGTGGCTGCTCCATCTCTGGAATTGTGAAATTTTTCAAGGCCAGGTTCGTCTCGGTTTAGGAAGACAGGTACCAAATTCTTTCAATTTATAGGCCTTCAGGCAAAAGATTTGGGAAAAGGAACAACAATTCTTTATTGAGAACACTAAGAAAAACCAACAGTACACCCAAACAACCAGTCAAAAGAAAAAGTCCTAGGGATCCTGACAGAGTAAAACCTGCTGCAGTTCCATTTTTTCCCAGAGTGGCGGACGTGGAGAGACTTTGCTCGGTGCGGGCGCATACAGAGGCAGCAGCAGGCGGGAGGCGGCGGGGAGAGCCGGGCATCCACAGCAGCAGCTCTGCTCAGTGCGGGAAACAGTAGGAACTCTGGGGGCGGGGGGGCAGAAGGTCTCGGAGAGAGGCCGGATGCCGTGGAGCAGCAGGGGCAGCGGTTGAGAGAAAAGCGGCACCGAAAGCACACGAAGTGGCTTCAGCTGGGTACTGCAGGGTCCGGGGACAGGAAACTCCCGTAGAGAGTGAACCCCAGTAGAAAGCGAGCCCCAGTAGAGAGCGAGCCCCCCTCCTTTTCCTGACTCCCAGTTTATGTAGGTGGCAATGGTCAGCTCCCCCCACCTCCCCCNCATCCCAAGAAACATTACCCTACCTGGTTATAACAATTGGGCAAGGCATTCACTCCCCCATCCCCCTGGAGTTACAAAAAACAAAACCATACAGATTCTCAACTGCTTTCAACAGATGAAAATATAATACAAACTTCTTGATTCCTTAACCCAAGACAAGGGTGAATGGTGTTTTTAGTAACTTAATCTAGTGAAGGTGTCCTGTCTATGTAGGGAAGTTGGAACTAGACGATCTTTAAGGTCCCTTCCAACCCTGGCCATTCTATGATTCTCTGATTTTTAATTTATTGGTATTGGCTTTTAATAGTACACATCCAAAATATTGTGAAGATACACAATGCAGAAATCACAAGCTAGCACATTTAGTTATTGTCTCATGATTTTATACTATAAATGCCAACTGTTTTATCATAAGTACAACAACAACAATTCTTCCTCTTGTTCTTCCTATCCCTATTCCACAACAGGTCATTAAGGCTGAAGAGAATAATGACATAAAATGAAGGACCAGGAATCAGATGAAATCTTTTTTGATTTTGATGAAATTTCTGTATGAAATCTTTTTGCTAAAGAAATAAAAATTTATCCAACTTTTCCTTAACAACAGGAATTAAAAATAGAAAATACATTTAATTATGATGCCATTGAAAATAAATCGGGTTTTATCTACTCATTTAATGATCTGCATTCTTCCTAAATATTCCAAAATATTTTTTGACTGATCAAAGTGCTTGCACAATTATACCCATAAAAAAAGTCTGCGTTGATCCTAATTATAACAGTTTTCAGTAAATTTAATCAGTTGACTATTATCTGGTATCTAACATAGCTTTAATTTCAATCACATTAGTGTTTATGTTAGCTTTTTGTTTTCCAAAACAAAAGTTAGTGGTATTCATTTTATTTATGTAGTGAGTTTCAGATTAAATCCATTATTTGTGTTTCTTCTCTTCTTTCAAATTTTTCAAACTACTTTTTTTTTTAGTTGTCATTGCCGACAGAAGAGCAGTTAGAACTAAAGCTAAATTTTCAAATATAATTAATAAATAATTAGCAGGTGTTGCATCCCAAACTTTAAATCCTTTATCTATTTGAATCTTTACAGGTTTAATATCTTTGGATAAAGTATTGCATTTATATATACTTGTGCAACTTTCAAATGATTAGCATTTCAGTGCCAATCGAGGTTTGTAAATGCAAAGGTAGAGTAAATATTTACAGTTATATTCTTTAAGTCAGAATAATGTAGTTTATACACACATATATCTGAGGAATGTACACAGTCAGAGAAAAGAACTATCAACATTAAAATTCATGCCCTATTCATCAATACTCTATTTACAGAGCAGAAGTGTAAGGTAAGCTTTTCTATTAAGAACCATTCAAAACTTTTGATTTGTTGCCCACTGTTTTTTTAATTTACTATGATAAGTAGAGATTTCAAAAAGCTAGTATTTTTGATAATAAGTATTGTCATCACAAAATTTTAATCTGCCTACAATCAGTTTTTTTTAATATGTCATACTCATAATTTCTAACTTTATAATGCCTTTGACAAGTATTTTGTATGAACACTAGTCATACTACTTCTAAAAGCAGTGCATAAGTAATGATTTTTATCATATCCATCTATTTTTCATCATGCTGCTGTTGTACCACTAATGCCTATTATGAAATTGTCTGAAGTATCCTGGGAATAGTACTTATTTTTCACATAATTGTTAGACTGCTTTATATATTATTTTAGATTTAGGAGGAGGGAAAAGCATTTAATCATCATGCTTCTTAAAAGTGTTAGATTTACATTTGTATCTATTTCCATTTCTCTTGGGGTTTGTAGGTGATGTTTTTAGTCAAAGGCAATGAATTACCTTACAGTGAAAACACCTGATTGTCACAATTCCTCCTGGAGATGAAAAGCCATCACATGCTTCCAGAGTGATTTTTAAACAATCCATAAAAGAAGTTGGCATACAACCCTGATAGATTGGCTCTGAACATCAATTTTACATCAGCATTAATTAGAAAAATTATTAACCCAGATAACGATTTTCAAAGAACCCAAGACCCTGAATTTATAGTTGACTGAAAATCTTGCACACTGTCTCTTTATTCAACTTCTGCAATCACTCTGCAGGACAGAGTGATTTTCTGTCAGTGTAAATGTGAAGAGAAATACATGAGCAGCTTTAAGAAAAAAACATTACTGTCAGAAGTTGTTCTGTAGTGTTAAGAAATTCAGTGCATAAAAGACTTTTATGCTGAGTTAAAGAAAGTAGTGAGAGTTTCAGATATCTAATAGGGGTTTAGAACTTCACAACTAAGAGCAGACAACTTTGCTATAAATGTGAGCTTCAAAAGATGACTTTCAATCCCTGAGTGCTAAAATGAAAATCTGAAAAGACTGAATTCAGCAATTTTTAAGCATTACACTTTTTAAATATTACAGGAAAAAGAATGGGATGTGCCATACCCAGAGTTACTCTATATAGATGTGGGTTTCTAAAACACAGTTCATTCAATCACTCTTCTGTAGGCTGCATTAGCTGCCTAATTTGATTTAAGTAAGATTACAGACTTACATAAATTGGAATAAAAGACTCTTAGTACAATTTAGTAAGACAACAACTCACAAAAGTTAAAAAATCTACAGATTAAGTCAACTTAATTTGATCATTCCATGTATGTACAGTCTTTAACTAGATGCTCTCGCATGATATTTCTGAAAGCTGCCAGCATCATTGATGATGTGCTTACCTGGCAAATAAGAACTCATTAATTTTTTTCTTTCCCCTGACACATACAGTCTTCATTTATGACAGAACATTCAAAACAGACACACAATACAGGAATAATTCTTCTGGAATTTTTCCATGCACCTCTCTACTATAACATGCACTATTATGTTATGTTAGTGAATGCACATTAGTGACATTCTTTTCAGGTAAAGATGGATCATTCTCAACACTCTATTTGTGGAGAACAAAGGTACAGAGATATTATCCTCTATTTCAGGACTTAATTTGAGAGACACACTCTGTAGCAATTGAAGGCAGAGACTACAGAGATGCGTTTGAGGACCATTTATAGTGTGCAATGTGTCCTTTTATACCCTCAAGCCTTTAGCCCCACATTGCAGTACATTTACATTACATCATCGTGGTTAGTATGTTAGTTTTCCAGAATTCACTACAAACCAGCCCAATTATATTAGTTGCTTCAGGTTTCTTATCCCCTGTTCTACTTATTCTTACTTCATCTCCAAGCAGGTTGAGCTGACCTTGGACTTTTCCCATAGGTTAGCAAGTACTGATAATTTGTCAGACATTTGATTTTCTTCAGCTTTCCCCATAACAATCTAATTTTTCATATGTGAAAAAACTCAGTTTTCTGAACTGTAGTTTAACACAGAAAAAAAGAAGTCAGTTTTGTGGACACTTAAGGGCAGAGAAGGTATTTTCTATAATGTGACTTGGAAGAATGTACTACCTTGATGTACCTTTTTTTTTTTCCTGCAGTGAAAATTGCAGTATTGCTTTGTTTCATTCCTATTTCTCTCTCTCCTTCCTGACTGCAGCTCCCTAATTTCATTTTTTTTTTTCTATTCTACAAACACACTGGTGCACTCTTCTGGCTTCTTATAATAGCAGATGGTCCAGCAAAATGTACATGATACCGCACTGACCTACTTGTAACATATCCTCTGAGTGCATTGCCCATCTTTGTTTCACTCAGCTGTTCTTTTTGTTTCAAGGAATTTTTTAATTGCCCTTTTTCTGTTTGGCGGTTGTTCATCATCAAATTACTCTACCTTATTCTCTCTTCCTTTTAATCTTCTGTATCTACATAAAGAAACATTGAATCATAGACTCATTTAGGATAGGAAAGAATTTTATGACAATTGAGTCCAACTATTAATCTAGCACTGTGAATTTGAACACTAAACCAAACTCTAAGTGACACATCTACACACGTTTCAGGTACTTGAAGTTATGGTGACTCCATCACTTCCCTGAGGAATCTGTTCCAAGTGGAGAAGCTTGCCAAGCCTGGTGGAGAAATTTGCCAAGATGCTAATTTATCAACACACCTGGCTAACAGAGGAGTCCCAGATGACTGGAAGCTTGCTAACATTTTGCTCATCCACAAGAACAGACAGAAGGATGATCCGGGCAACTACAGGCCTGTCAGGCCTCAATACCACGGAAGATTATGCAGTGGTTCATCCTGGGCATGCTCACACAGCAAGTTCTGGACAGCCAGGAGAACAGAACCAGGCAGAATGGGTTCATGAAAAGCAGACCTTTCTTGACCAACTTGATCACCTTCTATGACCAGGTGACCTAGTTAGTCAATGACATGGAAAGGATTTGGGGGTGCTGGTGGTTGAAAAACCAGACATGATCCACCAGTATGCAATGACAGCCCAGAGGGTCAATCTCATCCTGGGCTGCATCAAAACAACTGTGGTCAGCAGATCAAAAGAGGGGATTCTGCCCCTCTACTCTGCCCTGGTGAGATTTCACTTGGACTATTGTGTTGAGTTCTGGAGCCTCCAGCACAAGAAAGATGTAGACATACTGGAGTGTGTCCAGAGGAGGGCCACCAAAATGATCAGGGGAATAGAGCATGTCTCATATGAGTATAGGCTGAGAGTGTTGAAGATGTTCAACCTGGAGAAGGCTTCATGAGGGACCTTCTTTTGACTTTGAGTACCTGAGGGGGGCCTACATGAAGGCAGGGGAAGGTCTATTCAAAAAGGTTTGTATGGATAGGACAAGGAGCAATGGGTTCCAGCTGGGAAAGGAGAGATTTAGTCTGGATATTAGAAAACAAGGTCTTCAATGTGAGGGGGGTTGATGACTGGAATGGGCTGCCTGGGGAGGTAGTGGGGGCCCCATCCCTGGAGTCATTCAAGGTCAGGATGGATGAGGCTCTGAGTAACCTCACTTATGTAGAGATGTCCCTGCTTGTGTAGGGAGATTGGACTAGATGACCTTTCAACCTGAAACATTCTATGATTCTATGAGAGCAAGGCAATGGTGGTTGTTTATGTCGACATCAGCAAAGCATTTGACACAGTCTTTCACCACATTGTCCTAAAGAAGCTGGTAACTCATGGTTTAGACAAGTGGATACTTTGCTGGCTAAAAAAACTTCTGCATGGCAAAGCCCAGAGAGTGGTGCTGAATGGAGATAAATCTACTTGGTGCACAGTTACAAGTGGTGTTCCCCAGTGCTCAGTGTTTGGGCCAGTCTTGTTTAATACCTTTATTAATGATCCGGATGAGAGGATTGAATGTAATCTCAGCAAGTTTGCAGATGAAACCAAACTGAGTGGGTGTGTTGATCTACTTGAGGGTAGGAAAGCTCTGCAGAGAGACATGGACAGGCTGGATCAATGGACTGATGTCAGTTTTAAGAGATTTAACAAGACCAAGTGCCAGGTCACAGCAATATAGGCTTGAGGAAGAGTGGCTGGAGATCTGCTTAGTGGAAAAGGAACTGGTGGTGTTGACTGACAATCAGCTCAACATGAGCCAGCAGTGTACCCATGTGGCCAAGAAGGCCAACGGAATACTGACTTGCATTAGAATTATTGTAGCCAGCAGGTCTAAACAAGTGATTATCCCTCTGTACTTGTCACTGGTGAGCCCTCACCTTGAATACTGCATTCAGTTTTGGGCGCCTTAATGCAAGAAGGACATTTGGTGTTGAAGTATATCTAAAGGGCAACAAAGAGTATCCTGGAGGACAAGTCTTATGAGGAGTGACTGAAGGAACTGAGGCTGTTTACTGTGAAGTAAAAGCTGAGGGGAGACCTTATTGCTCTTTACAAATACCTGAAGGGAGGTTCTAGAGAGGTAGGGATCTGTCTCTTCTCCCAAGTCACTAGCAATAGGGCAAGAGAAGATGGCTTAAGATTGTGCCAGGTGAGGTTTAGATTGGTGTCATGGTTTTGAAAAACTAAGCAAAATCTCTAAGCTTTATTTATCTGTTTTCTGCTAAACAGTTTGCAGTTCTGTTTTCAGATTTCTTGCTCTCCTCCTTTCCCTTCACTGTTCCTTCTTCTTCTTCTTCCCAGACTCCATCTTGGGTTTCATCTTGTCTCTGGTCGGAGGAAGAACATATGTTTCTGAGCTAGATATGAAGACTCAGAGAGCAGCAGAGGGAAACTTTCATCTGGATTTCATAGTTGTTACAGTTTAGCTCTGGTTGCTTAACCATACAGAAACTAGACCTTTACCTTCCTTAAACCTATAAGGAAAAGAATAGACACAATTACAGAAACTATAACTGCAAGAATTGAGATTTTATTGTGAGATAAACAAAAGGGGAAAAAACAGAAGGAAATGAAGAAAAGAAAACATAAAGAGAACAAGACTCCAATCACCACCTTGAAAACAGCATATATTCCCTGTCTTTTATTAGGCTATGACCTCAAAAGAAAAACAATGATGCCTAGGCTTCATCTTAACCCAAACACCATCACTCAAAAGAAGATTAATCCCTGGAGCAAACACGCTGTTGCTGGAGGGGAGAAAAAAGGAAAAGAAAGGAGAGAAACTGCTACTTATTACAGGGTAAAGGGGGGGGGCGGGGGGGGAGCAGAAGTGAAGTCTGTAAGTCTATAGCAGCAGCCCCAACAATTGCTCTCCTACAAAAGCCTCAGGAAAAGCAGGGAGTGAAAATAAAGGGAACTAGGGGAAGAAGGTGTTGAGACCTTCCTCACCATCCTTGGAGGCTTGCACAAAATCTAGTATGTGGAAAAATGGTTTAGTGGATATGGAGGCATTGGGTTGACATTGGATTGATAGTCTTGAAAGTCTTTTCCAACCTTAATGTTTCTATAATTCTATTAATATTTTAGAACTGTTTTGGTGAAGAAATTTTTCCTGCTATTAAATCTAAACTTTCTCTTGCTTTTTCCTCATGTCCTATCACTTGTTATTTAGGAAAAGAGATTAAACCAAGATTGTCAATGAAGTACTGAGGAAAGAGAACAATCAAATTAGATTTCCAAGTGTCTTCAGGATATTTTCATGTAAAAGGATCCTGAGAATCATCCAACTTGATAGATAGAAGCATATTGCACTACAGCATTCATCAATATTAACACTTCTTTTAGGACTCATTCTATTTCATTGCATCTTATGTGTGATATGTAATGCAAAAGTCAATCAACAACATTGACATATTGATGGCCATTATAATTTGTTTAATGGCAAACAGAACATATTTCATCTAGATAATATGAACTGTTAATGTTTTATGTATGGTAAAAATTATCAATACTTTGCATAAGTAGAATATATCTGCTTTCTGTGAAATGATCAAAGAACTTTACTAATGTAAAAACACCAGAAACGTCCTTGGGCCTAGGTCACTAGAGGTGTTGTCACCTCTGCAGGGCCAAGTACAGCAGGGAATGGCAGCCAAGGCTCATCATGGTGCCTGAGACAGTAACCAGGCAGCTGTGGACACCTGGTCAACCGTAGCCCTAGGCATTTAGCAACTATGGGCAGTGTCGGGAAACCCAAAGGTATGGACAAGCAGGTCTGTTGGTGCCTTCAGGACCCTGAAAATAACTTGGTAAAGCAGACTTGCAAATGTGAAATCTCATTCAAGTAAAAATGCAATTCAAGTGTGTTTGTGTTTAACTATAATATCTGATCAGCTTTTCTTTCCTAAGGGAAACACTGGTGACCCTTTATTATTTTAAAAGAATGGAGATTTGTAAAAGCTAATTTTAAGAGTATTTGTTTTTCCAAGCTAACAAGCTTAACATGATTATCTATTCTAAAGATTATGATGGGATTTTATGTTTCATTAAGAATAGCTTTAAAGGAAGTACACTAATTTTTCTAATGCTCAGTTCTAGATTTGACGAGAAAGGTATTGTCAGAAGACAAAGAAAATCTCTACTGGTGAGAAATTCAGTGCACATTCTGAAACTGCTTTATATACATAAAAATGGTCTAATATTAGATGTTGGATGACAACTTTTTTTTTTCTTCGTTTACAATATGTTTCTTTTTACAGGAAGGTGCAGCTCGGCCAGAGGAAGAAAAAACACTGGGAGAACCAACCCACTGCTAGATACTAGATATGTACAGTCCTCTGAAGTGAATGGAGCAGTATTCCTCTTCTGAGAGAGCGTAAGAGGGCATTCAAGTTTGTATATGAGTGTGTATTTCCAAGGAAGAGAAAGAGACACAATATGAAGATGTAGAAGTGATAGTCTCCAGAAGTCTCCAGCATGTTGCTTAGAATTTTTCATAGCTCAGAAAGTCTAGACATGCTGAAAGCAGTAATGAACTCCTTCTGAGGTGAAACAGTAGCCTGTGAGCCACTTCTAATACTGCTTTCATTTTCATCCAAATTAGCTGAACTTCTGCTCCACAGAAGTCATCACATTTATCTTCCAATAATATATAACATCAGCAGCTGTGAGCCTTGTCAGTGTTTTTAGTACTGTAACTTTACAAAAAGGCATCGATACCCACAGCATTATTTGACAGTCAGCATCTCTGAATACTCAGTTATGCATCCCAAAATCTATGCTATGGATTTGCTTGAAGAAACAATTGATTCCCTTAAGCAAAAGTCAAGATGACAACCTTTGGTTCTACACTCACAAAGCTGAGACTTATATGCATATGAAATGCATTCACTAAGTCATGAAGAATGCTAATATTAAACATTGCATGAGTATGTTTCAGGAAATATCATTAAAATGCAAGGTAATGGGATATAGAGATGAATCTTACCGAATGCATTACCAGATTATTAACACTTAAAATTAATATTCTAATTCTAATGATTTTCTCCCTTTAAATTAATGGTAAATAAAGCACAATTGAGACAGAAAGAAAGAGACAATGATTTAGCTAATGTTATGATGTTGTCAAAACAAAATTTTTTAGAGGTCCATTTCTTTGAAGAAACATTTTTTTTCAAATATATCAGAACTATTAGATTGTGTTCCATTTTACTTCATTATATACTTGTAAAATATTTCATAATCTGTAACAGCAAATAATCAGAAATTGTTTCATTAATTTTCTCTTAGATAATGAAACAATGAAGGTATTGCAAGTTGTATAGACCTCTCAGGAGCAATACTAGTATACAAAAAATGTTAAATATCTGACAGAACAGGGATTTGCAATTAAATGTTACAGATTATACTTAAAATAACATTTGTTCCACATCTAATGTGAATCAAGAGACTCACTAAAATTGCTTTCCAGATTATTCACTATTCCCAGTATATTAAAATAAATTATTTGCAATTTTTCTCTTGAGTACTGAGAAGATCTGCATTGAAGAGACCTTTATGATGACTAGTCAGAAGCACAAATTTTCAGATTACTGGCTTAACTGATTCATTCTAGTCGTCTATAGTGTATGAGTATTTATTGAAGTATAAGTAAACCCAAGAAAAAATGGCACTGATTTTTCTTGTCTGACCATCAAGATAATAAATCCACCAGGGAAACAGAGGCCTTCATCAAGAAATTCTGAGTAGATTGATGAAATTTTCATAAATAAGAGTTATATACTAATGTTTGGTTCCTCTTGCATTATCTTCAGTTCATAGTTCAGTTGTGAAAGGTCAAATGGCAAGAGGTGATACTATTTTCCAGTATGTATGATTGTTAATTTTCATATTAAAAGTGACAAAATGCATTACTACCCAGGTTCCCAAAAGTATTTTCTTGACATCATTTCCTTACAAAAATGTCTCTCTATCTATTTTGTTTTTATATGTAACTATCTTCAAATTGTTTTTTATACTAATTTATTTTTTTTCCTCATGGCCAATTTTCATTAAGAACTATTTGTTCCTAACTGGTTATGAAGTTGACATCAGGTGAGCCAAAATTCTCTATTCTATGGGTGTTTCATCAAGTTGGCTGAAGGCAAAGTAACAGTTGATATTTTATCCATTTTGAGACTAAACCATTCCTATATTATCCATGCTATTACTTTACTTTTAATACTTGTTTTCTGTCTGTGTGTTGTCAATATTCCTTAGCTGACTCTGATTTTTATGTAACAAAACATCATAATGTTATTCTAACTCTATAGGAACTGTGTTCTTGTTTTCCTGTACAAAGCAGTACTTTTCTTTGGTCAGCAGTCTGTAAGATGCTGTGACGGGCTGATTCTGCACTACCTGTTGGAGAATCTGAGTCATAATATGGTATAATCTGGGTTATTTATATTTTTTCCTTAAAAAAAGGTAGTACTCAACCTCCAAAGAGTGGCTAGCATTATTGTTTGTGTCAATAATTATTTAAAGCACATAGGACCACTTATTTAAAGTTAGATATCTGGATAGAAGAGGTTCTCTCAAACTCTATTCACAGATCCTTACTGAATCTTTTTCAACCACTGTAGTATAAGCTTTATATTAAATAGCCTCTCAGTCCTTTGAGAACTGTGCATTTTGTGTACACAGACTCACTATCACAAGGATGTGACATAGAGTATCCAGACATATTCTAGAGGTTATTGACATTGTGCTGTGTTTTGCACTGGTTCCCTACTTTGCATCTTCCTCCTTAAACTTTCAGATATAGGTTGAGAAACAAATGCTGCAGATGGAAACATTAATTGAGTGATGAAGTAGTGCAAAAGAATGTCATGTGATGGTCTGCTGTATATTCCTCAAGTAGCTAAAATTGTCTGGATCTTCCACCTAGTACTTGTTAAGGAAGAGGTCTCTTTCAATTTGTCAAGAGCTGCAATTTCTTCAAAACTTCCTGCATTTCTATGGATAAGAAAATATAGATCATCATATTGTCTTATTTTTCTAAACTTGTGCATATTTTCTTATTAAACTAAATGAAAATAGTTATTGTGGAAGAGAGAGAGGTTTTAAATACCGAATTAAATATGGTTTATCTTCTTAGAAAAATTATTATAGCAACATTTAGTAACCATTATAATGAGCTGATATCAGATTAGATTTTTTTTTAATTTACTCTTCTAAATTTTATGAAATATTCAGAAAATTACTCTTTTCTTTGAAGACATAAGCAGACAAAAATGTCATGTTATTCTGAAATCATTTCATTAAGCAGTGAAAATGCTCATATATTTTTTTGGTTTAGGGGTTTCAGTTCAATCATGTGGTTGACTTTGAAGTACTTGAATCATTTCAAATGAAAAAATATTCTGTTGTTGTGGCTCTTAAAAATCATCCGGACTGAAAATGCAGAATGAGAAATAAATTTAGGAACCTGATAGAACCTAGAAATCAGTGTCAGAAAGATACACTCCTTGATACAGTTGAGATGCAGTATCAGTGCCTACTCTTGGAGTACTAAAAATATCAGGGACACAATTGTGGCCTCAGTTCAACTGAAGTCAAGAAACTACATTAAATCTTGTCCATAGCTCATGCAGCAGTATATTGGCTTAGGGTATGATTAATCTGTCTCAAGATCTTTTAGATCTTGAACTGATGTCTTGTATCCAAGTCAGCAGTACAGCAGCAGTATGACCGTGGAAACTTACCCATCATTTTATTATGATGTTAGAAGTCTTGATCAAAGGGATGTTTTCATATTTAATGAGGAATGACTGCAATAATCCCTGAGGCAAGGAATTAATATTAAACCTTTATCTGAGCTTTTCAACATGAGTCAAACACACATACATATTTATACATGCCTTCATTCCCTTTTCTTAATCCTCAGCTTTCTAGGTCCCTTCCCATCCCTAATGATTCTATGATTCTATGAGATTCTACTGTGCACCCCTGTCCTGATACTAACCCTTGACTGTCTTCCACAGAAAAAAAAAGCTGTGATAATAAGATGACAAAAAATTGTATCCCATCTTATTGATAAGCACTTCCATGATTGAATACTCACACAAACATAATCCCACCTTTATGATGTCATGCGGGTAGGTGTTTGAAGAGTTTCTTTTCATCTGAGAGTAAGGATGATAAACAATGTACTGCTGGATGTGAAATTTGAAATTGAACAATAGAAGACCCATAACATTAATCCCTTTTATTTTTCTAAAGCTGATTTTTGGATGCATATTATCACAATCTTGTCAATATTTTTGTATATATAAAGAGAATGTAATTCTCTTATTTGTATCAATATTTTTAATAGGGTAGATTTGAATATGTTTTAATATTTCCTTTTGTCACCTTTCCTCCCAGTTAAAAATAAGAATTGAAGTAATGCTCACACTTTGAAGAATTTTTTCAGTTCACTTTGGTGCAATGCCCTTATTTCTGTAGCAAATAAAATTACTCCTGGTGAGCTAAAGATGCTCCATTTGTTAGGAATGCTTATTAAAGTAATACTTTAGATCAGGAATAATAATTTTGTATGTAAATGCTTATAGCCAAACTGCCAAAACGTTTTCTATGATCTTACAATCACAGCTGATTAGCCATAATCATCTTCAGCAACAAGAGATAATTTTCTGAATCATACAGACACTAAACAATTTGCATAAAAACGTAGTAATGTTTTTCAATTTAGTATGTGTTACATATCTGTTCTAAAGACCATTGAGTTTTTTCTAATATAATATTATTTTTGCCTTTACTCATCTTTTACTATTGAATACAATGCATTGTTTGCTAACTGAATAATGCAGTCTTAGTTACAGAGAAGTAAACCTGGAAATTGTGCTATAATATATACAAATAGTGTGACGTCTTTTTTTTTTTCAAATTAATGCAGTCTACCTGTAAGCAAGATGAAATGAAGATGACTTTCTTCTCCAGACTTAAACAAACATCTCATCAAAATTCCAGGCACAAGAAATTAAAGTAAATCTAATATACATTAGAAAGTTGTTTTTACAAAGATTTGAAGATAGAACTTTGGATACAGGAAAGCATAGAAAATACTATATTTTTGAACAATATGTCTAGGGGCCATTTAAGAAATTATATTTATGACTGAAAATAAATGCAAGCAGTACACAGAAAACCAACAGAAATATGCTAAATAAACTGAAATGTGCCAAGTCTGGCCAGAAATGAAAATGTAGACTTTTTTTGTGTTCAGAAGTATTTTACAGTATAAATCTTTGCAAACACTTCTTTTCCAGTCATTAAATACTTGAAAAAAAAAAATTGATAGCATGTTTACATAGCTCTGAATTGTGTAATGGGAGGTCCTCTATTTTTCTGCAAACATAGATTTAAAATAATCTATATAATTAGTAGATCTCTGCAAAGAATTTCATATATAAGAAGCTGATATTATTAAATTAAAATGCAATTATGCCTATGCAGAAATCTTTGAATATTAAAATAAATGCTTTGTTTATTGAGTCAGCACTACTACTACTAATTTTTATTTCTTAGAAAATATGCATGAAAGAACATAAATACTCATATACCATGTGATGATGTGTAGACATGCTGACATTTATTTGATCTTAATAGCCTTGGAAAGTCATATGAATACTATATACTGATCTTGAATATAATATTTTCACTTGTGTAATATTGCTAACATACATATTTCATGAATATAACTTACATTGGTAATAGGATGCCTTTATTTATGCTTCCAGTCTTCCAAAGAGAATGATTATGCTTCTATCAGCCTTTTATGTCAATTTTCTTCTCTCCATGGTTTATGAATTTTATTTTTTCCAGTGGATTTTCTTTCTCCATTTTGAAGTTTAATTAAAAGGCTGAATGGTGCCTAACTCATTGAAAACTCATCTATGTAGCTAATTTCATATACACAAATAATTACAATACTTTCTGCTGTCCCATATCTGTCACCAAGCATCCCTGAAACCTCATCAAGAATAAGGCAGTTTAGAAATGGTCTAAAAGTAATATGATGAATATTCTAATATTAAATTAGTGAAAAAGAGGAAAGGATGAAAGGGAAAAGTGAAAAAAAAAAGAAAGTGAAACATTAAAATTTTTAAAAATGGAAAAAAGAGAAAAAGGGAATTAAAAAATGAAAAATTAAAAAGGAAATGTGAAAATTTTAAATGGAAAAAAGAAAAAGGAACAGCTCCGGCATTTCTGTAATGTATCTGGAACATGTGCAAAGCCATGCAGAAATTGTAATGCCATTCTTCTGTCCTTTTATTTGACTCTATTTTATCCAGTAAATGAAAACATGAGATAAATCTAAGTCAAGAATTGCGAGTACTTCATTAATGAACAAGCAAGTTATGTAGTGAACAACACTAAGAACTAAAGACTCTGTTTACCAAAGGCTTAGGAGATCAGTATTTGTGATCTCTCTTTCTCTCTCTTAGTAGAGGCTTCTCTCAGTTTCTTAGTAGCAGAGTATACAGGATCTTTGCCAGCCCAGTGGAGAAAAAGCCAACATGGCACTGGTGACGTGGAGCCATGCTTGTCATGGTGAATAGGCTTTTCAAGGTCTCATCCAAGGGCTTTCTACAGGCCTTGTGTTAAGCCTCCCTTTCTTCTCCCCCGTGTTTAAGCATGAAGGGAGATAGAGGGTTGAGACCTCACCTCTGTCTGGCATCTTCAAAGGCAATCAATCTGTAGAGGCAGCTTTAGAGGAGGTGTCCTCTCTTTTCTGCCTACTGACAAGAAACGAAACAAGCTGGTGCTGGCTTTTTGTGTCTGAGCCCTCAGCGAAAGAGAGGAAGGCTGCACGTTCACCCCTATCAAAGGAGGTCTGCAGGTATGGACAATGCCTTGTCTCTTTAGCACCTTCCAGAAGCTAGGGTGAAGTGGCACTGGCCACAGTCCAAAAAGGTCTTCTTTCTGCATTTGAGCTCCCATGAAAAAAGATGGCCATGGCTACCCCCGTAGAAGAGCTGCATCCAGGCTTCGGCTCTTTTGCATTCCACCTTTTGGTGGCAGGGGGTTGAAAGCTGTTTCTTATTCTCCCCACCCCACCCTTGGGAGGGTGTGGGGAGCTCTCCTGTAGAGGACTTTGAGACATATTGGAGGAGAAGCAGGATAAAGGCAAACATGGCGAAGAAAACAATGAAGAAAGAAGAAGAAAGAAGAAGCAGGAAGTACATTCCCTTTTATAGATGCTGTCCAGTCCTGTAGAGTCCAGACACTGATGCAGGAGGTCTGCTAGGAAAGCTCCCTCCAGCTTCAAAATAAAATGCTTTTTTTGGCATAAAAGCATCACAACAAATACTTGAATATTTAGTAATTTTCAAACCATAGACCATAACCATAACATACCTATTTCAAAACAAAGCAGTAAATCAATACATTAACTAGCATTCTAGTAAGCTGTAATATTGCATTATATTTGTACAGGTCTCTATCATGTCCTTTTTTTTAAAAAAATGAAAACTCAGACAACTTAATACTAACATTTTTAGTTTCATACATTGGTCAGTCTATCTCTTCTTTTAAGGCTGAAGGAAAAAAAATACCTAATTGAACCGGGCAGGAAATAGAATTTGCTTCTAGCTGGCTGTCTTTTCAGGTAAATACGTTTTGTTTTGGTTTTTTTTCCTTAGGCCTTATCTGAATTAATTAATAATTACTCTGATTTCCACAAAACTGTAAATTGCACAAAAATTAGTATTAAGCATAACTTACTGAAAAAAGTTTGACACTTCATGAATCTATATTGCAGCATTACATTTTCTGCTATAAATAATTTTTAAAATTGATCAAGTTTGGGGTTTATTTTTGCTTTTGTTTGTCTAATCATTCTGATAGAAACAATTCAATTACTTCCTAGAATGCATTAATGTTCTTATTAAGAAGATCCTGTAAGTAACTAATCAAAATTTCAGATGACTGCTTTAATACTTTGAAGTAGGGTGATATGGGAAGAAAGTGCTCAATAATTTTTTTTTTTTTTTGGTAAAGCATTTGCTATACATTTGTTTGGAACCTACAAATTTTTATCAGTGCACATTTTGTGATCTGTTGTTTTTCTTTAGAAGCACAGTCATATTGTTGTTTTATTCTAAAAAAGAAGAGAAAAAAAATAAGAAAAAAATTATTAAACATGAAAGAAAAGCTAGATTGACATGATGAGGCAGAGTAGTGGCTTCATTCACTTTTATAGTGCTCCCTGACATGGTTTTGGTTTACACCAACAAGTGATCTCTCAGACTCTGCCTAGACACTGCGCAAGGGTTGAAGGTCATTCAAGACCCTTCTCAATGGCAGATAGTTTAGTCCATTTCAACATGATTCGTCTTGTAGCATTATTTCAGAAAGTTTTATTGTCAAAATCTCTTGCATATTCACACAGATCATTTTCCAGAATGCACAGTCTCACTAACAAAAACAATCTGATGGCTTACTGAAAATAAAATTTTTCAGTATTTTTATTTTAAAATACTACTGTGCAAGGGACATTTGGGTGCCAGATGAAGCTTAGGTGTTCTCCATGATTACCTGCTATACAGTGCTAGTCAGTGTTGACACTTCGTCAGGGCCAGACTGCAGTGTCTACTACACCTCTTTTAGAGGCATACGTTAACAGTCAAGTTACTCAGCAAAACTTCACTTTTCTCTGGCCTGAAAGGTTTTGCTAGCATCATGTTCACTACCTTTGTGCAAAATGCAGATTGTGGGTGAGAAGAAAAGAAGGACTTAAAGGTTCCAAAAGCAGAGAAATGCTGACATTGTTAAAAGTAAATTTGATGTACATTTGAAATGGTACATAAGATTGGAAGGACATGCTAAATGAAGAACTCAAGGAATGATTGCCTAGTTATTTGCATACTTTGTGCATATACTCTATTTATTGCTATTTAGGTAGAATTATCTCAGGGAAAATGGGAAGAGAAAGGGAAAAGAGAGAGAAAATTATGAATTAGAAAAGAAAAAAAACCACTTGTTTCCATGAAAATAACAAAAATAAAATTAAATATATACAAGCATAAAAAGCCAATACCAATTGCAATTGCATCATCTATACCACTTATGATGAAGGCAGACAACAAGGAAATCCTATACTAGACTCAGCAGTACGCTAAAATCTGCATTCAGTAGCTGGATTCAGGAACACACACACTGGGATTGAAGGTAGAACAGGCAGGTCTTGTTTGGACATCAGTCGTTGAAGAAGAGGACTTGATCCTGTAATCCCTCAATTTTATACTGAATATGACATCTATGTAATGGAATACCTTGTTGTTCAGTTTAGGGTCACCTGTTCTGTCTACTTCTCTTCACAAATGCAGCTTCTTGCTTAGTGTACCCCTAACATGCAGCACAAGATTTTGCATTGACCTTGGTCTTCACAGAAAGAAACATAAACGAAAGCCCATCTGTATACCAGTCATTGGTAGTAACAAATATCAAAAGATATCACTTGTATGCACTGCACAAATATGCCAGTATGTCAGAAAGTGCAGTTCCTTGAAAGAGACTGAGCTGAAAAGTAAAAGCAATGAACAGAAGTATTTCTGTTTTAACTCAAAGCAGAAAATTGTAACCTGATATTGTTTGCGTCTTGAGTATTTGATTTTATACTCCTTTTCTCCCATCGACAAAAAGTAAAATAGTAAGTTTTCCTTTCATATTTTTTATATGTGAGATCATTTTTTTTTATATATGAATCTGTTTACTTGACCAAATCTCAGGGAGGACATGGCTGACAGCTGATCACATTACTATGCAATACCTTCCTTGTAGGACAGAATACATGGATCTATTTTAGATCATCTGATAGTTCAGGTGCTCAGAAAAGGCAGACAAGCCATTTCTACTCTCTACAAAGCTAAGAGGAAGGGTTATGTAGGGTTAATGGAACCCTAATAACTGTAGATGGCAGATTTTGAAATGATGAAGAATGATTCCTTTATATTTGTTATTCAAGGGAAAACCTATTTTGGGTTCAGTTCCAAAAAGGAAACTTTGCACTAAACAGTATCCTTACTATCAGTGACTCTATTTGTATGGTATGGTATTTATATGGCTAATTTCTTCTCTTTGATTGTATAATTAAAAAAAATCAATGAAAAAAAAAAGCTGTAACTGAATAGAAATAAAAGTAAATGCAAATATATTTGTAAGAGCAAAGCCTGCATTTTCTATGTTTGGTGAGCATGAAGTATGACAGATCCACAATTCATGTTATGATCTTGGGAAAACCATCAATATTATTACTATATAAATGTTGGTGTTTAATTACATTCTCAGGTTTTTTTGAATTTCCTGTTCCAATTATAAGAATGACCAGAACTCAACATGAAAATATTGTTTGATTATATCATTTTTTCATCCATTGTCTTGAAAATTCTCTTTACCTTCATAACACAATGAATTCTACAGATTCATAATCACGTTGAGATACTATGAGGTTTCAGAGTTTTTCACTGCCTCCGTATTCTATTTACCATTTAGAAGAATACTAAGGCATCAGTTAACAATTTATCCCAACCATTTTTCAAAATAGTATTTAAAGGTACGATGCCTCATGCTGCCTCATGTTGCAGACAGACAACAGGTAAAATTAAAACAGCTGATTATGGTTTCTCAGTATCCATCGTGACATAATGCTGTGTTGAATGGTCAGTGAAAATTATGTGTTAAGGGATTTTCAGATAACAAAATGGGGGAGGGTGAGACTGCTTCCTCATGAAAGAAGTGCTTTGTCCAGCATGCAAAAAATGAGCTGCTTGTTAGTGTGTGGAGCTGGCACCAGTCCGCAGGCGTCAGACCTCACATTTTCTTAGCTTTACTTTGTCTCAAATGCCAAGCAGTATTTCTAACTGGTATAAAGATATTGGATGTTCTTCTTGCATAAAAATATCCAAACCAAATACAGAAAATAATACAAATGGAGATTAGATTTTGTAAATCATTTACACGGGGTAAAGGATTCTTTATTAGACATATTAATTAGACATATTAAACCTGAATCAACATTTTTTGTTGTGATATTGGGAGATAGTTTAATATTAAATTTAATATTTACACTTCTTATAAGTCAATATAATAACTATTACTTTTTTGGGTGTTACAAATACATATAATCCTTAAATATTTAATACTGTACTTCTTTTAATTCTGAATTATTTTGGTTTATTTTTTTCTCTCCATCTGGTGTTGTACGCGAGTTTCAGAAGCCCTTGAAATTATAGTACTTTTATGGAGTATAAAGTAATTCATTATTGGAATGAGGGTTTTCTTGAAGTTGTTTTTGACTACATGTGGAAGGTAAACAGCTTTTAACCCAAATAAAATAGTGAAGATAAAAAAAGAAATCAGTCACCTGTCTCAATTCAATAGTTCAAAATTGTTTTTTGTTGATTAAAGTGTATTTTCTGTATCTAACTTGTCCAGTTTTCTTTTTTGTTTCTCACTATTTTTTTTTAATGTCAGTGGAAATGCTAAACTAAGCTGATTTTCCCATACTAAAATGATGGTTTTAATAAGAAATTTCTTGTTATCATAATTGTTAACACATCTCTCAACATGCCCAACAGTGCCCTTTTTATATCCAGAAAAAATAATTCTAGTAATTTTAAAGGTGAATGTTGACATTCTTGAAAAATCAATGAAATTATTAGCAATTTTACTTCATTTTTGCCCTATTTATACAAAAATTTAAAAACCCAAATAAGAAATAAAAGATTCTTTGAATATTAAAAAGAATGAAAAAGAGGTATTGAAAACCTGTATTTCGAGAAATACAATATAGGACAACATACTTATAAAACCTCAAACCTTTCCCACAGTTACTTCACACATTTGAAATAAAAACAGTACATGGATGATTATATTTCTAGAAGTTAATGCCGGCCTAATTCATCTGCCTTTTAAACCAGTGGAGATCTAATGGCTAGATCAGTGCAATCTTTATGAATTTGAAGCTTTTAGATGTGCCTTATAAATATTGAAAAATCTAATTTAAATAGTATGAAGTGCATTGCACACTTTTTAATCCAGTATATCTTAAAATATAGACTGTTATTTGTGAAAATACAACATTATATTTGGAATCCAGTAAACAAAATTTTACCAGAAATCTGTAATTTTATTTGGTGAAGCATACACTGAGTATGCTCATTGAAATACACTGAAAAACATTTTTTAAATAAAGTATTTAATTTTAAATGCAAGACTCAATTTAGAATCAATTTTGTGTTAATGAGTTCACATTTTGGAACTTGATTATTACCTTTTATGGGAAAGTCACACATCTAACCATCCAACAGTACAGAAGATCAAATTTTGTCGTCTTTAGATTTTAATTCTGAAGTACGCATATATGTGAAATAAGTAGAAACAGAAAATGTAATCTGACCAACAGAAGCATATTATTTCAATAGGATTAATGGTGACAATACATTATAATCTGTATATTAAATAGGAAAAATACACATTATTGTCAATTTTTTTAACATTGAACAACAATTAGTTGTATCAAATTACATTATGTCTCGAGTCTAAATATATTTGTAAGGCTTTGATCTGTGCCACGAACAACTTGAAATTCATCATTTATTCCAGTTATTAACCACATGGTAGTTATACATGTAAAAAATATGGTAACATAGGTATAATAACCACTGAAAGTATTTATTTTATTTCCTTTCGAACCAGTGCATTTCATTAGCAGATTTGTGAACACTAATGCAAACAGAAAGAATATAGCCACAGTTCAGAGCCCAGCTTCTGGGTAGAATAAATTAAAGAAGGATGATTTAAACTACATGCACTACAGGTAATAAACACCCTGCAGTTTTAATTTACAAACTTGCAAACCAGATTCAGTGAGTAACGTTACAGTTGATACAAACAGTAATAAGAGCACTACTATTATTACTACTATTAATACTACTATTACTACTAATGCTACTGGAAAAAAAAATAAATGTGTCATTTAAGAAAAAACTCAGTAGTCTTTTACTGGAATTTAAAATAAATAAATATTCAAAAATTGCTGATGTCTCAGAAATTTTAATTTTTAAGTTCTGTTTTTTCTTGCTTTTTTTTTCTGATGTTTGCTTTTTTGTTTTTAAACATTTACTGAAGTTCCAGAGATTAATATGATTCTAAGAATCCATAGGTAGATCTCTTTCATTAACAATATTTCTTGCAATAGTGGAAACATTGAAACAGGTTGCTTTTTTTTTTTTGCCAGTATCAGTAAGACAGTTCAAAAATTGAAATTCAGGTTAAAAACATCATCTACCTAGTAAGACCTTTTTTTAATTTCATAGTGATGCCCTTTGCGCTGACTTTGGTAAGCAGAAGATAGGCCTATGTGATAGAATTCACTGACTAGGCTTTCGGGAGTTTTTTTCATCACTGATCTAGGACAGAGAATCAAACACAAGAACATGTACTAAGAGGGTGACAATGCAGTGTTTGATTGTTAGTATGCATGACCAAATATCAAATCATTTATTGACAAAAGGTGCTGTTCATATGAATTCTTTTTAAAAATGGGTATGTTCACAGTATAATTTTTTTCTGGATTGTGAAAAAAAACTTTAAAAACTAAAAATAAAAAATCACAAATACAAAAATTCTTAAAAAGTGGTTAATAAAAATTATGAAGGCAAAGTTTATGTAGATATACTTGTTAATTTAGAAGAATAACTTTGCTTTAATAAAAATCATAATCATTATCTTTTTCCAGTTATATATCCTTTAAATTTTACAAGTTCTGTGAAAAAGAGAATTGCTAAATAAGCAAACAATAAAAAAAACCCAAACCTAAATACACTTTTGTTATTTGAAAGTTGTTTTCAATAGTAACTTTTTTTTTTGGGTCAGAATGTATACAGTTCGGCTAATTGCTGAAAACTACTAGGAACCTAGGGAATGTGAATGTCTGTACCTTCAATTGTTGAGGATTCACTTTCTAAAGAGGAGGTGGAAACAGAGATTGTCAAACTATCAGAACGCAAACTACTGTAACATCTAGATGTTATGAAAAAAACAGAAGTCTGCAGAAGATTGGAATTTCAGTGTAGACAATCTCCTTGCTTATGCTTTAATGCTTATGGAGATTCTTCAGCAAACAGCAGCAGATACTAAAAGAAACATTTAAAGATTAATTTATAATGTAAAGCCAGGTGGGTAGAAGAAATACTGGTGATTTTTCTTTTTTTTTTGCTTCAGTAAAGATGAATTAGGGACTAGCTTGATACTCTCAAGTAAATTTATTAAAGAATGTGTTTATAAATGCAATTATAAAGTAGCCTATTCTCAGCACTCCTGCATTACTCTGTTTCCACAGGGATTGGGTGTGTGTAGAGATAGAAGTGCCATCACAACCTTTTTTTGTTGATGACTGTTTTTGAGATACTGAAAATACTGTCTTTTTCAGTGACTAAAACTGATTAGAAGGGATACTATGGTTAACCTCTTGAAGAAATCCTACCAGATAACACTGGTGCTAACAGTTGCAGCCTAACAACACATAACAGTAGAGGTAGAAGTAATCTTGTCAGACAGACAATGGGCTGACCTTGTTCTGCTGTAAATAATTCTAACCCTTTGACTATGGTACACTGCCAGGTTTATGTATTGCACTGCAATCTTCTTTTGTCCATATTCATAGAGAAAATTAAGGATGCATTAGAATGAAAAAAGTTCAGCATCACAATTCCCAGGACTATGTCTTTCTCACTCTTTTCTCCTGAGCACCACAGATTTTGTCAAAAGAGCAGTTATAACTAAGCGATCAAAAATTAGTTACCAAATTTAAAGGATTTCTCTGAATACAGGAGCTGCCTTTGAAAAGCCTAGACTCTCCAATTAAGTGCGAAACATTGTTACTGAGTACTCATAGAAAAATCTGTTTTATTGGTTCTAGAGATGAACTTCTCCATGTAAGAGAAGTTATTTTTGAAGACTGGGTATAATTAATCTACCTTTGCTACTTTGTGCTCAAAGGCAGCAAATACAGGCTTGGTATAATTAATATGCCACTTTCATGATGTGAAAAAAAGAGGTACTGACATCAGAATTTAAAAAAAATCTATAAATTTTAATACATGCTAATCCAGTTAGTCAGATTACAAGGATGGAATGTTTATAATGGCTTTTTTCCAGATAAAAGACTTGAATTTTGCCAGATACATATATAAAAATATTTTAAAATACATACACATAAACACATTCTGAAATCTTCTAAGTTACATAAGCAGAACATTAAAAAATAAGTCAATATGAAATAATTCAGACTGGCCAATGAAAAAATCATGTTAACATATGTGTTTCAAAGTTCTACTCTGCATGGGTTATATGAGTAATCCTGCCTGTTCCATATTACTGAATATGAAAGATATATATCTGTGCTGGAGTTAGGGAAGAAATGCAGTTTACTGAAATGTGCACCATATGATGTGTAGGTGTGTCTTCAGAGCTGACTAACAGATACAGAATAGGAAAAAAAATTCTATTTACCCTCTAAGAAGTTAGACAAAAGGTATTCATTATAAAATAATTCTTTTCTATTGAGTAATTTATTGACAAGATATTACATACTACATTTTTTTTTTTTTACTTTTATTAGCAAACCTTGTAACTTTCTGTGACTTCCAAAAATCACAGAAACCATAGTAGTGTTTTCTACTTAATTTTAGATGTAGAAAAGTGTAAAACATTCAAGGACTTCATTCTTCCATAACATCTTTGCTCATTTACATCACCCGCTTCTCTCTGCAATAACAACCTGCCTAGAGTCTACAGAGAAAACTATGTCTTTGAATTACACTAGAAGAGATTAACTATGCTGTGCAGAATAAAAAAAAAAAACCACATCCCCTCTGCTATATGAGACTATGTGAGATCTGGTTAACAAAATTCAAAGATGTACACATTCCTCTGCTTAATTTGTACAATGTACTTCCATCCTTATTAATGAAGTACAAAGATCAGACTTGGCACTAAAGAAGGCAATTGACATAATTTTACCATAGAAAGAGAATACTTAGCTTAATAAGGTAAAAGGTCTGCCTCAGGACAAAATATACTTACTGTTCTAATGCTAAAATTCTTATAGGCCGAGGAAAAGAAATCTTTCATTTTACTTTCATTATATCTGAAGCTCTTGAATCGAAAGAAAGAGTAGTAATATATTCTTTTTTTTTTGGAGTTTGATGGCAGAAATAAATTTGGGCACGGAAGGAATTACTAGTATAGATATTAATTAAGTGGCACTAGTAATTTACTGCATTGAGCTTTCCCTGGATATTTGCAAGCTGCTGCTGATGACAGGGAATCTATTTTTGTACTTGTGTTTGATGTCTGGTACAAATAAGCTGCATATGCTATATTTACCACTTTTTAAAAAGAGATCATCTCAAAAATTCCTAGTGTTTTCATTTTCTACTGCAATGTCCTTGGATTTTAAAAACATAACAAGGCTTTTCCTTGGCCTAAAATTTCTAGTGCTTTTCAGATCCTTTCTTTTGAGCCTTAGCCACCCATTTTTACATGTTAATAAGCATTCCAATTTATAACATTATAGTCATTCTTCCACAAATTTCTTGAAATAGAAACTTGCTACTGCATATATTTTAAAGTTACTTCAGGTCATCTGAGATCTTTTAAAAAAGTCTTCAGCCCTAATCAAGAAGCATGTAAATTCCTCACTTGCAACTCCAACATGAGCAAGATATTTAAATCAAAGAAAAATTCCAGACTGAGAAAAACTTGTTACCACAGTAGAATTTTCATATATGTCTTTAAAGTGTCTACACTTTAACTGTCTTGCTCAGATAAATCCTACCACCATTGCTTCTGCCTCTTTAATTTCCGTGTGTTATAAAATAACACTGAATTTCTCTAATTTTTCTGTAGCACTCCACTCCTCTTACAGCATCACAATTGGACGTCCCTTTTTGAATGGTAACTGCATACCCTAAACAAAACTTCCATGTGATCATCAAAAGCCTTTAATTTTGAATTTGTTGTTCTTTTGGTCAAGTGGTTCTTATTAAAAAAAACATTGTTGGCTATTCAAATTTAAATATCATAGGTACTCCTAGTAAACTTCTAAATATGTAGCATGTACATTAAAGGTAAAGATATCTTTCTTTTCAGTTTATCTAAAGCTTTCATTCAAAATTTTCTCTGTCCTTTAATACCTTCACTTCAAAAAAAAAAAAAAAAAA